>OY365816.1:2424298-2832932 GCA_959347315.1 Bimastos eiseni
TCCACCAACGATGCATCCTTCCACCCATCCATCCTGCGATCGATTTAATTCATCCTTCTAACGAACCTCCATCCGTCTTATACTGCGTGAGATATCCATCCATCCGTCCTAAACTGCTTGAAGTATCCATCTATCTATCCATCCATCTGACTGGCTTATCAAATCAATAATTTCTCATGTAAAATGCTATTTATGACTAATTGTGAAGTTAAGTCGTCACGAATGGATGTCCTCACAAATGACGGTCATTCTGTGACACTTGGCCAGTACAGAAACTCATGTTGAGAAGCCGATTCTGCCTTCGCCCTTAGCCAAATTAACCATTACGTGGGTTGGAGCCCTCTGCTCTCCGCTGGTAACCTCCACCCCAGTTAGTTCTCTTAGCTTCCCTCTGTCCTCCGCTGGTTCCTTGTACCCTCCGATGATTCCACCTGCCCTTCGCTGGTTCCATCTCCCATTCGCTGGTTCCATCTCCCATTCGCTGGTTCCATCTCCCATTCGCTGGTTCCATCGCCCATTCGCTGGTCCCTCTGTTAGTTCTCTTAGCTTCCCTCTGTCCTCCGCTGGTTCCTTGTACCCTCCGATGATTCCACCTGCCCTTCGCTGGTTCCATCTCCCATTCGCTGGTTCCATCTCCCATTCGCTGGTTCCATCTCCCATTCGCTGGTTCCATCTCCCATTCGCTGGTTCCATCGCCCATTCGCTGGTCCCTCTGTTAGTTCTCTTAGCTTCCCTCTGTCCTCCGCTGGTTCCTTGTACCCTCCGATGATTCCACCTGCCCTTCGCTGGTTCCATCTCCCATTCGCTGGTTCCATCTCCCATTCGCTGGTTCCATCTCCCATTCGCTGGTTCCATCGCCCATTCGCTGGTCCCTCTGTTAGTTCTCTTAGCTTCCCTCTGTCCTCCGCTGGTTCCTTGTATCCTCCGATGGTTCCATCTGCCCTTCGCTGGTTCCATCTGCCTTTCGCTGGTTCCATCTGCCTTTCGCTGGTTCCGCCTTCGCTGGTTCCACCTGTTCTTTGCTGATTCCTTGTTCCCTCCGTTTGTCGTCAGTGCCAACCGCTGGTTCCCTGCTTTGCGTCTGAATCTGTCGTCATCCTTACGACTCTTCTGCCGAATAATCTTCGCTGATCTCTTCACCTCGATGCCATTATTCTTGCGTTGCTTCGTGGTAGGCATTGAGTGCAGAGGAGGAGTGGGGCCTCCTGGTGAGATGCCTCTGCCCCGACCCACCCCACCCCCCTCTGCGCGGTGGGGGGGGGGCAATCGGTGGCTATGGCGACGAAGGATGCCGTCCAGTCCGTCGGCCGATGGGAGTCGAGATTTATGGGAGGAGGATTCGGAGGAGGATGCGATTAAGATGCTGAGGACGACGAGTGATGGTGATGACGAGGCAGAGGAGGAGGAGGAGGAGATCATTGGGATGATGATGATGGTGATGATGTTGTTGATTATGTTGAGTATGATGGCCACTTGTAGTTATCACAGAGTCGATGGTTCGAACCTATTCATACGTCTCATCTGGTGACTGTGTGTAGAGACAGACTATAGACAGAGAGAGAGGACGTCGGCTCAATGCTTGACTCACAATTGCTCAACGCCATCGAGTGATGCTTCATTATTAGATAGTGGCGCTTAATAAATGTGTATAAAATATGAAGATGATGGTGTTGATGACAGTATTGACGATGATGATGATGACGACGATGATGATGAACTGTTGTTATCTGTAGGTTTATTCTCCTAGTCCAGACGACTATCACCATGATCCGAAGATGCCAGCTCCACTCGGTCTCTACGGCGACTACCAACCATATCCAGGTGGACATGATTGATTGATTGATTGGTTGATGGATGGATCGATCAATTGATTGATTGATTGATTCACACAATCGGACTGATTCGATGACTGACTTGATGATATATTGATGATACATTGATTGACTGACCCGCCCACCCATCAACTGGCTCACCCACCCACTCACTACCTCACTATCTGTCCCACTCACTAACTCTCCCACTCACTAACTCTCCCACTCTCTAACTCTCCCACTCACTAACTCTCCCACTCACTACCTCTCCCACTCACTACCTCTCCCACTCACTACCTCTCCCACTCACTAACTCTCCCACTCACTAACTCTCCCACTCACTAATTCTCCCACTCACTACCTCTCCCACTCACTACCTCTCCCACTCACTACCTCTCCCACTCACTACCTCTCCCACTCACTACCTCTCCCACTCACTACCTCTCCCACTCACTACCTCTCCCACTCACTAACTCTCCCACTCACTAACTCTCCCACTCACTAATTCTCCCACTCACTACCTCTCCCACTCACTGACTCTCCCACTCACTAACTCTCCCACTCACTTACTCTCCCACTCACTACCTCTCCCACTCACTGACTCTCCCACTAACTGACTCTCCCACTCACTACCTCTCCCACTCACTAACTCTCCCACTCACTAACTCTCCCACTCACTTACTCTCCCACTCACTACCTCTCCCACTCACTGACTCTCCCACTAACTGACTCTCCCACTCACTAACTCTCCCACTCACTAACTCTCCCACTCACTACCTCTCCCACTCACTACCTCTCCCACTCACTACCTCTCCCACTCACTACCTCTCCCACTCACTACCTCTCCCACTCACTACCTCTCCCACTCACTAACTCTCCCACTCACTAACTCTCCCACTCACTACCTCTCCCACTCACTAACTCTCCCACTCACTTACTCTCCAACTCACTACCTCTCCCACTCACTGACTCTCCCACTAACTGACTCTCCCACTCACTACCTCTCCCACTCACTAACTCTCCCACTCACTAACTCTCCCACTCACTTACTCTCCCACTCACTACCTCTCCCACTCACTGACTCTCCCACTAACTGACTCTCCCACTCACTACCTCTCCCACTCACTAACTCTCCCACTCACTAACTCTCCTACTCACTACCTCTCCCACTCACTTACTCTCCCACTCACTACCTCTCCCACTCACTGACTCTCCCACTAACTGACTCTCCCACTCACTACCTCTCCCACTCACTAACTCTCCCACTCACTACCTCTCCCACTCACTTACTCTCCCACTCACTACCTCTCCCACTCACTTACTCTCCCACTCACTACCTCTCCCACTCACTGACTCTCCCACTAACTGACTCTCCCACTCACTACCTCTCCCACTCACTAACTCTCCCACTCACTACCTCTCCCACTCACTTACTCTCCCACTCACTACCTCTCCCACTCACTGACTCTCCCACTCACTACCTCTCCCACTCACTGACTCGCCCTTTGCTCTTCCTCTTCATTGCATGTGATGTTTGATGTGTGTTTCAGAGTCTGTCCGAAGCCTCGTCGTCTCTGGTGACGGCTGGTCTTCTGCTGTCAATGGTGACGTCATGACCCCTTCGAACTATCTATCGTCAATGCAGCAGGGCCTACAATCATTCTCCCAAACAGGGCCCTACAGCATGCCACACCGAAACAACATGGCGAGTACTTGAACTATTCGTATTGTTATTAGAAATTTATATAGCGCCACTCTAAACTTTGCCAACTGGTGTGTCTATCTAATAAACGAATATCATTATACAATATCATTTTTGCATTTAGCTGCAGCAGTTTGTGACTTAGGCATCTGAATATCTGGAGTGCCCTAGTTGTCATCTTCTGACATCGAACATGTCTACTTTCGTTTTAGAGGCCCGTGACTGATCTCCCTAAGGAACTGGAATTTCTCTGCCTAGGAGGGCAGAAGTTCTAATCCATGGGACCCCGAATTTCTCTTTCTGAAGGCCCAGAATTACTCAGTCTAGGGGCCGCAAATTTCTCTGCCAAGGTACTCTGAATTTATTTGCCTCGGAGTACGAAATTTCTCTGCCTATGGGCCCAGAATTTCCGTAGGCGGTTCTGTTCATACGTAGTACATATAAAATATGTGTTATACGTGTGTATGTATAGTTTGTATGCATATGTATGTGAAGCATGTTTATTTCAAGATACTCGATGTACATCGCATTTGAAATGCCTTAAAACACCTCTGCACCTTTGACTATCTGACCAATCCAAATAAGACGATTTTATTTATATCTGTTGAATGCAGAGCTACACTATGATGTCATCGCCGAGCCTTGCTATGCCGCCATTGGCTGCCTTCCACAGCGCCCTGCCCTCTGGCGGAGGAGGAGGAGTAGGGGGCTACAACTGCAACTCGTCCGTTGAGACATCATCGCTCGACCCAGGAGCATCGATCGGACCGATGCCTCATCTCCAGGTGACGTCACAGACCGGTGATGCCCTCGGAAAAGCCCTGGCATCGGTACGTTACCAATTGGTTTCGTTGACTGGTTGATTGTAATCGTAATCGAACGTTTATATAGCGCATGGTCACTGAGGAAAACAGATATAGAGGCTAATCAAATCAAAGGCGGATGGACCAATGGATTGATGGGTGAATGGATTGGTGGGTGGATGGATGGATGGATGGATCGATGGAAAAATTACTGGATGGAAGGATAACTGGATGGAAGGATAGCTGGATGGAAGGATAGATGGATGGAAGGATGGATGGAAGGAAGGATAGATGGTAGGATAGATGGATGGATAGCTTTCTAATAGGTTCTAATTATCATAACATTGTGTGATCAATTCCATGCTGTGGTTGCAAATGTGAGATACTATAGAAAGTGGATAGGGTGTATGGCAGTCTTGAAGTGCTGTTTAAGTGCAAAGTTAATGTGTATGTAAAAAGTACAGAACATGGTTAAGTATGACATAATGTAGAACAGCCGTGTTGAGATGATGAATATTTATATTGAGATGATGAATATTTATATTGAGATGATGAATATTTATATGGAGATTATGAATATTTATATTGAGATGATGAATATTTATATTGAGACGTTGGTCGATTAAGGCGATGTTGACAATCTATGGTCTGTTGTGCGTGTCTTAGATCTATGCTTCCGATGGAGGTGGCAACAGTTTTACGTCAAGTCCTTCGTCTCCAGTCTGTTCTCCTCCACCGCTAACAGGTACTTTACCTTCTACGATCTATTCTTGATTTATGTAGCTCCTCTGGGACCTATCATCAGTAGGATTCAGATCAAAGGGAGGGAGGGAGTGGTGGGATGTTGTATGAAGTAGTGATGAATTCGTTTGTTGATTTAAGATACACATCACTCCTTTCATCCTATTAGTGGCATTGTCAGCTGGGGATACCCCTTGTATCTCTTTTAAGTACAATCGATGATCATTGTAACATGTTTCGTTTGAACATGAATTCTTATGGAGTTGGAGGAGATCGCCTGTATGATTGATAATTATTATATGTCTTCGTTTTATGGAGGTTCTCGATTTTGTTACTATTGCCTTTCACATGGAGACTTATTTTGAGTTGTTGGTATACCTGACTGAGTGCCATATATGTATCTCAATCAATCTGTCAATCAATCGGAATTCATATAGAGGTGCTTCAAGATATCTCTGCTCTGTCAAAGAAGAACCAGAGGTGAGGTGGTAAATGATTTTACAGCTTACCAAAGTACAAGAACGTAACGGTAGGTCAGAGTTGATATGTTGCTGAGATATTACACTGGAAAAAAACTGACGACTAATGATTCAGTTTAGTTTTCTGGCCTCTGACATCGTTCCTCTACTCAGCTGAATGGGTTTAAAGCACCATGGCAGGGGACGGACTCAAACCTTAGAAAATCCCATACTTCTGACAACCAAAACGGTATTAAAGCATATCCACGGGTTTCTCAACGAGTGTTTGGGTAAGTTACCCCATAGGGTTACTTCCAGATCCTCGCATGTCCCAACCAGTGGAGGAGTTATCATCCCATCCATGATTGGTGGTTCTAACGATTCTTCTTTTTCTTGCTAGGGCTGTCGAGTCACTGGTCACAGTCCGCTGGTAATTCCACTTCGCCGCTTGTCAAAAAACCAAACATGCATTCTATGGTGAGTTTCAGAGTTGCATCATCGTCTGATTTCATTAGATTAATTGCTATATGTTTATGTTGTGCCACTTCTGAGGAGTTTAGATTCCTTTTCCATCCTTAAATGACTAAGTAATCAATAACATGCTGTTAAACAGTGAAAAATCACAGGTCGTACTTAACCCGTGAAATTTCATCCATTAAGTTGCTATTTAATTTTAATAACTACAACTCTTACTTAAATTACATTATTTATAACTCATAGCTCATGCTCGTCAATAAAACTTTTGTTAAACGTATTGTTAACGCCCATTATTTTAACCTTAGCTGATTACCTGTGAAAAATGACAGATGTGACGTTATTGTAACCCTATTTACCTCATAATACGGATGCAAGAGCACCGGTTGCAGTAAGGTGTGCGGTTCACGTTATTAATGCCCTACACGCTGTTTATCCGTAAAACGTCCTGTGAACCTAATTTATGTACGACTGACGCAAGTAGCTTAT
The DNA here is from genome assembly GCA_959347315.1 of Bimastos eiseni. Lineage (NCBI taxonomy): Eukaryota > Metazoa > Annelida > Clitellata > Crassiclitellata > Lumbricidae > Bimastos > Bimastos eiseni. The sequence continues at coordinate 2,430,777 of OY365816.1, forward strand.
TTACATACGACAGACGCAACAGCACGGATGCAGTAAGATTTGGTGAATAAGTGAATAGTTAAAGTATGACACACACGTTATTTAACTATTTTTTTTGATGTTTCTCTCACACTTTTAGTAGCATACAGTGCACAACATATTCTGCAATGACTCATAGTTGTGTGGGTATAGTAGCCAGGTGGTTCGAGTGTTGGCGTGTATGTAATGTTGAGACTCCATTGAGGGTGTGAGATGGCATAGGGACCTTGAGCAAGTCCTTCACTTATCAAGTGGGTACACGTTGAACTCGGGAAGGAGGATAATAATTGTCATTATTAATATCATTATTATTAATAACCAGTCTGCTTACTGCGTCCCACCTTAACGTTGTCTGTTCCAAAATTTCATCTTTACGTTATTCACATTTGTGTTCTAACCTAACATTTTATTTTCCAGTTTCTTGCACGAGCTTATTTATTGTGTGTGCTGACGTTTCGTTGATTTGAAAAATAGTGTTTTGGACGGAGTTTCTGTGTTTAGTTGGTTTTCGCCGGAGGGCGCCAGTGTAGGCGTTTCTGTGGCTGGCTTTCGTTGTACGCATGCATTCTTTCGTCTTTGGTCAAACATTTGTTTTCGTTATTGAATATAAAGTTGTGTTTGACACAGAATAGCTATCTATTTTATGTAATCCAGTGCCACGTAGCGCAGTGGATGCATTTTAATGTAAAATTAACTTGACGAAATTTAGCAGCGCGGTACAAGATCTACGTTAATAAGACAGGCTTATTTGTCGATGATTATCATGATTAACAGGCCCGCGAAGAGGGGGGAGGGCTGAGGGCAAATGCCCAGGAACCCGCCGATATTTTATGAGCCTGGACCGCGTCCAAAATCAGCTTTCTCATAAAAAAGCCTGAAGATAATTTAGGGGCCCGTGACTGCAAAATTGGACTTAAGGAGTTGGGGGATGGATATACTGTGGAGTAGGCCTACCGAATTAGGTGATTGTCATGATTAGGCTGAATACGAATAATTGGACCAACTACTCGGCTGAATGTGAATAGTGTACGAAATAGGTTTACCGTTAAAATTCACTTATCCATCATTGAACTAACCAACTGCGATTTGAATTTAATGTAATATTAAGTATTAACATGTAAGTTTAACTAACAGTTGACCTTCTCAAGCCTCAAGCACTGAATGTTTTGCGTTCAGTGACGCATTGAAGCATGAGACAACTAACATTGCGATACGGCAGTCCAGGCAGTAGACAATGTTATCACTTCGTATTCGGTGAATTTTGGTACTACTATTCGACCGAATAGCTATTTGACCCAATATTCGTATCCGAAGCGAATACAAAGCGCATATTCGGTATTCGAAGCGAATATTCGGTGAAGTCCTAATCAGGAGTTGCCTCTCATGTTGTGGTGAGAATTAAAAGGTGTACCAGAGGATAGTGCCATCGAGATTGTTTGGTTACTGTTTAACGACGCTTTGACGATTTGCGTCGCCCTCCTCATTTTTTCACTATCCAGACATGGAACTGGCACCGAGGAAAGTGGCGACGTTAAATAGTGGTCAATACCGTGGGGTTCTCTACCTCTGAACTTCCGGGTCCAATCTGTGACCATACCTCTGAGAAATTATAATTAATCTTGAGGTGTAATAAATATCCAACTGCTTTGCTTGTAGTTATTTAGCGGAGCATTTGTGTGGCGCCTGTTTCGAGGATGTCGCGGTCGTGTTATTGTCTTACGGGTGATTGGTTGGTTTTTCAATGTGTTTTGTATGGTGTTTAGTGTTGCACCCCCCCCGTCAACTGTTGCATTATGGGTGTTGTGTTGTTCCTGTTCTTCGCTGCTTTAAACGCTCGCCAGGGGGAGTCGGGAGAGGATCGTCTTGATCACGTGATTCACATCCTTAGGGATAATGCACAGGTAAAGGAGTTGCAGGCTGAGGTGCAGTGGTTATGGGAATCTTCGTTTTTTGTGGTAATGGGGAACTTTTCAGTGTTTGGGACTCATATTGACCCAACCTATGACCTTTCTGTGGTCATGATGACATTGACCCAACCTATTACCTTTCTGTGATCTGTCTGTTGAATGATTTCAACACAATTTAGTTTGCAAGGGGAAATAATTGAAATCATAATGAGGGAATTACATTGTCTAGTTAACACTATGTTCCAACCAAATCTTGCTCAATCAATCAATCATCTTATGGGTCAATCATCTAATGCTATCCATTTGGTAAATTAGGCAGCCAGTTACTCCAAACTTAAGTCAATCAATCACTTAAATAAATCTTCAATAAGTAATCATCTGTGACAAGAGGTGAACTTTAAGTTGTGCGGGCTGGCTTCAATCAATCAGTCAATCAAAGACTTGATACAGTGCTCCTCCTTCAAGATATCTACTCCGAGGCGCTCACACCCTAACCGCCTCTGAAAAGGACAGTTTTCAGGGAGGTGTAAAATTAGGAGTTTCTAGTTAGGAACTCTATGGGAGTCCATTCCAGACCGCAGGTCCCACAGCCGAGAAAGCCCGATGCTGCATTATGGAAGTGCGTGCAAAAGGGACGATCTGGTCACCATGAACTTGACTACTAGGCCAGGCGGAGCCTCTTTTCTTTGGTCGTAGCTGGGATGGGAATGCTTCCAAGTAAGTTTCATACAAGGGGTGCTACATAAATTTTCGTTTACTCTGTTGAACATGGTTTCGAATTTACACTCGTTATTTAAGTTCATTTTTCAGGCTTCTGCTTGATCCGTTTCCTCGCTTGGGTCATCGTGTTTATGATGATGAAATCTTTTGACTATTTTTTTACTTTTTCATTTAGAAAGTTTTGCTTGTGTTTAGTCAGTTAAAACCAACAACATATGCCTGATCGCGTTACGGCATTGTCCCTCCCGACGTAAATGAGCAGGGCTGTACCGAGCTATAATTGCGCCCTGTGCTTAGCATCAATCTTGTGCCCCATTTTTGAAAATAGTATTTGCGCCCTGTTCCTAGCATCAATCTGGCGTCCCCACATTTTGAAAATAGTGCATTTTATGGAATAATGAGTTATTCTATCCTGAAATTTGCGACCTTCCCACATTTGCGCCCTGGGCCACGGCCCCGCTGGCCCCTCACTCGGTACGGCCCTGTAACTGAATTGCATTTACATTACTTTTATGTTATATAGTTGTACATTTACATGACTTTGACGTTACAGTGTTGCAGATGGCAGTACACATATATTGAACTACTACATTGCATTATAGTACGTTATCGGTACATTCCCAGTACGTTTGTACTGTTTGTACTGTACTGTTCTTGTACGTTTGTTTTGCACTCACAACTATATACATCTACATGTATGTACGTACATCTGTGGCACATTTGCAAAATCTAACCAAACATAAATCTGTATAATTATATAAAGAAAAAAGTATGTATGTAGCTATCTAACTAATGTTCTTATCTGCCACAAAAACTTTTGATTCACTGGACCGATTTATCCTAAATTTTCAACGAATACTCTACCACCCCAGAACAAACGTAGGTGGGTTCGCGATCACAATACTTTACCCATTCCCCAAAAATTTAACCTCTATAAAGTAGCAAATCGAGCTAAATTAAATTCACGCCGTTTACGTAACGTAGAATAATTAGTAGGCGCGACGTAGCAGTTTTTGTAAATAGCTGACGTATAATTGGCTACGGTCATCATGCAGAGAATATCTATGAGTCGCCGACGGTGTCATAAATTGCCCGTTTGTGTCTTGTAATAAATGACTTTATTCAACATTTCAGAATTGTAATGCTATCTAACATTATTTCGACTCCGGAAAATCAGAGGGTCATTCAAACATTTGGGTGTGTGTTTTTTGTTCACGAGCACTGCGTCAAATCAGATGGGTTGTGCAAAGGATAGTCTTTGTAAATGCCACCTAATGATTAAAACAGGCATGCCTTCCAAACGCGGCGCTATACGTCTCTTACAATGTTGTTCAACTAGCATGGGCAAGCAATGTTCAACACATTTCAGAATTTTAAGGCTTATCTTACATTATTTCGACCCGGGCAACGCCGGATGATGTAGCTAGTGTTACTATCTAGTTATCTACAGTTTTAAAAGTTACAGTACTGTACACTGGAATATATGTGCAAGACATTTCCAATGCATGTCTTGTACATTTGCAGCAGAGTCGTATGGAAGAGAGGCTTGACGACGCCATCCACGTTCTACGGAATCACGCTGAGGCGGGGCAACTGGTTCCACCAGGCGGAGCAGCAGGAGGGGGACCTGGATTGGGGGTCACGAGGGGTCTCATGCCCACCTCACATTCTGCAGAGATGATCGGAGGAGGAGGAAACTACGAATCTCACTACTTGCAGACAATGGTCATTCCAGGATCGATCGCCGCACACCACACGGTCAGTCTCTTTTGGTTACCTCTGATTCCTCGTCACTAGAGGCGCCATACGGTTGTTTGTGCGCGTGGCTTCTCGCTAGAGGCACCACTAGGTTGCTTGTGTGTGTGACGTATGCTGCTGATGTAGATACATATTAAATCCATGGCTGATATTTCGCATTAAAACTCCGTCACTGGTAGTACTGGCCAGTGCCAGTCCCAAGCCTGGATAAAGGAGGAGGGCGACGCTAATGATCTTTGTTAACACACAGTGTCGTTAAAGTGCAACAACCACTTCGCATTAGCTTTAGATATACAAGTTGTGAAATAGCTATAAGTTAATCCTTCATAAATTATGTCTCTCCACTTCAAGATCTCTACTATGAGTTCATGAGAAAAGTGAGATATATGAGTTCGTGGAAGAAGAGATATCAATGAGTTCATGGAAGAAGAGAGATATAAGAGTTCATGGAAGAAGAGATATATAGGAGTTCATGGATGAAGAGATATCAATGAGTTCATGGAAGAAGAGATATCAATGAGTTCATGGAAGAAGAGAGATATATGAGTTCATGGAAGAAGAGATATATAGGAGTTCATGGAAGAAGAGGTATCAATGAGTTCATGGAAGAAGAGATATATAGGAGTTCATGGAAGAAGAGATATATAGGAGTTCATGGAAGAAGAGGTATCAATGAGTTCATGGAAGAAGAGATATATAGGAGTTCATGGAAGAAGAGAGATATAAGAGTTCATGGAAGAAGAGATATATAGGAGTTCATGGAAGAAGAGAGATATAGGAGTTCATGGAAGAAGAGAGATATAGGAGTTCATGGAAGAAGAGATATATAAGAGTTCATGGGAGAAGAGATATATAGGAGTTCATGGGAGAAGAGATATATAGGAGTTCATGGGAGAAGAGATATATAGGAGTTCATGAAAGAAGAGATATATAGGAGTTCATGGAAGAAGAGATATATAGGAGTTCATGGGAGAAGAGATATCAATGAGTTCATGGGAGAAAGAGATGAAGGAGTTCATGGAAGAAGAGATATATAGGAGTTCATGGAAGAAGAGATATCAATGAGTTCATGGGAAAAAGAGATAAAGGAGTTCATGGAAGAAGAGATATATAAGAGTTCATGGAAGAAGAGATATATAGGAGTTCATGGAAGAAGAGAGATATAGGAGTTCATGGAAGAAGAGATATCAATGAGTTCATGAGAGAAAGAGATAAAGGAGTTCATGGAAGAAGAGAGATATAGGAGTTCATGGAAGAAGAGATATCAATGAGTTCATGGGAGAAAGAGATAAAGGAGTTCATGGAAGAAGAGATATATAGGAGTTCATGGAAGAAGAGATATATAAGAGTTCATGGAAGAAGAGATATATAGGAGTTCATGGAAGACGAGAGATATAGGAGTTCATGGAAGAAGAGAGATATAGGAGTTCATGGAAGAAGAGATATCAATGAGTTCATGGGAGAAAGAGACAAAGGAGTTCATGGAAGAAGAGAGATATAGGAGTACATGGAAGAAGAGATATATAGGAGTTCATGGAAGAAGAGATATCAATGAGTTCATGGAAGAAGAGATATCAATGAGTTCATGGGAGAAAGAGATAAAGGAGTTCATGGAAGAAGAGATATATAGGAGTTCATGGAAGAAGAGATATATAGGAGTTCATGGAAGACGAGAGATATAGGAGTTCATGGAAGAAGAGATATCAATGAGTTCATGGGAGAAGAGATATATAGGAGTTCATGGAAGACGAGCGATATAGGAGTTCGTGGAAGAAGAGATATATAGGAGTTCATGGAAGAAGAGATATCAATGAGTTCATGGGAGAAGAGATTTATAGGAGTTCATGGAAGACGAGAGATATAGGAGTTCATGGAAGAAGAGAGATATAGGAGTTCATGGAAGAAGAGATATCAATGAGTTCATGGAAGAAGAGAGATAAAGGAGTTCATGGAAGAAGAGATATCAATGAGTTCATGGAAGAAGAGATATATAGGAGTTCATGGAAGAAGAGATATCAATGAGTTCATAGAAGAAGAGATATCAATGAGTTCATGGGAGAAAGAGATAAAGGAGTTCATGGAAGAAGAGATATATAGGAGTTCATGGAAGAAGAGATATCAATGAGTTCGTGGAAGAAGAGATATATAGGAGTTCATGAAAGAAGAGATATATAGGAGTTCATGGAAGAAGAGATATATAGGAGTTCATGGAAGAAGAGAGATATAGGAGTTCATGGAAGAAGAGATATATAGGAGTTCATGGGAGTAGAGAGATATAGCAGTTCATGGAAGAAGAGATATATAGGTGTTCGTGGATGAAGAGAGATATAGGAGTTCATGGGAGAAGAGAGATATATGAGTTCATGGCAGAAGAGATATATAGAAGTTCATGGAAGAAGAGATATATAGGAGTTCATGGAAGAAGCGATATATAAGAGTTCATGGGAGAGATGAGATATATATGAGTTCATGGAAGAAGAGATATATAGGAGTTCATGGAAGAAGATAGGAGTTCATGGAAGAAAGAGATATAGGACTTCATGGGAGATGAGATATCAATGAGTTCATGGAAGGAGAGAGATATAGGAGTTCATGGAAGAAGAGATATATAGGAGTTCATGGGAGATGAGATATCAATGAGTTCATGGAAGAAGAGATATATAGGAGTTCATGGAAGAAGAGAGATATAGGAGTTCATGGAAGAAAGAGATATAGGAGTTCATGGATGAAAGAGATATAGGAGTTCATGGGAGATGAGATATGTAGGAGGCCTTGGAAGAGGAGAGATATAGGTGTTCGTAGTTGAAGAGTGATGCAGGGGTTCATGTGTCAGTTACCAAAATCGTGGGGCTCGGGGGGCTGCTAAGAGAGAAGGGTGGGGGGTGTGATTGTTGGGGAAGAAGGTGTGGGGTATTGCGGGGCGCGTAAATAACGTTGAGTTAATCAACGCTGTTGAGAGATGGAGGCTCTGAGATGGCCTTTACTGAAGGGGTGGCGCTTTTCACTCAACTATCACGCCAAATCTAATCCGGGTGGAAAACTGTTCGTATGGGGCCTTGTTTGGCACGGCTGAGTTGAAGGTGAAAGTTTCCGACTGTCCGGTTGCGTTGGTAGAGCGCAGTTGAACGGCTAGTTGATAATGCTTTGCTTGCGCTTTCCCTTCTCACCTGGGACTCGGACGCGCAATGTCGTTTGATCTTTGGTGTAATAAATTTCCAACTGCTTTGCTTTTAGTTTTTTGCGGAGCATTTATGTGGCGCCTGTCTTGAGGATGTCGCAGTCATGTTATTGTCTTACGTGTTAAACCATTTTGATTACACGCGGAAAATCGAGGACCAATGAGTTTTTAGTCTCATACGCAACATCAGTGGTGGTTCTACAGACTGAATATGTGCCCCTCCCCTGGTGGCCCTCCAAAGTATTGTCTAATTTCAGCTTTGAAAAAACCAGACATCCAATTGGCCCTTCTGTTAGGTCCCACAGTCCCTGCGTGCCCCTCTGTTAGGAAAGTCTAGAACCGACGCTGACTGGCATTCATAGACAGCGTGATATCTTCAAACCAAGCAGAACAAACCGGTAACATTCATCATATGTATTTTCATAAACATAGTTTCATCTGTCTTGATTTCGTGATCCAATCGCATTAAAAATCTTGCCGCGTCCTGCTCATCTGAACGGTGAAGTAATCGCAATTTTGAATTTTTTTCTCCTCCTAGCCACATGAACCAATTGTAGTGGTGCAAATGTGATGTCAATATCCTGGTTAGGTGAACCAGATCCAAAAACTTGACGGAACTGTCTTCGTCGTGGAACCTGTCTGGCAACACACCGACTGGGTTGATAGAACAACCGGGGTTGGATGAAGGGAAGGGTAGGGTGGTTCTGTGGCCAACTTTATGATGTTCTTCAGTGGCCGTCGCTCGCTCCTGACGGGCGCTTGTTAGATCCGCCGCTGGCTAATGGGAGCCATGTGTCCATTAGAGAGCCATCTTCTCGGCTGGCTATTGAAGCCAGATGTGGTCCGATGGACGAACCGTCTGTCTGTCTGTCTCTCTGTGTGCTTGTGTCTGTCTGTGAGCATGGGACTTCCTCTGCATGTATTTTTGTCTCTGTGTTTGTCTCTATCAGAGTCCGTTTGTGTGGCTGCCTGGGTAGATTCTGAACGGTATGATCTTTCTAGAGATCTTCCTGTACTTCTCTTCGGTACCTTGTATGTTGCGGAGGTAGGGGTGAGGGAGTGGAAGCGAGTGGAGCGGGAGGTGAGGGTGCTGGGCAGGGTAATCAGAAGCCAAAGGTTAGGAAAGGATGGACTGAGAGACGAAGAGAGACATGGGAACGGACAGGGTGAGTGGGAAGGAGGAAGGACGGACGGAGGGGAAGGCGAAGAATTGGAATTGTCATAAAAATTTACTTAGACACTCACTCGCCCTGTATCTGACTTCTTGTCTGTCTGTCCGCGTGTCTTCCTCTGGGTCTGTCTCTGTCTGTGTTTAATCTCCGCTACTGTTTGTTTTCGTGTGCATCTTCATCTCTCCGCCTCTATCGGCGTCTCTGGCCGTCCGTCCATTTGTCCGTGTGCGTTGCTGGGTGTAGCCGGGCATGTGGCAGTGATTATGGGAGCATCGCGTATTATGAGAGAAACCGTTGTACTAAGTATGATGGATAGATGAACGAATGGATGGACGGATGTAGGTAGGTAGGTGGATGCGCGGAAGGGTGTACTTTGCCGGTCGAGGTTAGTGTTGGGGAGAGGACTGACACATCCCCTATAAGTAGGGGATCTCTCTATCTCTATCTCTCTCTATCTATCTCTCTCTCTCTCTCTCTCTGTCTATCTCTCTCTCCCTCCCTCTCTCTCTCCCTCTCTCTTCGTCTGTTCATTGAGAGTGGAGAGGGAACGCCACGGATGAAAGGGTGTTGTGGTCTCCACGATCAGGATACGAAGACATACTAAGACATACGAAGACGTAGTGCAGTGAATATCTAAAGATACTTCGAGTAGGTTTAGATCTACGACAACGTGTGTGATAACCGAGATCATCGGCGTCGCCCTCATACCTTGTCAAGACTTGGGACTGGCACTCACAGAGTGCAAACAGTGGCGGATCCTACTCGAGGGATATACTCGGTGCTTCGCTTAAACGCCGCTGACGGTCGCGAGGAGCCAGAGCCAACGACGGCAGCGAAGGAGGGGGTGTATTGGACGGGTGCTAGGTGGTTGCAGCGACAGACAGAGACAGAGAGAGATAGAGATATAGAAGTTCCGGTTTCTTGTCGATTCGACAAAGTTTTGCTGTTCCTGTGTTGGTTGTTGGTTGGATCCGATTGGTTTCTCCGATGTGTTTTGTTGAAGTGGAAATATTATCGAATGCAATCACTGAGTAGCATTGGCTCTTCTGGCGATCTGAGTGAAGGGAGTCGTGCTCTTGGCGATTATGGTCATTGATTTAGAGCGGAACTCTTATCTTAGCAGTTACCACGCTGAGTGACTTGTAACCGTTGGGATTATCTTCACCGAGTACAAGTGCGAGAGCAGGATCTTGCGAGGGCATCAGAGCAGAAACCGTGAAGGGTATCGGTGTAAAGAAGAAGCCGAGCGACGACATGTGGCACCCACAGTTGGGTACTTGGGACGAGACGGACGGTTTCGAGGGGGTGGATCCGTACCGTTCGGCGTACAGCAGCTATTCTCAGATGCACGGAGGAGCGTACGGGGGATACGATGGAGCTCCCTTCTCTGGCGTCTATGGTCTGCCGTCGCTCCAGTCGTGGACTTCTTCAACGCCGTCGACCTACCACTATAACAACATGGTAGGACCATGGAGCCCACAGACAGTCATGTTCAATGTTCATACCACTTGGACTGAATGGGTGAAAATAAGTCCACTTTGCTAAACTGACCTTTGCCCCAGTATGATACAATAGGAACTCTTCTTACTAGGTAGGTTTGTATTGTATATAATATATGTATATATCTATTATATACATTGAAACATGATTGTGTGTGTATATGTATGTATATATGCATTGCATATAAGGGCTGTATCGAATAAGTGATTTTCACTATTCGGTTGAATATGAATAACTGGATCAACTATTCGGTTGAATACCGAATAGCTGTTTGGCTCCGAAGTGAATGCAAAACGAGTATTCATTACAGCCCTAGTCTGTATATAAGCTTACTTGTTTAAACCATTTTTTTCATATATGAAAAACCTCCCAATGCTGTTATGTCTTTCTGTCAGATCTGTGATTGTGTGCAATGCTGTTCATGCATGCATATGTGTATGCATGTTTGAATGTATACATGTATGCTTGCATTCATGTAAGCATAGATGTAGGCCACTTTGAAGCCTTTCTATGGCGCTGTTATAAATGTGGTTTTGTTTCAGATGGCGCCTTGCCAGTCGTCGTCTGTGTCCGCAGCCGATCGAAACCGCAATTCTCAGATGGCAACAGAACAAATTCGAAGTAAGAGTCAGTCCTTCTTCAGACGCTCTCCTAGTAAGAGTGCTGGTTCGATGCTCCACTCATGGGACGGTCGCTGTGTAAGGACTCTAGAACTCGTGAGGAGCGAGAGTCCTTTACTCACTATTGATCAGCACCATCGATGCTCTCTGTCCTATGGTCGTTGGTGCATTTCGGAACTCCATTGTAAGGAGGGCATGGTCAAATGCAGTTGTATTGTAATGTGTTGTACTGATCATTGTTTGCTTGAGTCTTATACATAGTGTGGTTTGAGCATTCATTCATTCATTCAGAGGACTCGTACATCGCCCCTACAAGTTATTAATATAAGTTGCATTTTCGGCCAGTGTTGAAACTACTCTTGTGCATGCCTTCATTACAGAACGACTAACCCTCTCTTCTTCATGGTCTGCCGGATATCAGTCCTGCCTTGATTGCTTACTGAGAGCTACATGCAGCATGCCTTATTGGCCAAATACCAAAATATGATTATTACGTGACAAGATATAATATTTTGAAGGTTCTGCATTAGATTCCTGTTCGACAGCGCATTGAGTATAGAATTGTCTCTCTAGTCGGGTGAGGCCAACTTGGCTATGCACCAGGCTGCTGATACAGTAGCGGGTGTTGAAGGCTCCCTTTGCTCTGCTGTGAGGGAGATCTTGTGCTTCCATTTTCCCATACAATAACTATACAAAACTGTACATATTCTGTGGTGGGCCCTAGGGCTTGGAATGGCCTTTCTTTTTAGATACGCCTGTTCTCTAAAGCGTGTAGTGGTTCTTTTTTTGGTCATGTGAGAACTTACCTTTTTGTCTGGACTGGAGTTGTGATCGTTTTGAATGGTTAAGGGCACTATATAAATTTTTGAACGAATGAACAAGATATCTGCTTACAAATGTTTCCTGCCTATCTCTGACTGCAATTGGATGTCATCAAAGTATCTCTGAATGACATTTTCTTAACAATCATATGCAATATTATTATGAGTGACGATGACTAAGTGCATTGTACTTGCGAACAGGTATGCAACTTGAAAAGTCCTGCAGTGTTGGCGAGAGTGGAAGTGTAAAGGAGGAATCGGTGGAGAAGTTCGACTTCCATATGAACTCCACAGATGGCAGCACCAGGGATTCGTCAACGAAGGGACTCGCGTCGCCCTCTATCGTCGGCAGTTCGAAAACATCGGCCAAACGTTCCAGGTTTAGCAATTTAATTGCTAGTTCGATGATTTTAATTGTCAGTTCGATCTTGTAGATTTGATCATTTCTGTTGTTAGTATAATTAGTTTAATTGTTAGTTCAATTAGGTTAATTGTTTGTTCGACTATTTTAACTATTGATTCAATTATATTAACTGTTAGTTTGATTAATTTAACTGTTAGTTTGATCATTGTTACTGTTAGTTCAATAAATTTAACAGTTTCTTTGATCATTTTAATTGCTGATTAGATCAAATTAATTGTTCTATTATAGTTGGAAATGCCTGCATTCTTAGTTGCTTATTATGTGTCATGGGGTTAGAGAATGTTAATTTGAGTCGATTAGTATTATACAACGAGAGAAAGGTGTTCTTCTCTCTCTTGGGATGGCTTTTGATGAGCTGTACTTCATCTATGAAGAGGAGTTTCTGTTGAAATGGTTGACCTTAGAATTTCACCTACTTTTTATTTGAGTTGAATTTAGAAGTTCAGTTGATCTTACTCCCTACTCAGGTGATGTGGAGGCGGTTAGGAACTGCATGCGATGGGAAAGGGAAGACCAACGTATGGTGGCTTAATGTCCCGCACGCTAACGAAGTTTAAATCTTATGTCTTTGACAATTTATGGATTTTAGCCTGTTGAATGTTTGACATGTTGAGTTGAATTTAGAATTTAGCCTTTTTATTCTTTGACAAATTAAGTTGAATATAGAATATAGAGTTTTTAATATTTGACAAATTGAGTTGAGCTAGTAAACTAGAGCTGTTTTGTTTTCTTATCTACAGACGAATGGGAATGCTGTCCAGTGACAGCAATGACCTTGATGACATGTAAGTTCTGGAACAATGCCAATTTCTATACAGGTGACCTAGATATAATGGAAGTTTGGCAAAACATGCCAGTTATGTACCTAAGACCTAGACAAGATAGAAGTTTAGCAATGTGCCAATTATGTACCCAAGACCTTAATAAAATAGAAGTTTGTCAACGTCCTAAAACATAACCTAGATATAATAGAAGTTTGGCAAAATTTGCCAGTTATATACCAGTGACCTAGATATAGTCAAAATTATGAAGAAATATGAAGCTTCTAACGCCAGTGACCTCGACTATGCTGTGGGTGAAATGCTGATATTGCATTTATAAAAATTTTATATGCATGACCCGGATGTTGTCTGTTATGACAAAGTGCAACAAGTGCGCTAATCTCTTACACAACAGAATTAACCTAGATGCACGAAGAGTCTTGTTAACATGGAAGTCATGAAAAAATTCAGGTTTTCCGAAATAATGTTGCATATTAAGTTCTGAAAAATTTCGGTACCATTACAAACCGTATCTAGCTTGTGGTAAAATACCACGTTCTTAGCCACTAACCTAGATGACAAGTTCTGGAAAATTGGAGGTGCAATTTTTTTTATTCTCTAAAGGCAGCGTGGAAGGTTCTGACAGGCTAAAGTATGTTGAAAAAAATTGTGTGTTATTAACCTGACCTTCGTATGTACTGACTAATTTTTTGAGATGTAGACTGGCTATAGTAAGTAGTCTGTGGTTTTCACCAGTTTACTTTTTTGAGGCTATTTAATGACCCAGTTTTGGCATGACTTATCTTTGTGTCTCTGAATCGTTGATTGGAATTGCTTCGGCTGTTTAAGAATTACGACACTTAAATTTCCATGATTATTACTATTATTATCATCATTAAGAAGTAAGTTGTTTATTCGGCACATTAAGTAAATGAGCCTGAATGAACAAGACTCATGCATTCTGAGATAGGTGAATCAGAGAATAGAAGCAGTGAAGGTGATGATGACGATGATGATGATGAGGATGATGAGGACGACGACGATGATGAGTTCTCAGCTCTAAGGCAGGTCCATTGGCTTTATGCTACTCAGGGATGAGGTAAGTGAGATGGTTTCCCATTTCCCGACTCACAGGTGAGCCACTTTCCAAAGGTCTACACACCATGGCATGAGGTAGTTTCGAACCTTTGACCCTTTAGTTACGAAGCGTAGTCCACATGTATACCACAGCACCACATATGACTTGGCTTATTGGTTTAATAATCCCAGAATTATCTGCTACTCGTTGAATTTGTACAGGAACCTATTGAGACTGCTAAAGTCATTTCCACTAGTCTTCATTTGCATATGTGCATTTTATTTTAAATTTATGTGCATATATATATATAATTATATATACACGTACATAATATATATGTATATATATATATCGTCTTTTTTACTATAAAAAGTCCTTTCTAACCAGAATCCTTTCTGTTTTTCACAGCTCGACTGGCATTGACATTTAGTAGTGATATACATAAATTGTATATTACTTGGCATTTCGTATAGTCCAGTGGATCCTAGTTTAAGCCATGGCATGCATTTCTGCCGCACCTGGTGAACCCGTATGGCTGTGTTTATCAGCTGCAGATGGAGTGAACGTCGGCCTTGCGCGCAATTAGGGTTCATTTACGTTCTTACTTACTTGAATGTAAACCGTTGGAATGGTGTAAGTGTCACTGCAGTGCGCATTCTGAGCACGGTCGATGGAGGGAGGCTCTTGCCATTGATGATTACTAGAGGAGGAGGAGGAGGATCGTAAAGGCGGATCATGTGTGTTTTCAATGAATGCCTGTAAATGTCAGGCAGTGGAATGGGACTGGGACTGGGACTGTGGTGGCTCTACAACGGGAGCAAGAGGGGCCAATACCCCACCAACTGTGATGCCCAGTGGCCGTTCCAAATGTTAGTCCTTTTTAAGAAACTAGGCTTCCATCTGGCCCCTCTGTCAGGTTCCCCGACCCCTCCGTGACCCCCTCTGTTGGAAGAGTATAGAGGCATCACTGGGGATTGGGAGTGTGGTGGACATTGGAACTGGTCTGGTTTTTGAGTTGATTCAAAGATCATAATTAACCAGAGGAGGGTCTCTTCATTCCACCGATCCTCTTATTGAGGCTTTAAACACAACTGCTTTGTGCCAAACATTACATCATGTTTAACAATAATCACTGCTTGAGTGCATAGTGTTAAACATGATTAGATGATGAAAGGAGTTCATCATGTTAATAACATGATACGGTCATGTTATGATGTTGATCATTACCATAGGTCAAGTATGCAATGAATGTAAGTGGATCGGCCTTTGAGAGTAACTTTTGAAAGGCCTTGCTGACACAACTACAGAATCATCCACGTTACATAAACATACATACGTCTAGTCACGAGCGTTTCCGATAACATAGAGTCAATGGTTCTTGTTCATGTCAGGATTGACGACGACGAAGATGACGATGCAAGTCCCGAGACAAAAGCACAGCGGGAGAAAGTCCGACGTCAGCAAAATAATGCAAGGGAAAGGTAAGGCGGAGGATTTCTGATCATATAAAGAGGTTTTTTTGCAATGAGGAACCTAGTTAGGAGCATTCATTCGTCTGTTTCATCCTTGCAGGTGCAATACTGCAGACGTAAAATCGTTATCTGGATTTGAACCAAAGACACTTGTGCTGAATAACCATTCCACCAATGACTCCACAGTCTGTAGAATCTAGTGCTAGTCTGGTGTTACTGTAGATCTTTCTAATCTGAAGTTAATTATAATAATGATTATGCTTTAGACAATGTTGTAAAGAACTGGCAAAGTCTGATATTTCTGTAATTAAATATGGCCTCAATTGTATTGCACTGGATACTTCATTATTCTGCATAATTCTGCATTTCTTATCTGGTTAAACCTGTTAATAAACGTTTGCACAATTCAATGGTCTTTAAATAGTTAATTATGCTTAGAGGATTGATCGGCATATTTGCCTTGCTGTGAATAATTTCAGTCTAAAGCTACCGTAGAATACTGTTAATGATTTTATTTTATGTAAATAGTGTTCACGAATGAACTTATATGCGTGTGTGTGTGCGTGTGTGCTTGCATTTTCTGTTTTGGTCTGCTAAATAGTTCCCAAAAAAGTTTATTTACTGGGCAAATGATTTCCCAAACATACTGTATATCCGGAGCAGAAGTTTTTAGATTTTGAAATACTGGACTCTTGCCTACTACTTGCCCTTGCCAGTATTTGCTATTCAACTTCATAGAAATTAAGAGTGCAAATGTGATTTACCCATATTCCTCTTTCAACACAGGCTGTAAACTTATGCTTAGAAAGGGCATAGTCAAAATGCCATCACTGTCCAAGTCTAGTCAATTGGATGGCAGTCTTTTCAGCCTCTTTTTTCAAGGGGGCTATAGCATCCGTAACGACTGATTGTCTTTTGCCCTTCATAACCATTTCAACAGAGACCTTGGCATACTAGGCAGAAATACCAATACAATTTCTATTTGGAACTTGAACAACTATGAATCCTGAACAGACCCCAGTTAGATAGAAGTTTGTGTCACAAACAATGACCTGTGCAGCTTGTGTGTTCATGTTTTTGTTGTAACACTTAATATGTCTGTTGTACTACCACTTTGTTGCTTTTGTGGTTTCTGCGTTGCAAAGGGTGTGGCATCTCTCGTCCATTTATTTGTTGTTGTTGCTCCATTGTGCCAGGCAGAACGGTTTTTTGTGGGTCCTTAGAAAACTAATATCTGCTAACATTGAACGCCAAAGTGGCTAGAATGCTCTTGACACTGTCAATGCATTTTAATGTGGGCAGAAGTGTTACTGCTAGCCTTATTAGCTGTGGTTAGTTGCCAGACAATTTGTGTCTGCGTATTTGTAACTAAACACAGACACACGCACAACGCCTTTACCGGGGTTTAACATCTTATGAGTCCTTGATGTCACCCTCCTTTGTCTGGGCTTCAGGTGGAGTTAAGACAGAGAGTCTTTCTAAGAAAGGCACTGTTATGCTCAGAGTTATTCACTTGTCGGGTCGACCCGCGGGTCGGGTCGGGATACGAATATCTGTAGATCAGGTGGGTCGTGTCGGGTCAAGATCCTGGCGGGTCGGATTGGGTCGGTTCCAAAACCCGAACCCATTTCGATCCACCAATTTTTTGCAGAGCATAATTTTCAACTCTGTGCTATACATAATGTTGATCAGTCACAAGCACATAAATTTTAAAATGGCAAAGGGATTAGCACCTAATGTAGGGCTACACTGGATTTGTTCCTTTTAACACCGAACTCGGCTCAGGCTGTCGTATGGAATATACTCTCATGAATTTATGAAAAAGCGAAAGTTCAGCGGATTTATTACAAGCGTGTGAGTTAGCTGAGGAGACAATGCTGGGACATGTGGACCGGACTCTTATGCACCTAATAACATCTAGAATTCTTTTGCACATATGTATGGAAAAAGTTAGTTTATGCCAAAATAAATGGAAATGACGAAGGATATCTTACCTGATACGTCATCACGAATAAATATTATCATCATATTATGGCGGTCTGGTTGTGCTGCGTTTTTACGGCATTGGAATTTGACGACAAATAATATTAATAAAATTAGCAATAAGGTCAGGTCGGATTGGGTTGGGTCATATCCATAATGGGTCTTGTCGGGTGTGATAATTGGCTCCAGAAGTCCGTTTTCATTGGGTCGGGTCGGGTCATGAAAATTGGACCCAGAGACAACTCTGGTTATGCTATTGTTACCTAATTGCAGTTAGAGGATGAATATTTGAACACTTGGAAAGTGTCTGTGAGCATTCTAGCCACACATCCAGACATTGTTACTTCAGAGACTTTGGTCCTTTGTTAGTATTGTCATATTCGTTTTCCCATAACCGCTTTAATGTTAATCGATCGTTGCCTTGCTGCATCCGATCGTGGTTGTTGTTGGAGATTTTGTTTTCGTAAATGATGATTTAACATCAGTGTTGCTACTACATGCCTTTTTAATGTTCCATAAATATTTCTAATGTTAACATGGTGGCAATAACCGTTGTTGGCATTCACTTGGGATCTGATTATTGGCAGTTCATTTTGGTTCAAGGTTTCTTGAGTTTTGGCATAATTGTTCTTACTATAGCCAATGTCTAATGTTTCTTGAGTTCTTACTGTAGCCAATGTTTAATCAGTGGTGTTTGGAGAGAACTCTATCCTTGACCAATCGTTATTCGTCTTATGATTTCACTGCTTCATGTGGTATCGCAATTTCCCACTTCATTTTAGATAAATATTTTATTAAAAAGGTTATTGAAGCTGCTATTGAAATCTTTAGACACTTGTTTAATACGTTGTACACTGTTATGGGCTTTCGGGTGATTGTTTTTGCTTCAATGTGTACTGCCTGAACTGCCAACAGATCTCGAGACCTGTTGATGAAGTCTAAAAAATCTAATAAAGTGTGCTAATCAAAGTGTCAGTCTCTGATAAAAGAATAGACTATGTCTTTGTGGACAAGTTGATTTAACAGCCTGCCCTGCAATGCGATTTGTTTTTTGTGTGTTTGCAATGTGTGTGTGTGTGTGTTTCGTAGATTTTTGCAATTGATTTTCTGTCCGATTTAAGTGTAGACCTTCCTGTGTACAATAAATTTTCATTTTGAATTTGAATGCTATTTCTACCTGTCGTCTTTGGAAGCAATTGAGTCATTACATGACTGCATTGTCCTACCAGAAGCATATACGAGTCCGATTTCCTTACAATTTGCACCCATTCTGGATAAGAGTGGCCTTCAATATTTAAAATTTACATGGTGCATAATCAGTTTCTTTAAGTGTTCAGTATTTTTCAAAATTTTTAAAGCCTGTTTCACGTTTGTTGACATTGCCATTATGCGGTTGATTTGGAACCGATGTTTCAGTTATACTTGTCACAACAGCTTCTGCTAAATCATTTAGAGATTTTCTGTTTTAAACCTTCTTGTTTCTAGTTAGACTACAGTTTAATTTAATCTTTTCTGAACAAAGATGTTCTACTGTCCGTTTGTTTGAGATTTTATCCTGCTGCCCCAGTGATGTTACAGTTTTCAAAGGAAATTTTTTAAATACCATACGGGGTTCTATATCATTTCATTCCAAATTCATTTCAACTGGAGACAGGGGGGTCGAGGGGGACAAGTCCCACCACCTTTTACAATGAGGAGACACGTTATACGTTTGTCTCCCCCCCATATTTTCTGCCCCTCTCATTGGGTGTCCCCACCTTTCAAACGAGATCGCCGCCTCTGGCTGTCGAACACAAACTTTTCGATATTCTTAACGTTCGAAGTAGTCTCCAACGTATTTCGTTTGAGCATTCAAGAAAAGATTACCTTTTAGTAATCAGTGCCGTTTGCTCCAATGTGTCGATTTATTTGTATGCGTGTGTGTGCCTGTGTTTGTACGTGTGTGGTGTAGCACTGATTCTGTGTGCGCTGCTGTCTATATATAGATTGCGCGTCAAGGATATAAACGAGGCGATCAAGGAGCTCGGCCAAATGATTTCCATTCACACGGGTTGTAGACAGCCAATGACGCGCCTGATGATAGTCCAAGAGGCCGTCAATGTTATTACAAACCTTGAACTGAAGCTGAAAGGTATGCCCGAACGGCGGCGGCGGCAGTGACGGCATTTTGTATGCTGGCATGCTGCACCCTGGCATGTGTTATGCTCCGCCTCGTGGCATGCTGCTGTACACCCCTAGTTCCGTCCTGTTGTGCATCTTGCACTGATCGAATCGTTTGTCGATGGTATTTGTTGTGCATGGTCGTTTTCCCACTTCCCATTCGGGGTTGGCTTCGCATTTCTTTGTTAACACAGTCAAATGCCTTTTTAGAATCAAAGATATCTATTGAAACGTAACTGAATTAACGTCATGATATTAGTTGCAACATGTATTTTTGTTCTTTGCTGCCCGTTTTATCTAAGGCGGGCATGAACATGGTTTGGGTTCAACCCCAAAGATATAATTGCCGAAAAACGTCACTTTTCCAAACTGACCATTTCTATGTGACCACTGTTACTTGGTTACTGCTCTGGATGTGATTTTGCGAAGCCAGCCTCTTGGGCGGATAAGTAGGTGTGAAAGAAAGCCTTAACTGGCCTGGCATGTTTATCTTGTCTGTGTTGTACCATAAGTATGTTCTGTTTTGACTGCTCAGCATGTTGTTAGGCATGCACGTCTGCACAATTGTATGCTGTGCTGTGTTCAACTTTTTATTGGTAGTTTAGAGAATATAACTATAATTTTAAACTTTCGGTTGGCTGTTCATCAAGTCAATTTTAAAGATTAAATTTTTTTTAAATAAAGTGACGTTGAAAAACTCTTTTTTATATATTTACAAAATGATCATAATTTTTCAACTAGTTTCTAGTTTCGAAACTAGTTTCTGTCACATTATTGGTTACCTTATTTAACGTCAAATTGCGGTTACAGTTTGGGATATTTCGGGTCATTGTAATTTTGATGTAGCAGAAATTCCGATGAATTGGCGCTAGTGCTATGTTAGGATTTTAGTCTAGTAAGTTGCATCGTCATTCATGACTTCAGTGAATTCTGTGCTTTTGGCGTCATTTCTCTCGGCTCATTATATAGAATGGGAAAAACTTTCAGTTGCAAAATTTAACTTTATGTGCTTTATTTACAGTAAAACTGAAAAGTAAAGTTTAGAATGATACAACTTAAATAAATAGCATAACAATTTCGCAGTATCGTGACAGATGTGACGTGGTATAGAAGACCCGTCTATATCCGTCCAACAAAATCTATTCTTTGTATTGTGTTTAACCCTGTGCGCCTCAAGCGAGTCCTACGGGTTAAACGGAGAACTGTCTCCAGTCGATTTGCATGTCGTAACTTAACTTCGTAACTGCATGCTACAGTTGGATCTCTTACACAAACTTCACAAAACAACGAAACATTTCGATTTATCGTCTCCAGTCTTGTTAAGCACACGACTTGTGGGACGGTAAATCGAAAGGCGATCGCCTGGAAGGCAGGCCGTTGTTGCTTGCCCGCTCCACCCACTTCGACCCCTATAAGCCATTTGACTGCATGTTTGACTGTACTTGGTTATGTGTCCCTGACAGGGTTCGTGTGCGGGATATAAATGACGCTTTCAAGGAGCTCGGTCGCATGGTAACGCTTCATCTCCGTCTTGATAAGCCGCAAACTAAGCTCGGCGTTCTGCAGCACGCCGTCTCCTTAATAGCGTCGCTTGAGCAGCAGGTCCGAGGTAGGCGAGAGCGCGTCGTGTGATTGGTTGATTATTGGAGCGAGCGGGAAGGGTGCGTTTCCGTTGCGTCTCTGTGTTAAATCATATTACTCACGCTTTGTTTTCTTTTCGATGTGCTGGTCCTTGGCAGGGTCCGAGTGCGCGATATAAACGAGGCATTTCGAGAGCTCGGCCGCATGTGTTCGCTGCATCTACGCAGCGAGAAACCGCAAACAAAGCTGATCATACTGCAGCAGGCCGTTTCCGTTATAACCAGTCTAGAACAACAAGTAAGAGGTAGGGGACCAGTCTAGAACAGGTAAAAAAAACTAGGGAACCAGCCGTTAATTGTAGAAGGTAATCGATAAATCTCGGGTAGGAGACCCATTTAGAACAAGTTGGGAGCTGGTTAAGAACAGCAAGCGTGTGGTAGGGGAGACTACATAAAGTAGGGGAAGCTGCATGAGGTAGGGAGACTATAGGTGTTCGACTGTTAAACAGTACAAATTGGGTTCTACTGTGTAATGTAATAAGCTAGAAGCTAGGACCATCGAAAAACTATCAACGGTACCGTTATCGCAGTAGTAGGATGATTACAAGGTAAGGGAATGAAACTATTAGGATAGGTTATCAGTGACGCTTACGTTTATGGTATTGAAAGAATTTTATGTTCTCTATAGTATGCTTAAAATTGAAAATGAGAAGAATTAGGTATTGAAAATGAGAATAATTAAGAATTGTGGTCCATGTAGATGATGATCTACAGGTAAGCGTTCTGAAAAAATGAGTAAATCTGCTGAAAAGTAGGTGGCCTTTGAAAGGTAAGAGCATCAAGGATTGAAAGTAGAGGCTTAGAAAAGACTTGCTTTGGCAAAAGACGTAATATGGCACTTTTAGCATACATGTGTTCTCTCTGCTTCTATGTAAAGCTGAGGCTATTTATCTGCAGATAACAGGTATGCTAGTCACATATGCTATGCTAAAGTCTACAGATAACAGGTATGCTAGTTACATATGCTATGTGTCGATGTGTAACAGGTATGCTAGACTAGTTACTCGTTTTATTTGACGTTTCTGCTAGTATGGTCTGTATAGTAATCTTGAGAGAATGCTAACTTCAGAACTGCATGCCTTGCAGAAGCAGGCTGCTGTGGTGATCAATAATATGTGCCTTTCATTTGTGATGGGTTTTGTAATGTAATGTAACGTCATGGGTGTCTCTTGTAGAGTAACAATTACAGAGACAAAATTTATATAGCAGTTTTGTACAGTTGCTGCAAAGTCATAATGCAGATATTTCTGGTAACTTGTGGTAAGCCATCAGTTGATGCCTTGGGCATTATGCACGGTATAATATACAAATGAATGAAAATATTGCATGCATAGATTGTGAATGGTTGATATATTTATTGCACGGGTATTAGTCAGTTTATAACAGTTGGTCAAAGTATATATAAAGATCAGATGCTTCTGGTCGTGATATACCCAGATGGACCTTTTTCATATTCCATCTGGGTAAATCAGACCTTGGAGAACCTGTACTCGAAAGGCACTTTCTAAATGCTCTGATACATGCATGTATGCAAACGATACTTTGTTGTGTCAATATGGGGAGCCAATTCACATAAGCAGTGAAAATGAACAAGACAGGAAGTTGGAAATGGACATACTGACGGACACATGGAAAGAAGAGAGAGAGAAATGGATAGAGTTAATGAGACAAAGATAGATGCTGACAGAATGAAAAACATGATGAGCCACAGGGACAGACGTGAGGAAACAGAAACAGATAGAGATGGAAACAAACATTAACAGAGATGGAGACAGATACAAACCGATCTGTTGTAACGCTTTGGTGACCATCCAAAAGTTACATGCAAGACGAAGGCCTTGGAAGGAATGGTTTGAGCCTTTGTTTGTCTGCTAATGCTTTGTCTTACAATGTCTTACTTCCCTTCTATGTCTTACCCACTGTCTCTGTGTCTGACTTTGTCTCTGTTTGTCTGTCTCTCCTTCTCACTGTGTCCCTATCTTTTTATCTGTCTCTCCATACCTATATTGAGCAGAATTTACGTAGCACCACTATTTAACCTGTCTGTTAACTACTTTGCAATTCTTACCACCCTGTGTGTATCTTTTTATATTTCATATACTTTCATATGTCCTTAAAATCTTATGTGTATATTTTTATTTCCACATTTAGAACGAAATCTTAATCCGAAGGCAGCATGTCTTAAACGGAGGGAGGAGGAGAAGGCAGAGGAATTGCCTGGCCGTTCCATGATGCCGCCCCATCAGGCTAACGCACAGAATAAGGTGAGTTTCAACTACACCTCTACACTTTGCTGCTAACGGTTTAGATGTTATCACTTACAAGAAGAAGGTAATGCAATGTGAACTGATTGGTTCTAATGTAGTAATTATCATTATTATTATTACTACTATTATCATTTTTATTGTTATCTGGTTATTATTATGTTTATTTTTATTAAGTGGATTTGTAAAGTGTTTTACACTTAAGCAGCATTTAATAAGCTGACAAACAAACGAGTTTTCGATTTCCTTATAAACTTTCCACAGCCATTTCAGGGTCCTAAAGTGCAACATTCTTTCATTTATTCATATCAATCAATCAATCAATGAAAAATACTTGATAAAGCGCTCCTTTGAGATATCTACCCAGAGGCAATCTTACAAGAAGACCGATCATATATTCATTCATTTTTAACATTTATATAGCGCCCCAACCACGGCGATGCGATCTAGGAGGACTTTGCATTGCATCCAGTAACAATGCTTGACCTCAGTGATTTCGAATTTATCATTTCTATGTTTGCACTGTTAAAAATTGATTGACTTATTAGGATTTAGGTTAGCTTTATGATTGATTGATTTTTGTTGGATTGATTGAATGGTAAATAAGTCACTTGAGTGATTTATCGATGAAGCACTTGATTGATTGATTGGTTGACTGATAACTTGGGTGATTATAGCTGATAGAGAATAGCTGATTGCAATGCTTTGTGTGTTTGCTTTTTATTGGTTGCTGGAATGTTAAATATTTTTATTAATTTATTATCTTCTAGGTGCCAACATGCCATGCATAGTTGCTTGCATTCGTAAATTGCTGTGCTGATGTCTGTAATCGTGGAAATTTCTTCTATTAAGGCCTTTAGTTTATTTATTGATAAATACCTTGTTTATGATGAAGTAAACATGTTCGGATATTTTCTTATGGAATTTGCACATTTGAAATATTCAAAGTATTTACAGAATCCTTATTTTCTTTGCATCTATTAGACCACACAGCAATTAGTTGAGAGAAAAATATTTTATCAGAATCTGCTTTGTTCATATAATTCTGTACAGAGTTTTTGCTGATACTGAAAATTCACTTTCTTTAGTTCACAGTAATTTTTTTCCTCTCTTTTATCCCGGTAAGAACTGGCTGTTCAAAGAAGTTGGCACTTCAGAAGGCACTGTCTTCTTCATCTCGTGTATTTTTTTAGTAGCTTTATGTTTTAAGTTGTTGTGGTGGACAACGTTATTTAAAGTATTTACTGTTGCATGAATACAATTTGTGTATTATATCTTGCATGCACAATTCAACATAGAGTAATGGCATTCTCTTTGTCTTTACATAAATAACGAACCCGTATGTATGATCCTATGCGAATATTGTATTGCATATGTCATAGCCATTCATTAACCCTTTAACGACCAGCGCTTCGTAAAATGAAAGGCATAATCAATAACTCTGGTCGTTAACCTCTGCGTTTAACTGGTAGATTTCTCGCTCAGCTCTTGTTTGTCGCTTGCTGAGTTGACGCATTTATGGTGATGGATGTTTTGTGGTATTGGACGTTTAATTTCTTTTGGCTTGCTCTTTTCATTTTCTGGATTGAAAATCCACCAGAAATGCTGTATTTTGATTCATGACGTCGTAGTCAAATACTGCAGGTCCCTGCTTTTAAACCGCAGTCGTTTGCTTTGGACTTTTTCGTGACACTGATCCCTGTCTTTCTGTCAAAACTTTTTTCTTAATGAAAAGTTAAACTGTACCTAAGGCAGAGTGCTGCAGAGAATCAAATCACTAGCGTTCTTGGAAGTTGATCTCCGTTTCTGTGTTCGAGGAATGTTTGTTGAACTCTTGGTGTCGGTCTTTCGTTCTGTGCCTGCCCTGGTTGTGGCTCACGTGACAAACATCAAAGAACTTAGCGACTGGTGGTGGTTCTAGTGTGTTCGCAGTTCTTTGTTGACGTTGGAGCGTTGACGTATTCTGATCCTTTTTCTCTCTGACAGTACAACAACTTCGCTGGATTGCCTCTGTCGGGACTGGCATCACCTTGCACTCTTCCCGGTCTGTATTGACTGCTCCAGGGAGTATTTATTTTATCAGAGATCATTATAAGACTGTATTGTGTTTTACCAATGGTGTGGTCTGTTCTTGACCTAATAATGTTATCTGATTGTGGAGCACATTTTCTATAGGGAAGCGTGAAGTTAGATCAAGTTTGATGTCTGTTGGTTTGATGTAGAAATAACAATGCTAACTATACTGTGTAGATATTGATTCTGATTATCTGCTATCAGTACGGTGTAGAAAATAACCATTCTAAGTACTGAACCTGTTTCGTTAGTAAAATAAATAACACTTTCGACTGCTGCCTGAGTTTTTATTATTGCACGATTGTTATTATTGTTATACTAACAAACTTATGTAGCTAGCATTTACATTTTTCTTTCATTCTTTTCAATTTAGAACTTATATGCATCATTCCTATACAGTCTATACTCGATGTCGTGCATTATAGAACAGTTGGCATGTTATTGCCCGACAGGCGGCAGTGTTGCATTGGCCTGGCATCATCCTTGACCAGCATGTTCCCTTTGCATGTGCCCCCACTCAGCATGACCTTTGACCGAACTCCAAACGAGATCACCCGCAGCACCTCTCGTATTTCTGCTGCTGTGTTACAGGGCCAGGATCCTACTAGGGCGCCCGTATACCCAGTCGATGTTGGCGCTCACCACCTTTACCACCAAGTGACCGCACCTCGGTAGTACCGCGCCCCCGCCGCCCTTCAGTCCCTGCAGGCGAGCGGTACCCGGTCCAGCCTCCTCCTCCAGTAGCTTCACGCTATTTTAAAGGACATACGACGACGGGGTCGTGCGTCGTCTCTCTGGCTAATGCGAAGGATTTCTGGAGACGTCTCGGTGCACTTATCTTTCGGACGTCGTTCTAATTACGCTTGTATTTTGGCACATCAGGTGGTCAGGGCCTTGCCATGCCCTGGGGCGGCGGCGGCGGCGCTGCCCTCGAACCAGGCCCCGGTGGTCTTCTAGTCGGCTACCTGACGGACGACGAGCATCGGCCCAAGTCAGGCTGCAGCAGCATTCCGTACCTCCAACCCGAGAGATACACGGTCGTCTCGACCGACGATCATCGCGATGGCGGTCCAGAGATGTCGCTTGCGATGGATTCCTACGGTAACAGCTACGTGCCTTATCAGACGACACCTACGACCACGTTCCATCCTCATCCACTTCCTCATCCGCAGATGTTCCAGTTCGAATTGCCATCGGTGACCAGCGACGCCTGTGGCTCCTTTTCCACGTCGGAGTACACGGTAGTGGATCGAGATGCGGTTCCACCTCCGCTGGAGACGGAAGAGATCGACTACGGGAGCGACCCGAAAGCCACTCTGGATGCATACTATGTCGAGACGGTTGACGTTGGAGCGCTGGATGCATCCGATCGTCCGGTTGTACATTCCGGTTATGAACTGGAAGCAGAAAACGGACGTGACGTCACCAGCGTGGAGAACGATGCCCTGCCTTTGTCACTTGTGGATGTGCCTGTTGCTGTGGAAACGATTGCAGAGGAAGAGGGTGATGACAACGAGGGTGACCATCATCTCTCGACCGCAGTTGCTCGAAGCAACGAAATCTGTGTTTATGAGCCAACTACGGCTGGAAGAAAAGTTGGATCTGGAACAGAGTCAATGGAACATCCACAAGCGAAGGAAGAGGAGGATTCGACTGAAGTTGACGCTGGCGACAGAGCTAGTCTTGTTCGGTGTTCTTTGGCCGAGGCAGCTGAAGAGCAGTGAACCAGCGTGCGACGTGGTTGCAGATGACGTGACGGCAAAGTGTTGCTCGATTTCTATCTGTTGTGAATGAATACTTTGATGTAGGATATATTGTAAAGTGTAAATGTAACATTATGCAGTCAAGAACGAGGCAATGGATCGAAATGGTTCAATGGGTCAAAGCACGGTTCGGTCATTGTGTAAATCTGGGTTGAGACTGCTTTGGTTTGTGATCAGATCTGATCTAGAATTGCTCCTAAGTGTGAAATCCTTCTGTTTATTGGATATCTGACATAATATTCTGGTGATGTAAAATTCCCCATCTCGACAACAGGATACATTTTGCCATTTTCAATTATTGGAATATAGTGTGAGTTATTGCAGATAAATGCTGTGTGCACATATATGAGTTTGGCATTATGTGTGTTCACAATATCTAACATTTTCATAGTAAGTGAGTGTAATGAAATTATAATTTTGATGATTCATAATCAGTTTAATCATTATTTCTAAGCAAAGCATTTGTCTTGTGCTTTCAAAGGGCGCTATAGAAATGATTTAATGCAATCTGTGACCAGATTTTTATAGTATTTGAGCCTTTGAGGTGTCGACAAATTGATTTTCTTTTTATATTATAATGTGTTGACGAGGCGAACCGTGTCCCTCTCGACTCTTCTTTAAGATGCCGTCGTCTTTAATTAAGATCACCAAGAGGTGAACGTTAACTTGCACGTTTCTCAACCGTGTGATTTTTCGAACCGTCGCGCCTAAAATTGACAGTCGAACATGATTAGCTAATCACTAGAGCCTAGACCGCCCGTTTCCACACGATGTGTCTAATATTAGAGCCGCTATGAATCCCAGATGTGCGCCGAAAGTTCTGACAGATCTCGCTGCTTATTGTGTCTGACGAGTTGATTTCCTCTGGTTCCGTATTGCCGACCGGAAAAAGTACGCTGATTTACCCGTTTAGCCGCGTTTTGTATTTTTCTAGTGGGTAATGGGTTTAGAAGTTTACCAAAGCGTAGGTCTATGCATTGTTTGTTAAGCAGACGCCAAATTCTATGCCAAACCTTTCGTGTTGTTTTTTCTTAATTTTCAGCTAGCAGTTATAAGATTTTGGGCCTGTTTTCTCTTGTATTACACTCTGCCGTCTATTGTTCTTAGCTGAGGATCTTTGGCCGAACACTAAATCTAACATATAAGTTATTTTATTCGAAGCAAGTTGGCATATCTGGTTAACGGGCGCTTGCCATCTTACTGATGAATTGTTGAACCACAAGGTGGTTTAATCTACGCCGCTTTTGTAGAGAAGTAGATTACGTAAGTAGACTGCAGGTATTATTTATACAAACATTGACCTTCAACGCTCATGATTGTCATTTGGAGCATAACCTAGTTAGCACTTTGGGGGGTGCATACCAGGAATGCTAAAGACACAGGTCTCCCATTGCATGCATTTTGGAATGGCTTCTGACTAAGGGATGTAGTTTTGGAAGTGAAAATAATAGAGTCCTCAGTGGCTTTGACTAAGCTCTTACGATGTCACCTAGCTTTATGGACGCAGTTCAGAAAGTTCACGATAAAGAATTGTACTCACGTCGTGGGATACTTACTCTCTACTGGACTCCTTTAGGCTATCCTACGCTTTTAAAGACTACTTAATCTAGTAGCGAAAAAAATGTCAGACGACTGTCAGTGTAACTTTTGGAAACGTCTCATTTCCCGTCTGATGTTGAGCGGGAACTTGAAAAGAAATTATGTCTAAAGCTTCGAGTCATAATCACGTTTTGATGTCGTCGTAAATTTCAATCAGCCACAGATGGTTTGTGTGAGTCGGCGCGACAACTTTTCAGGTTCATTTTGATCTAGGCAAAACAGTCGTCGTCCGCAATTTCTTTCTGTGAGAAATTCTCCCGAGAGAAATTATTTTCTTCTCAGGCTTCGTCCTTTGAAGTCTTTTCGCGTTCGGCTGATTGTTTACCGATGTAGAATAATTAAGCATCGACCTGATCCGCCATTTTCTCACTGGTATACAGTGGTGCATTGTATATCGATGCCTAAAATGTCGTTTTCGTCTCGGAAGTTCAGAACTACTAACTATGATGACTAACCCAACATACCAAGTCACTGAAATTTTGCGCTTTTTTGCGCTTATCAAAACCTTAAGACTCGTATGATGTTAAATTTACAATGTAATAGGTGTAGTTAACATGTTAAATAATAAAAACGCTATGGGTAACACCCGTGGTAGTGTTTCTGTGCGGCCTGTTCGTAAAAATATATTACGGAATAAATTTCAAATGTTACTGTTTTGTGTGACCAGAACATTTTTGTCCGCTAAACGTGGGATTAGTTGTTTGGATTTTGATATGTAACTTATATGAAGTCGTTCACTTGTTGATTTGCTAAATTGTTGATCGTTAGTGAGATGACTGGCGTTCAAAATCGTAGTCTTGTCATCTCGTTCTTCCTGATCATTGTTTTGAACGTAGATGCAAGAGTTTTGTTATACCTCGCTCTTCGTGGTATTAAATACACATGTCGTGCATTATTATGTTAATGGTGGATTGTCGGAACGTAGCTTTAAGGGGTCATCCAAAAACGTCCGAAACGAGGGGTAGGGAAAATGCAGACAAGGTGAGTAGGCCTTGGACTATGCGGACGTCCGCATGTGACCATGCTAAATTATCGCCAAAATCACATCTAAATTTTACGTCGTAGTCTTAGATGTTTATTAGTAGTTTAAGATTACACTTCACATTTGAGAGATGATATACGAAACTTACATGCAACTAAGCATTTAAAAAATTTAAGTTTTTTACATAGCTTTTATTCAATCTCATTCTTTGTCAGTAAATGTCTGTTAAAAAGCGATGCAGTAAAATAATTATCAGCAGTTGCAATGAAGGCCGACACATATGTGATGCGGACGTCCGCAAAGGGGGCGGAGGGAGTCAGTCGAATGCGTACAGGGGAGGGGTAAAAATGTAGGTTTTTGCGGACGTTGTTTATGGACGACCCCTAAGTTATTTGAAGCAGTCTTTTCCCCTACTATTTGGTACTGCACCCAAAATGAAAATATCTTATCGGGTTCTCGAGTATTGCATTTGTACTTAGGTCGGTCAGAATCGGACTTTGTTTGCTGTTAAGTTAGTAATATTTCCTCTGTCATAAGCATGGCAATGTGTGTCATTCGTTTAATTAATTTCTGTAAGTTAATGTTAGGAGCACAGCAATTATGCACTTTGGGTGTTGTAAATTTTCCAGTCGAAACGTCGCTGTTTGGACGATACTTGGGCGGTTCAAATTGCATTTGTAAAATGATATAAGAGACCGTTCTCTTGGTAGTCGGTTTTTAAATCTGGCGTTGGGAGCTGGTTTTTTAAGTTCTAAGTGTGTTATTTGTAGTTGAAAGTCTTGGTAAGCAGGCATTACTGAGAAAACTCATGAATGTGCAAGTGTCGTTAAAGTCAGTAAAATTAATGTGTAATAATATACATCCGTAAAAAAGAGCTATTTTAGCATACATATAATTAGTAATAGCAGTAAATATACAGTTAAGATGATCCATTGCATTACCATGAAAAATGTCTAAAATGCTGATGTAATGCAGTGAAAGTTACTGCAATTCGATGATAAAATTTGCTTTGGCAATGCAATTGCCTTTTTAACAATGCAAATAGTCTGCAGCAAATAGTCTGCAGATCAGTTTTGCAGCAAGTTGTTTGGAAAGTGGATTTCGTTCATTCTGTGTAAATAGCAAGAGGTCGGTTGGGTTGTGAAGTTTTGTTTTGGTTCAAAAGTGGAAGAAACGGTGAAAAGCCGTATGTGTTTTATTTTTCTTAAAAATTAAGGCGGTTGTATTCATACAAAAGTACCAATAAAATCAAATAAACTTTTTATTTTTGCAAAAAATATTGTCCCCTAGACAAGGTTAGTAATATCAAGAACTATATGTATCTTATATCACAAGAAACGATTGCTGGGAATTTATGTAATGAAGCTGCTTTAGTATGACTCATCAAACGATTCTAGTTTTGAACCCCAAATCTGGCCGTCATTTGAATTTAGAACCCCATTTTGATTAAATCATTGCAATCAGACTAGCCATGTCGAAATTCGTATAACAATCGCTTCAGCAAATATCAAATCGACCAGATTTTTCTTAGTTGTTTGCAAGAATGTGGCAGAATAAGACATCCAATGTAAGCTGAATAGCACCACTCGTTAGTCAATCGACAGCTGATGTCAGACCCCAACTCTATCAAGTGACCAGGCACTGTCCAGGGACTCCAGTCTCTTGTAGGACAAGTCCTTCCAGCTGTAGTCTTCTGCCAACGACGTCGTATCTTTTTCCCGGTAACACTGACAAAGTTCAATAAAACATGACCATTCCAAACAACTTAGAATTCTGATTAATTATTCTAGGCGAGATCATTACATACATCAGCGGTTCTCAACCTGCAGTCGCCTTACGATATGCCAGGGGTCATCTGGAGCCTACAAGAATTTGTTAACCTTGTAACCTTGCGTTTTCAGCTCATATATAATATTTACGTAATCGTGATTATTATACGAACTAGCCTTCTTCTATAGTGACTTTAATTACTCTTTACATGTTTCTTGTGCTATAATTCATTTAATAAAATTATTATCAACAAATTTTTAATCATTTTGTTAATTGAATTTTGATTATGCTGTTATGCATGAGGTGTATGGGTTATCAATGATAAGAAGTAAAATGCATGGTAGTAAAAGGCAGTAACCCAACACTATTAATAGCTGGGGGTCGCCACACCTTTGTAAATATTATTATGGGGTCACAGGGCTAAAAAGATTGAGAACCGCTGACATACATGAAGAACAAATGTGCTATGGTGCTTAATGAGCAGGCATGGTTTCAACACAGTAACCATCTCCAAACTATTCTTAACAGTACACTCAAAAGCAATGACTAAAATTTATTAAGAATTACAACTATATTAAAATTTCTCATGGAAAGGTAATAATGAATAACCAAATTATTAAAGAATAGTTATGCAAGAAGGTTACTGACTTTGCCCTTTACTCAAAGAGGATTGAAATGATGATTTCTGTAGGATCAAAGCATCTTCGATAGTCGCTTGAATGTAGTCAAAATCATAGTTCATTAGAGAAGTCGAGTCACGGTCAGACAAGTCAGAGAAAACAAATAATATGTAGTTGAACTGTAATGACCTCAAGAAATATATCCTTACATGTTTCAAGCATATGTATCTGACAGTGAAAATGACAAGAAGCGTCACTCCAACCACAATTCCAAGGATGCCGGCAATCAGCAGCATTTCATCTGGAACAAACAACAGAGGCCACCAAAAAAATCATATTTTCATCTTGCCTGTTGCGCTCAAAACACAAAAATCAGCATCACAGATAATTCCGTTTTAGTGTTACTTGCTTTACACGATCACTAAAATAAGCTCTAAAATCCATTACACCAAGATCCATTCAGTAACTATTCAGTAATTATTACTAATAATTTGAAAATACAGTGTCTTGACTTTCACCAGCTACACAATAATACGAATTGAAGCTACATTGAATAGAATTTCTCAGGCATCTTGAGAACATTTCAAGCAAACGTACATGTATGCGACGTGCACGTCACTCCCTCTTTCCCAGCACAATCTTCGTGACATGGCCACACGTCACAGTCGATCGAATCTATAAAAGAATGCGGCTTTAATTCAGTTATGTAATAGTAAATGTACTTTAAACATAAACACACAATCTAGATGATGTTATGCTTAATCATTCGTGTTCCATCAATAGGACCATGTAGAGCTGCTGCGGATGGCAGACTTTCGTTGTTCATTCTTGTCACATACAATACAATTGTAATTTGTTTATATCGCTTTCTTACAACTAGTTCAGAAGTGCACAAACGTATCGATGGCGCGGTAACAGGACAATTACCCCCCGAACAATTACCCTCATACAAATAACTCTCCTGGACAATAACCCCCAGAATAGTATAAGGGTAAGACACGACATACATACATACATACATACACGTACATGCATGCATACATACATGTATGCATGTATGTATGTATGTTTCCATGCATGCAAGTATGTATGTATATACACATATGTATGTATGTATGTCTCGTCTTACCCTTACACTATTCGGGGGTTATTGTTCGGGGGTTATTTGCATCGGTAACTGTCCGGGGGGTAATTCTCCTAGATCCGATGGCACACATGCAGTTGTAATGCAGAGAAATTGCGTGCAAAGGACTTGCTCAAAAACCCTACACAGTGACTCCTCAGACGAGGATCGAACCCGCACTCTCCACGTTCCAGGCCGACCGCTCTAACCAATCGGTCACCAATGCCACATGTTCGAACTACATCAGTTTTTTTTATATATTATATAAAATCATACTATATTAGATTAGATCTTATTGCAGTTGTAGGACATGTTTGTTGTTTGTGTCCGTGGTAAGTGTAAGGATCTTGGTATGTGATCCAGAAATTGTGGGTCTATGCCTCACTTATCATTGCTTACTGGAATCAAGATTTGTCACCAGCTCATGATACCAGCCATTTGGCTGTGATGGTTATGAATAAATTATCTCCATTTGTCAAATCCATTTCCCCATAGTGTTAGTTCAAGTGATATTCTGTCCTTGTTTATATTATCAATCTGCCTTTATTATGATCATTATTTGCAGCCTCACTTTTGACCTTTTGATCTTGAATTTAAACTGACTCTATCTGCCTTTTACAAGAAACGATTGATGAATAAGCTGGTTGCCAGGATTTTTTTTTTTCGGGCATTGCAGAAATCTCTAGATTACGATATGCATTCATGATACAATTACGAACATACTTGTTGCTATGCTGCACTGTCGACCAGCAAATCCTGGAGCACATCGGCACTGAAAGTCATTGGGGAGATCAAAGCAAGAAGCACCGTTCAGGCACGGAGAACTCCGACAGTGGTTCGTGTCTACAGAGAAATACCAACCAAAAAGATATAAGAAAGTTGGTCAGTCAGTGCTGGAAATTACCTGTATAATTATCATAAATTACCTGTATAATTATCATAAATTATCTGTATAATTATCATGAATTACACAGGAGGTGCTGCATTGTACACACCATGCGTGTGACCATTTTCAAACTTACAATGACACATTAATACCATTTTTACCGTTTTAACTGGTTTTAAAACTTCGCATGATACAGAAAAGCCCTAGTGAGTCTGTAGGACTTACTTTGGTTGGCCTATTGACCTCAGCTAGGTCTGCATCAACTCTATGATTTACTGTTTCAACTGTAAAATTCTACCGATCGGTTGTTGAGGAGAGACACGGGATATCCGACTGGTTGAGCGCTTGCCTTGTGACGCAGAGAGTGCGGGTTCGATCCTCCTCTCCAAACCGTTTACCGCGTAGGGTCCTTGAGAAGCAAGTCCATCACTCGCAATTGTTCAATGCCATCGACCGATGCTGAGAGCTTAACAAATGCATAATAATAGTGACAGCAAACAAATTATTCTGTCACACATAATTGACATACCAATAGCAGTTTCACAGAGCAGACCGTAGAAGCCCCTCTGACATGAGCATGCAGAGATGCCATCTTTTTCTAAACATGAACCACCATTTTGGCACGGAATTGTTTCGCACTCTATTGATTCTGGAAGCAAGAAAAACAATTTCAACCACTTGCATTGGCTACTACAAATGTTTGTATATTGTTAACTAATGGAAAAACTTTGTGCAACATGTTATACACATGCAGTTTATGCAATTGCTGAAACTAGGGAAAGACAGAACTCTCTTCAGTTAACTACACACATTTCGTTATTGAGACCACCCCAACCTGAAGTACCTCAGACGGCTTCTGCTCCCTACAGCGCTTTAGCGTCTGTTGGTCCTTTGTAGTGACCGATCGAAACCATTTTTTATTTTCGACCGAAAACGTCACTGAAATTGTCATTTTGGTTTCGGCCGAAAACAAAACAAAAACGCGAAGTTAGTTTCGGCCAAAAACGAATCCCAAAACAAAATATATAAATGCCTGCACAATAAATATATATCGTCACCACTGATGACGATATATATACATTTGTATGTAGGCATATATATGCCATATATTATATACATAACGCTTACCACCAAATTATAATCTTGGAGCCATTGGCCAAACATAACAGATAGGGAGGGAATATGATTCCAATTAGCCAGGTCAGCCGATGCCGCTGAAAGCATTTCAATACGACTGAAGGCATTTCGTTACGGCTGAACGCATTTCGCCCTATCTGGGCTGACATAATTGATATCCATATTACCAAAAGATAACTCTATACGTTCAACTCAAAGATGTCATACTATACAGAACGCACCTCAACCTGACAGACTACGTGAAGCCATTGGTAGAGACTAATTTTACAATTTCGGATTGTGCCGAAAACTTAGTTTGGTTTCGGCCGAAAACGAAACTGGAACAAAACTGCCAATACCCGTTTCGGCCAAACGAAGATGGGCCGAAATTGACAAATTGGCAGTTTCGGTAATGAAACCGAAATTCGGTGGCTCTCTAGTCCTTTGCTTTGGAATGATCATCCCTCTCTGACTCACTCTTTGATTTTAAGGGGGGTGCTTCTGTTTCCTATTCTTGAGACTTATCTTTTCCCACAGGGCTTTTCTCACTGAGAGCGGCTCTGATCGACTTGTACTGAGAGAGGCGCTATATAAATTTCTAAATACAATACAAATACTTCCAGCTTATTTGTATATAAACAGTCTCTCATCCTCTTTTGCTTTTCTCAAAATCTACTTCTCGCCGAGTCTTTCGCACTGGCAGCGCTTCTGAACCGTTCACCCTACTAGAGGCGCTTTATAAATGCTTAAATACAATACAATATGATGAGTAGTAGTTTATACAAGACGATTGTATTTTACAATGTATTTTACATTAAGCTGTTCAGAAGTGCACTAAGCATTCACACTGGTACAACATCATACAGAGTGTACATGAATTTATCCATGGCTGTCACACGGAGTCTGCCAAGGTGGTTCAAACCCGTGATCAGTGGATCGAAGACGCTACCGAACAGATCACCCATACCGCACGAACAGCAAAGAAAACCTGAAACAAAAGATGACAAACAATCTCTAACCTCTGTTGTACTTGACATCATCAAAACATCGAATACGAAGAGCAGAATTGTTTTTCCAGACAGATTCTTCGTCAGCGAACTCCAGCCAAGTTTCCGAAACAGCGTGCGGCTCTTCTGTAGTCGTCTTCACAGATATCAGAAAGTTGCCCCAATAACAGGACCAAGGACCTTTAACACAAAACAGAGCAACATGCAAATATCACAATGCTCAAGCAGTTACTATTTTACTGGCTACTTAAGATACTCTCAAGTGCAGAAGTCTAACAGACCAAAAGTAACATGTCTCTGGAGATGGCTTGAGATTGTCTTTTGAGCTGCAGACTGCTCTCTGTCCAATGACTATGAAGCACAGAAGTAACCCCTTTCTGTATTAATTTATGGATGCATACATACTTTCATACACACATAAAATACAAATTTTAAATGGTAGCCAATTGATTAGAGCGACTCCTTCCAAGAGTTATGGCTACAGTGTGAGGGACCTTGAGCAAAGTTCTTCGCTCAAAATTGCTCAGCCCCATCGATTGATATTTTCTCATTAGTCTAGTTATAAACTTAGTGGCATTAATAAATGCATAATAATAATAATAACTGATGATAATAACAACAATAGATAATATAATTTATAAACAGTACAACATCAATGTTCAGTAACATATTGCACAATATGGCAGCATTGCATAACAAAACATTACATCACATTCATACATTACATGATTATGTTGCCCAGAGAAATATAACGCACTGATTGTCCATCCGTCATAGCCATCGAGGACGTAGTAGAGATAATTCTCTCCGGATTCATGAATCCATATCCGACGACTGTTGCAGAAGTTGTGACCATCCAATAGATATATACCATCCGTGTTCGAATGGTACTGTGAACCAGATAGCTCCAGGCTCACACATTCACCTGAATAACAACAAGTTAATTAACTAATTAGATAATTCGTTCATTTTTATTTAATAGACAACAAATTAGTCAGAACTGATTAGGAACAACAACAATGTAAAGAGCAATTAGAGTGTTAACTATGAAATTGGTTTAGTTAGTGAATTTAATCAATTAATCAATAAATTTAAATTAACTTAAATGTTGTTGGTCACATAAGTCGTTATTAGAGCAGGGCTGCAAACATGTTGGTTTTTTGGTTATTTGGTTTTTTACAAAAAAAAACAAAAACGGTAATTTTTGCCGTTTGTCGGTTTTTTACTATATATTTTTTAATTTACTAATATTACTATTATATTACTAATTGTGTTTAATTCAGTCGGAAATCAAGCTAAATTAATTATATAAACAAGTTGGAGCTCTTTTTCATGCTGTGTTTGATGCTTTTTATACCAAAACTTTTGTGACAAGATCCAAAGGAAAACTGAAAACCAAAACACCAAATAAAACCAAAAAACCAACTTTTTATTTTTAAAAAACTTGGTTCTTTGCCCCTCTTTATTAGAGTGAAAAGAAAGACTTAAGACAAAGCAATATAGGCCTACAATCCGATCTGATCCACTATAATCATCGTTCTATTCAGCTATGGTGGGGTACCGACTCAAACAGACAAGAGTGTTAAGGGTTTTCCCCTATCAAATCATTGAAAAGTGAACAGGGTCGATGTCATTCGGTCGCTATATAAATGCGTGTGGGTTTATAGTTTCTTTAAAAAACGAGTAATTAAGTGACACTTACTTTGCACTTCGTAAAGACCGGCGACACAAATCGCCAACAAACAGACAACAACGTATCTCAACCTTAGTCGAACTGAAAACATTTCTGCGCCCAGAGGAACTTCACAAAACTTCTAGAAGTCGCTAAATAAGTCGCTAAGTGAAACTAAATTGTCAAAGTACGATTCGATGATATTTCGTCCCATTGGACTCAACGGAGCTCCGGAACCACTTCACACAGAAAATCCCCAAACGTAATCCAGCGGCTATCTTCCTTGTTAGGCTAAAGCCCGTCGTTTCCGACTCTGGATGAAGTTCGTAGAAGTCGTAGAAGTCGAAACACTATTGGTGGCTGCTTCAGGTATAAACGCTAGTCGAGCGTATTGCATGACTCACGACGAACAGGTACAGTTGGCTAACTGCCGACCAAAGTTCAACTCCTCACGGCTCTACTTGAATATCACAACGATCGAGACTTTGTTACGGAATAACGACGTTCCGTCGTAAGGGGCCGTCCATAAGTGACGTCACGCGCCTTCGGGGGGGGAGGGCCGACCAAATGTGACGTCACATGATCACATTAGACATAAAAATGTGTATTTTATTAAAAGCTTTCACTCAATTAAATAAGTTCCACTTAATTAGCAGCAATTGTTACTAAGGCTGTCAACGGGTACTCGCCCGAGGCCGACTACCCGAGTAATGAAATCGGTTTTTGGGTACCCGAAATTCCGCAAAAGCGCGCGATTTCAACATATACTTTTTGACAGTCTTAATTATTGTTACACAGTCTAACAACATTATTGTATTCTTAATTTTTTTAATTGTTTACTTTTACGCTAAGCAGTCAATATTGGGAGTCTGAAGTGAGGTAGCAATTCTATAACACACAATAGGCCTAAGCGGGGGCTCAATTAGTAACAATAATAATAATAATAATAATAATAAATACGATTTATATGGCGCCGTACCACGACCACACCGCTACAAGGGCACCTCACATACAACTAATTATACTGCCAAACTAATTATACTGCCAAAGCGCATCAGACCACAAAGAGTCGCTGCACGCAGAGGTGCGTTTACAGAAAACGGGGCCCTAGGCCAGGGGTCGGCAACCTACGGCTCGCGAGCCGCATGCGGCTCTTTCGATGTCAAGTTGTGTCTCTTTCGATGTCAAATTGCGGCCTTCCAGTTCCATGCGCAAAAAATAATTATTATATTATTTTATTTTCAAAACTCAAAGAAATATTGCAAACAGGATAAAAATCATGAATGTAGGAAGGAGAGAGGATAAAGCGTCCCTATAATAAATACATTGCCGGTAGTCAAATTAAAGCACTGTCGAAATGTAGCTGCGCAGCTGATTGCAACGCCACGTTGTTCTTGCGGCAAATGAATGCGCCATATCCGGTCATCCTCTCTCCTTCCTACATCCGTGTCGTCAGTCTTCCTCGAAGCGCGATTGCGTGTGTGTTAATTTAATCGCTTGCGAGAAACAAAAATTTCCCGTGATTTCAAGAAGAAGACGATTTAGAAGCGAATTATTTTCTCAAAGGTATGTACGCTTTAACGTTTAACGAAATTAACTTTTTTTAGTAACATATTAGCAATTAACGAAATTAACTATTAGCTATTTAAGTAACGGTGGCTTTTTAGTGCCATATTAGCAATTTTAGATAGCTAAATAAAATTTAAAATTTTTTTTAATTTCAGCACCGCTTCAAGAATGGCATTTGATAAAAAAAGAGACAAACTGAAGAAGAAAATCGAGAATTTAATCAGGATTGGACGGATCGTTTGCGTTCATATGCAACACAGATGGCCTTCCAACTTGTCTCATCTGCCAAGAAAAACTTGCACACAATAAGAAATCAAATTTGGAGAGACACTTCACTACAAAACATACCGAATTCGCTGCTAAATATCCAACCGGTGACGCACGGAAAAAAGCTGTTAAAGAGCTTCAAAAACAAAAACAACAGTAGAGTTCTATACTAAAAAACTGGGTGCAATCTTCAAATAATGTAAATCTTGCAAGCTTTGCAATATCACTACAAATTGCAAAAAGAGGGAAACCATTCACAGATGGTGAGTACGTCAAAGATTGTTTCATACTTGGAGCTGAAGAACTGTTTCGTGATTTCAAAAACAAAACAGAAATAGTGAAGAAAATCAAAGATTTGCCATTATCTGCTAAAACAGTACAAGATAGAACTGCTAAAATGTCTTCAAATGTAACACATATGCAAGTGGAAGACATCAAATTGGCTTCTGCTTTATCACTTGCTATAGATGAGTCTTGCGACATAAAAGACACGGCACAAGTTACCCTTTTCGTCAGGTATATGTCGTCCCAAGGTCCAAAAGAAGAACTGCTAGGATTACAGCCGCTCTCAGGGCAAACTCGTGGAGAAGATATAGCAAATGCTGTGCAAAATTGCCTGAAAGACTGTGAAATCGATATAAATAAAATCGTTTCCATAGCAACTGATGGAGCCAGAAGTATGACAGGAATAGGTAAAGGGGCAACAACGATTCTTCGGCGAAAAATAAACCACGAAATTTTAACGTTTCACTGCATAATTCACCAAGAGGCGCTTTGTGCCCAAACATTTCCGGCCGAAATAGTTGAGGTCATGAACTTGGTAATTAAAATCATTAACAGGATTTTGGCAAAAGCACTCTACCATCGCCAATTTAAGGAATTTCTTGAAGAAATAAAAAGCCAGTATTCTGACCTACTTCTGTACAATAAAGTGCGATGGCTTTCCAGGGGTAACGTATTGAAACGTTTTGCTTCTTGCTTGAGTGAAATAAAAACATTCTTAAATGAAAAAGGTATTGTCCATCCTGAATTGGAAGAAGACAAATGGCTGCAAAAATTCAACTTCATGGTGGATATCACAAAGAAACTAAATGAGCTAAATGTAAAACTGCAAGGAAAATGAAACCCAGCCTATGCCTTGCTTGAGGAAGTGGTTTGTTTCGAAAATAAATTCACGTCATCACATAAAATATCGAAACATGCAACTTTATTTAAAAATTTAACTCAATTAAACTATGAGCCAACTTCTAGAAGCGAAGAAGCTCAAATACGCAGCCTTCGCTCTTACTAACACTGTCCAGCTAACCGATATTGACATTAATAAAGTAATTATGAATTACCACAATACATTTTGTCATGTGAATGCCTAGCTGCAAAAATAGAAAGTATATTATATTTAAGATATTTCAAACGTGAGACATATTATTTTGTATGAAAATTTTTCACTCACTCGGGGACCTATGAGGCCCTGAGATATGTTTGTGTTTACTGTTTTCATTCATTTAGGGGGCCCCTGAGATGTCATTTTGTCTTTAATGTTTTCATTCATTTTGGGCTCCTTGCTATGTTATTTACGTTTGAAATGTTTTCATTCATTTGGGGGCTCCTGAGATGTTATTTTGTAGGCCCCTATTTGATGCTTCCATTCACTTGGAGGCCCTCTGAGATGCTATGTTGTATTTAATGTTTAATTCAGTTGGGGGCTTCCTGAGACGTTATTTTGTATGTAGGCCTTAATGTTTTCATCATTTGGGGCCCCCTGAGATTTGGGGGCCCTAGGCGCGCGCTTAGAGCGCCTATAGGTACACGCGCCACTGGCTGCACGTCGGCAATGTTGTAAGAGTAAACGAAGCAGCAGAGAGGCAGCTGGTCAGGCTCTCTTTAGCTCTCTCTATTTATTGCATGGAGGAGCATTTTGCTTCTCTGTAGGAGAATGGACAAGCATACAGTTTGGACTGTTTCAAGTTATTGTTATCAAATTTTTATAAATATATTATGTAATAATTCTACAGTTTATGTCAAAGATTTCCATCTTGTGGAATATTTAATGAGTGTAATAATCATACTTTCTCTATTTTTCTTCGTTCTGCTATGACAGTTTTAAGTATTTTTATAGTTATAATCACCTTTTTATAATTATTAAAAAACTGTAAAGGCCTAGAATATTTTGGATATCTCGATTTCTCGGTGGTGACGTCATATTTGAGAGGGTCGTGACTTTTGTGACGATGGGAAGGGGTCAAACTTCGTCCAAAATTGCGTGACGTCATTTATGGACAGCCCTAACCAATACGATCAGCGTCGCCGTCATATACATCATATATTATATGATGTCTATGGTCGCCGTATTCTAAACCAGGCTTGGTACCAGAGTCCAGGAAGCGGAAATCTAAAGAGAGCAAAAAATAATAATATAGGCCTATCGTCGTTCAGACACGTTCTTGTTAGTCTGGACCTACTTATATGATATCGAGTTGTAAAACATAAAGTATTATTTATCTGGAAAATAACCCAACTTACAATTAATAAATTGATATCCAGTAAACGATTTTGAACTGCTAGAACATGATGAACACCAATCATTAATAGATTTTCGACCATGCGTCTTATTAACCGGAAACTGAAATACCTAGACGAAAATGAGAGATTTCCATAGGCAAAAACGTAAGTAAGTCAAGTCACTTAGGTTTTAGCACAGTCTGTAAGCCTTACAGGTGAAAATGAAATATTTCCATAGATTAAAATAACGTAAGTAAGTCAAGTCACTTAAGTTTCTTTTTGCACAGCCTCATAGGTTTCCTCAGATAGAAAAAGTTTTAGACATCTACGGGCCCCTGCCAAAGACCCGGGTCCCGGGGCAGCACCCCTCTGAGGGGAGCCTCTCGACGGTACTGCTTACTTGTTCCTGCAATTAGCGTAATAGGCCAACCCGATCAGATCGTGGCTGATGAAGATGAGTTATCTGCCCGAAGGCAGGTCCATTTGGCTTTACACCACCCGGGGATGAGATCAGTGAGGTGGTTTCCCGTTGCTTTCCTCGCAGACAATTATGGGTGAGCAATTTGTCCAAGGTCCCCAGGATCATTACGCAGTGACTCAGGGTGGGTTCGAACCTGCGATCCTCCGAACGCAAGGCATCGAACAAATTTCAGGATGAAAAAATTTTAATTATTCCATAAATTCATTCTTACTTGTAAAATGTTAGAACGCCAGATTAAGTCCAAATGCTAGGCACAGGGCGCACTTATAGCTTGGTACGGCCTTGACAAGGACCTCTTCCTCCCCATCACTGTGGCAGTCAACCGA
The DNA here is from genome assembly GCA_959347315.1 of Bimastos eiseni. Taxonomy (NCBI): domain Eukaryota; kingdom Metazoa; phylum Annelida; class Clitellata; order Crassiclitellata; family Lumbricidae; genus Bimastos; species Bimastos eiseni. The sequence goes on from OY365816.1 coordinate 2,474,006, forward strand.
AAACTTGAACGATTAGTACAACTAAACATTAAAAAAATAACTTGGGCCACTTAAAAAGCAAATTGCAGGACATGGCATGACAAGCCAGTTAGGTCGGACTGGGCCATTGCGACCTCCCGAATAGGTGAATTCAAGCATTTCAAGGCCAGTGATGTGTTGCAACATCAAAGCCACAGCCACTCAATCACCAGGAACTCATCTCCACCATCACGGTTCGCAGTCCACGATGAATCTAGCACTTAAAAGTACAAGAACCTGAACTTTGAACTTTAAAACACTACTTAACAAGGACGTCATTTGGGGGAGGGGATCATTTGCCCCTCTGAATGTCCGGATTTTGATTACGGTGCGTACAAATTTCAATACAAAGTCATAATTTAATAGCCATATTAATAATAAATCTAATTCAATTTAATAATATTAACATTATTTGATATCACAGGTGCCTATATATAATTGAAAATAAAATATATAATTTTATTTTTGTAAAGCTGTATCATCGTTTTTGCCGATACAAGATAAATCTGTTGGTAGGCCTACCACTGAAAACGCAAACACTAAACCAAAACAAATTTAAGACAACTCTCCCGTCGTCAGAAAAATTATTGTTTGCCCATCTGAAAAAAGCTGAAATGACGTCCCTGCTACTTAACACTTAAGACACACACTTTTAGTTTGTGTCGATCTATCAAATTCTGCTTAATTAGTGTCTTTAAATGATAAAGTTCTTTACTAATGATAAAAGTTCTATCAAAGCAGCTAATCTACTTCTTCTAATCGACGAATTTCGATAACTTTCTCTTAGAAATGTCTCGATCGACAATGCGCGTCTAACCTCCGAATCAATTTCTCTCGACACGTTACCAAGAACAAAAGATGACGTCATCTGAGCAATAATACCGAACGTACGTAATGACGTCTATATCACATTATCAGTAATTAGCCTACTGCTGTTGATGCACTAATATATTTAATTGACTGTGCGTGTATGTCCATTGGCGCGAGATAGACAGAAATGCATAGTGCAGTGGTGGGTATGAGTTAACTCAGATGAGTATAAATTCACGAATTAATTCACTTAACTCGATTTATGAGTTTAAGTTAACTCACCTCAAAGAGTGTGCATGAGTTTTGAGTTCGATTTAATTTATAATTTCTGTCAGTTTGAGTTAAAACCAAAGATTGTAGAGTCGTAGACTAAGATATGACACTTCCTATCTCGCTCTGTATTTGGTCTGTGCTCAAAGCACAAAATCCACTATGCCATTCGCTACGTCGCATGGTTTTTAATTTTCCTTTTAATTTTGTCACAACGGTTTTGTTATAAAAGAAATGTACCAAACATAGTGTAACGAACTCGGGGTTTCACACTCCACTTCTGGGGTATCAATTTGTTGCGTACCTCAATTCTACCGTACTTCGGTGTCAGTTGTGGCAATTCTGGCTCACCTCCCCTTAATCCTCTGGTACCCTCAGGAGGCCGCAATATTGTTTCGCCCAGGTCTGACTATCCGCGAGGTAAGTCTGGCTTGTTGGCGCAGATATGAGAAAGATTACCAATGTCAACGATCTGAGCTCATTACAAATAGCTTCGACTCGATTCCGACTGATTTATCTTTATTTCTTCGATAAAATCCACAGTCATCAAACAGTTATTATACAGAACGCTGTCTTTACCACTGCTACGACAACGACGACTTCTGACTGTCCTCGCTCATTCATTGACTGACATACATCCCGACGACTGACGACTGTCCTCTCTCATTCATTGACTGACATACATCCCGACGACTGACGACTGTACTCTCTCATTCATTGACTGACATACATCCCGACGACTGACGACTGTCCTCTCTTATTCATAGACTGACATACATCCCGACGACTGACGACTGTCCTCTCTTATTCATTGACTGACATACATCCCGACGACTGACGACTGTCCTCTCTTATTCATAGACTGACATACATCCCGACGACTGACGACTGTCCTCTCTCATTCATTGACTGACATACATCCCGACGACTGACGACTGTCCTCTCTCATTCATTGACTAACATACATCCCGACGACTGACGACTGTCCTCTCTTATTCATTGACTGACATACATCCCGACGACTGTCCGACTCTCCGACTGAGCCCCTTTTCTCTTCTTCTACTCTTCACTCTTTTCACACCCTCTCCACACACTTATGTCTCTCCTATATATACCCGAAGCAAAGCGAGACATTGTAGCGAGACATTGTACACAATAATCGCTAACCAGCTGGGTAATTTTGCCACAATAGCATGAGAAAAGAGTTCCAACTCGTTTTAATAATTTATTCAGTTTCATTTCTGACCGAATAACTCACAATTATTAATATAACAGTAGTTATATTAAATTGAGTACAAATATTTTATAAAACCAAAAAACACAAATATTGCAATTTTTCGTTTCTTTTGGTGTTTTGTAAATAAAATAGCCGAGAAAACCAACATATGTTTGCAGCCTTGTGCAAAAGTCACAAAATAATTTCTGTCGTCGTCAACGGTGTTTTGGAGATACGTGTGACTTGTATGCTTGTATGATCATTAAACTCGAGAAAAACGGTACATTGAACTGTATTAATATGATCGGGATCCATCCATCTGAAGACACGTGATTGGTTAAAGAACTGCAATAAGATCGGCGTTATCGTTAGGTGTTGATTTCGTTTGCTAACGTGGTTTTATAGTCGCAGTTTTTAGCAGAAATGGCTCTTGTGTGTGCAAGTAAGTTATTGATATTGAAAAAGATTTAAGTTTTAAGTGCTACATTTGAATTTAGTTTGAAATGCTAACTCAGACGTTATCTATTTATTAAGGTAGTGGTTTTTGAGCGATAAAAGGTGTCAACGGCTAACTGGAGCCGGTAACAATGCACCATTTTCGGTAATAAAACAACAAACGGCAAATCAGGTACCGGTTTGTAACATACTTAAAATAGCTCCGGAATTCGGAAATGGCGCGTTAGATTATTGTCGGTGCCAAGTATCACCCGGTGACATTTGTTTAAGAAGGTATGGCTTACAGCTTGTAGGCCAGCAACGCAAACACATGGACTGACTTTGAGGGTGTGTAGTGCAGTTGCTAAGTCTGAGTTATCAAATATTTTATGTGAAAGCGCTTATGCGGTTACGAAATAGCTGACAGTCGCAGTTTGTAGCAGAAATGGCTTGTGTGTGTGCAAGTAAGTTAATGATATTGAAGATATGTATAATTTTTAAGTGCTACTTATGTATTTATTTTGAAATGCTACTTCAGACCCGATCTATTTATTAAAGCAGTGGCTTAAGAGCAATATCGGTAAAAGTGTGTTTTAGTGTATTTTATTATACCATGGTGCTTCTAGTGTATTTTGGCGTATTTTATTATTTGACACGAATAGATGTCCAACTGTAGCTTAAATGAAGACGGGATCGATGAAAAAGTATAACGTGCAAGCAGAAACTGGATAGGTGAAAGAAATTATGCTTAACATTTTGATCGCTGATGCATCTATTAGCCAGGCGCGGCAACATAGGTCAAGACATAAAATTTAGAAATTTTGCTTTTCTGCATTCTTTTGGTTGAAGAATAAAAATGACTTCCTTCTATGCGATTGCGTAAACGCCACTCTGTAGGGGCCTAGAATAATAATAGATGCTGAGTTTTGAGTTTGAAACTTTTTGAAGCATTGTTATGGACAGAGTTGGCTGTTAGGGGCAAGTGTTGCAGAAAATGCACGTTTCGTTGCGTCTTCTAGGCTTGGTATAAACCACGTGCTTCTTGCAAGATCCCTCTTTGGTTGCAGTTGATATAATAGCATCCTATTCATGAGAAGAGCACAAAAAATCTCCTCATGAGCAGTAAATAGTCCAAGGAAAGACTAGGCCATGGCTTAGCAAACTCTTGTTAGCATGCAAAACAATCTAGCAACCACCATTTCTACATGCGCTAGCTAAACTGAATTCCACAGATCCTGACAATATCCTGTCAAATACCTATTCTTTTTCACATACCATTATGTTTTATTTGTTTACCGCAAGATACGATGTAAAAAAAATAAATAATTCTTACATTGTGCTGCAAGGCGAAAAACTGGTCGACGTCAACAAAGACACGTCATTCAATCCATTTGTAGTCACTCTGACAGTGCCAAAAATAGTCTAGAATAATCTTACATGCATTCAATACGCAGCATCACATGTCCACTATCATTTATATGCAATAGGAAATATTACTGCCATGCTGAATAACCTCTGAATGGCACTTACTTATGGGACGTGTATGCACGTTCCTAGCGTCCCAGCAATCCAAATTTGGGACGTGTATACACACCCTTAGCGGTCAACAAGTTAAATGATTGCTGGATCGATGAAAATATCTTGCTTGATTGATGCAAGAATGGCGTTACGATGGACGTGGAATCGACATAAACAAGGTCGTGCAAAAACCCAATTGATGAAAAGAAATATACCTAAGTGGAAGCTGGATTGATGAAAAAAATGTATCTAAATGGAAGCAAGATCGGCAAAGGCATGAATGGAAGCCTGATCGATGAATATATTATGCATTATTAGAAGTTTGATTGATGACAAAATGACGATGGAATCTAGTGGAATTTCTGATCAACAATTTGTTTAATTAAATACTTTGACAAACACTTTTAAAATTCTTTTCATCGATCCAGCTTCCATTTAGGCATAGTTAGTATCATCAATCCAGTTTCTACTTACAATATACATAATATATTGTTCAAAGGAAATAATTAAATATGCTAAAATATACCACAAGAACACAAGGTAATAAAATAAGCTAAAATTATCACAATATCAATAGTTAGTTTTTTCAGTTAGTTGAAGGGGGCAAGTCTATAATGCTGTTTTGTGAATTGGTGATGGGTAAAAACCTGATTGTAGAGAGATGATTGGTCAAACAGCTAATCAGCAAGGCAATTTGTTCTATTGACAAACGGTGTTTATGAAGCATTAATCAGCAGACCATTTTACAATAATCACAATTATTCAGAACTTTGATGTCTTCAATATTATTTAAATTTACAAACAGTGTTCATGAAGCATTAGTTAGCTTACTAACAGTTGTATTAATCACTGTTAATTAGAACTTTGTTTAAATCATTTGATCCAGTGTTACACTTTTCCACAATGGTCACACGACAAACGGTTCATAGAGACATTGTTTATCACAAGATGTTATTATTTGCCAATTGTATTCAGTAAAATAGAAGTTGGATTCATGGAAGTTGGATTGCTGTGTTTCATCAATCCAAGAATTCTTCCTTAAATGGAATTTTGATTGCTGCATAAGAATTCTTGTGCAAAAAAACTTCTGCCAAAGAAGTAATTTTTTGCATTGCAAGGCATAAATTTCGACATCAGAAGCAAAACACTTTCAGAACTGTATTAAATCCCTTGATCTTTCAAAAAGATTAACAACATGTATCAATCAAATTCAAATGTATTACAATCTATCCAAATAAATATTGGAGTAACTGCCTATCTATGCATTACCTATCTGAAGGACGTCAAAGAGCAGGTCATTTCTTGCCGACCGATGATGTTTTTCTGGCCAGTGGAACCTTGCCTACACACTCATATTATTTGAGAATAAAAGTTTTATTTTTTATTTATTTTATGGCTTAATGAGTTTTGTGTTTGTGATTGATAATAAAAATCATGTGTTTTTAAGCCTAATTTGACTGTTTGTGTGCTAACGATGCACCATTTAAGATGTTTCAAAAATGTTTCCATTTCTTACTTCAGTAAGCAATGAGACACCAGAGCATCCAGTCTTATCACCAGTCTCCGGAAGTGTCTTTGAAAGGCGTCTTATTGAGAAATACATTCTTGAGAATGGATCAGATCCAATGAGTGGAGAGAAGCTGTCGGCTGAACAACTCATCGACATAAAATGTAAGAAGTCTTTCATAGCATCTAATTATGCATTTCATAAAATCTCAAAAGTCAAATCAGAGCCAAATTATGAAAAGATATCAACTTTGTTCTTTTATGACTTGTTTATTTTGCCCTCTATTTCGATATTGAGTTGTATGCCAATTGGTTCAATAGATTTTGACTCTGACAATCCATTGGCTTGCATGCAGCTTAAAAAATCTTTATAAAGATGACATTAAACTTTAAAGTGTGGATTGATTTATATTTTGACTAACTTCTGTAGTTACTTGTTATGAATTTGTTGACCTGTCAATGGAGTCTTATTCAAATGATTTACCTTGAATATTGTAGAAATAGCTTAGACAGTCGATTTCATTACATCCCGTGTAGAAATGCTAAGTGCAATAGTGTTAGAAAATGGATGTAATTGATCACTGTTACCATTCACCTTCCATTAAGCAGCCACTTCTTTAGAAGCGTTTGGTGAAAGTAAAGTTTGGCTTGAAAAAAGTTAAGTATAACTGATCATTGCATCTTATTTCTCTGTGAAGGTTGACTCCTCTGACATTAATTGACTCCAGAGGTCAGTGACTCCTATTATTCTACTGTAGGACTGATTTTCTATGCTATGTCACTTTCCAGGTCCTCCACTGGTTAAGCCTCGTCCTCCAACTGCTACTAGCATTCCTGCTATATTGAAAGGACTTCAGGATGAGTGGGTAAGAAATATTGATGTGAAATTCCTATATTATTGACAGCTGATAATACATGGGTGCTGTTTATAAGTAGTTATAAGGAATTACATTTAAGGCAAGTTATTTCCGGCGCAGATTTTAGAAATTTGGAAGAAGTTTAGTTTGCTTTTTGCTTAGAGTTGTACAGAAATTGAAAGCAAATAAGTTTGTACAGAGTGAATTCTTAGCTGTTTGGATATACTGATTTTAGTTTGTATCAGCAAACCCAACCAATGCAATTAGTTTCTGTTAATTAAAATGGCAGGTTTAAAAAATTCAGGCAACTGATTATTACAGAGTTTAGGAGTGCAATAGTACATCTGAACAGTTCAGAGCTATTGTTAATTGATTACTTGCCCAATAGGAATTGTTATTATAAAAGTCTGCTTTTTTAATTTCTGTATTTTATGGATCTTAATTTTGCCTCCATGCATTTAAAAAATGGTGTAGAATTACATAGAACTTTTACTTGCTGAGTTTTCCTTGTAAACTTTTTCTGCACTTAATTCATTGGTAACTGGCAGATGAACAGTGCGTGCCATCTCTTCACCCTCCAAATGTAAGATCATGATCCAAAAAATGATCTTCAGTTGATGGTGAACAGAGGTGTATATACAGGGTAAGAAGCTCAAAGTGGAGATTGCTGCTGTTCGATTGTGAAGAGCCATTAAAACTACCATGATGCATCATTGAGTACAAGAAATGAGGGCAGCAAGATAAAGACAGAGCATAGTGATCAAACAGCCAGAGGCAGATGACACTGAAATGTATGAGTAATAGGGCATAACCGAGTAGACGATTTCCACCGAATACCGAATCCAAGTAGTTGGATGAACTAACTATTTGCCGGATTCGGGTACGAACCGAATAGTAGCGGCAAATCTGGCCAGCGACTCAGCAAGTACCATCTGTAGGCAAAGCGTAGTTAACCTGCCATGTGCATAGCTACGGAGAACTATCTATAGTAAATGCAGAGTCTATAGCAATGTCCTTCATATAGTGTAGTGGGAAAATTACTGGTTTGGTTGCCAAACTGGGGAATGCAACCAAAAGAGATTAAAATACAGGTATATAAATTAACATCATTATTTTAAAGAAAATTCAATGGAATGTTAAGTTCTTGTTTAATTAATCAATAACTTATAAAGAAGTCCGTTAATCCTATATTTGTTTGATGAAAAATAAATTATTGTATTAAAAAAAGAATTTTTCAAAAAAAGTTATTTTTAGCTATTTGCATGTGTACTATTTGCCGAGGCGAATACTTCCGAATTGTCCAATAGTCGTCCGAGGCGATTTCCGGTTATGCCCTAATAAGTATGTAGGTTGGTTAGTCGCTACTTAACATTGATGAACAACATGGCATCAGTCACGACTCGTTCTCTACTCCATTCCTTCTCCAATCAAAGAGTGTTTTGTATGCTTTATAGTTCATAGTTATGAGTGATGTTGAGCTTATTTATGTTCCTAAAAATTTGCTGATGCCAAAATCCATTGATGTGACCAGATAACGAAGATGATGTTTAATGGGCTACCTGAGAAATGCCTTCCGTCTTTTCAACCTTTGTCTATTTCTGTATGAGGTCGACCACCTGTTAACACCATTGGTCATGCACGATAACTATGGCCACTTAAATATAATTACGAGCTGGACAGAAGATGGAGTATTTATGCATTAACAATGGACTTTATTTTTTAACTTGATAACTGGCAGAACTGTAATTGTTTAAGAGGTGATAAGCAAACATGAAGTCTGTGTTGAGTTATGGCCGTCATATTAGAAGGATGGATGGAGGCATTTTCATTTGGTTTTGTTGCATCGTTTGGATTTGAATTTTTGTTTCCTTGCTGTGTCAACGTAGGATGCTGTTATGCTACATTCATTCACTCTACGTCAGCAGTTGCAGACGGCCAGGCAAGGTAAACTCTGACCTTAGGAAAGTTTCTAATCAATATAAATTTTGTCTGTAAGTCGTGCATTGTGACCTCTCTTATAACCCAGTTAATTTTGGAGAATTCAGTATGCAAAAATGTATTTATGAGGCACTTATGCTCAATATAGATCGAGATTAGTTACATGCTTAATGTTGACAAATGTGCCAAAATTATAAATGACTACTTTGCTGTGTGTAACTATTTTATACATAAAGCTGAAATTGAGCAGCTTCTTGAAAATTTAACTTTCAGTTTGAAAAAGGGATTTGTAGAGAAATATACATAGTAGAAATTGTTTTAATGTGTGTAATGATGCATGCCGTTTTCTATAAATTCTGCAGCTATTTCATGCCTATCCAATATAATAAAAAGCCAAGTTTTGTTTTTTACTCTGTACCAAATATTCTCAAGCACAATTTATGTCATCTAGGGTTTCCAAAGTTTTGAAAAGCAGACCATATTATCAGTTTTCTGGGTTGCCAAAGGCCAAAATAACCATGTCTCCACTGATCACAACGATTTATCTTCAATGTAATAAAGTTCCTTGCATGAAGATTTAAATTGTGAAAAGCTCACTAGGCCAATTGAAATGTTTAGAGGGTGGATCAAGGTCCATGTTCTTGTTTGGACTAGTTCAATGTGGGGCTCAGCCTCAGCTGTGTTTCCACCACTGCATATAGGTAAGTGTACACAAGGTGTATGAGCTGAGGAACCGAGTTTCCCTGTTTATCTTTATACATAGGTTTATTAAATAATTTTAAAACAATTATTTGTAAAATATAATATTTGCTAAGACAAATAGTGCAGAAAAGGGATATTCAACTAAGGTGAATGTCTGATGTGATTTCTGGCTGTTGCCTAAATATTGAGAACTGACTATATACTAAGTATATATATATATATGTATATATATATATATATATTATGTCTGTTGACTGATTTCTTTGCAGAGTTATCTCATGCTTTGTATCAACACGATGCAGCTTGTCGTGTGATTTCACGTCTGACAAAGGAGGTTACAGCCGCCAGAGAAGGTCAGGACTGCTTCCATTCTGTAGATAGATATGTAGCTCCATATGGATTCATGTGCTAATACATGGGCTTCACAGGATCAAGGTTTAAATGGATTTTAATTTGCACAGAGAATGTTGCGTTTGGTTTGCTCTGTGCTTGATAAGGTTGTTTAGAATTAGGTATAAAAGTATAAACTAAATATGATTGCGTTATGCAACGCTTGTCACCCTGGTAGCCTGGAGCATTGGTTTTGAAATTTACAGGTGCTTTATGACAACAAAAAGAATCCTTAAAATTCATTGTTGCTGTATATGTTGGTGGCTCTTATTTATGTAATTGTATTCTAATATGATTGGAGGTGGTACAAACTAAAATGTAAAAAATGTTGGGCAATAAAAATTTTATAATAAGAAGTGTAAAATAGATAATTTTAGAATTAGATGTACATCTAGACAACTAAAAACACCATCTGGGAGAGAATTAGATAGATTAAATATACATCTGGACAACTAAAAACACCATCTGGTAGAGAATTAGATAGATTAAATATACATCTGGACAACTAAAAACACCATCTGGGAGACTGATGTGGCTCAGAAGGCAATGCTTTGTTAAAGCCTGGAGATCCATTTTGTGTCTTGTTGCAGTGAAAACTTATCGTTGTAAGTCTGAATTTTTACTGGTTTGCTGTACATAATATTTCTATGCACATCCCGGTAAGTAAGTAATCTTTTGTTTTCTTACATATCGAACGACAGTGAGAGCCATGATTTGACCATTTACCAATGAGCATCTTCTAATTGCTGTGGGAAACCCGTGCAGGTCATCTGTTGAGGGTTAAACACAAACATTAACTAAGATTTAAACTTTAGAACTAACATGGTCCAAGATTACAGTCATTATTCTTTTTGCAGGTCATGCATATAGGTCTATGGGTTAATTTTGTTATGAATTCAGTTAATGTGATTGTGCCATTAGTTGTGATACCAATGGATTTCTGATGATGTTTGTGTTGCTATTCCAGCTTTGGCCACTCTCAAGCCTCAGACAGTTGCTCCAGGAGCAGCAGCCGCTGCGGCAGCGGCTGCTGCTCAACCGGTGAGAAGTCTATTAATAACTCCAGTTCTTTATTTCAATGTCACATTTTTATGTTTTCATAAGAAGATTTAGATCTACTCGATTCAGAAAGACTGAGAGGTCCTCATTGTTCGGGATAACTGTTGGAGAAGAAAATCAATGCATGCGAAATGCGGATATGGAGGAAGATACAAAGAATATCATGGACAGAGTAGAAGACAAACGAAGAGGTGCGCAGGAAGATTGGAGTTGAGAATGATGAGACGTTACAACGAACTGCGCTGAGAAGGAAGCTGGGTTTTTCGGACATGTTATGCAATCAAATGGAATGGAAAAGGAAATGATGCTGGCATGTGGAGAAAGAAAGAGAAAACAGGGACGCCCAAGGAAGAAATGGATGAACGAGATACAAGAAATAACTGGAATGAATCTTGAGGAATTAAAGGACGCGACCTCGGAGAGAATGCAGTCGAGATGGTGTATTATGACGATCGCTAAAGTTCAAAGAAGTGAAAGCACAGGGTGACAAGGTGATGCTATTGATGGCACTGAAAGTCTTCTCTCTCTGCTTGCAGGGGTGATCCCTGGGTTTAAAGTTGATTGTTCGGGTGCAACCAGGCAGAGTTCTATTTGAACTGTTGATGAATATCGGCTGTTGCTTTACGCTGCCTTAGTATTTGCTCAATGGGAAAGATGGTCTTTCAAAATGCCAATAGTGTCTTCTGTTTCTGTATCTTAACTGAAGCAGCATCTTGTGGTGTGGGAACTATGGTATTTGACATGCATGGATCGTTTTCGTTTTAGGCGTATGCAAAGGAAGCAGGTGATGAGAGGGCTGAAGTGCCTACAGAGGAAGCTGGTATGACAGATGACGTCATCCAGAAGGTAATTCAATATTTCTTTAAACCAAAATAACTCACCTTCTTATCATCAAACTATTATTTAAAGTTCAAAATGATGTGTCCAGCATCTGATCGTATGACCTATGACTGATACCTCATTTTATTTTGTTATCTGATATTTTGGCTAAATTTGGTATAACTTAATAAATGTAAGCTGTTATGGTGATTTTGTGTTTGACTTGAAGATAGAGAGAGCTCTTGGCATTCTCTTTAGAAACCAGGTTAATTAACCCCTTTAGTGGCAAGCCCGACTAATTATAGTCATCTTCGACAATTGACTTTTTATGGCAAACTCGTCTAATTGATATTATGAACTACAGTGCACAGCAAAGCATACATACATATTCACATACATATACATACATGTATATACAAACATATATATATACATATACATTCATGTATATACATACTAAAAATATATATATATATATACATATATGCATATATACATACATGTATGCATATATATATGCAGTATACATACATATGTACATACATATATATATGCATACATAAAATTATCTTGCCGTTTTATGGTAGGTCTTAAAAATTTTACTTTCTAATTTTACCGCTAAAGAGTTTGTAAAAAATGAATTGGAATTTGCAGAGGGATACATTTAATTATGATTTTGGTCTGTGTATGAGCAGAAGCTGTGTCCTCCTTTGCTCTGACATTTTCTGACTTGATTTCTCTGATCAACTTCACAGCCTCCAGCATTATGTCATTCTTCTCTTCTTAGTTCTATACAAAAAAGAATTATTCTTTCTCAGCCTTTTAAGATTTCAGCCATTTAGCGCTTCAGTACCAATTGTATGTTTTATCGTACTAGTTAGCCATGTTGCCATTATCCGAAATCTGGTTATTATTTCTACTTTGATGGCTGACTTTTGTTAGCATTTAATTAGTTCTGGTTCCTTTGATGTATTTGGTGTTTTTTCAATTTGTGTACATTTTTTGTCTTGTTGTCTCGTAACAGCTTCAAGACAAGGCTACTCTGTTGACCGCAGAACGTAAGAAGAGAGGAAAGACTATTCCAGAAGGATTGGCAACAACTGAGGATATCAGAGGTTATCGCCAAGTGGCATCTCATGTTGTATGTATGCTTCCTCTGATTCTAGAAATCACAAATATTCTAACCATTTATATCCAAGTGCAGTTTTGTTAATCCATTTTCAATTAGCTCTCATGTCCCATTCACTTCTTTGTTGAACTTAAATTCTAGTTTTATAGGTGAGGCTTCAGCTGTCTTGAGTGTTTGCAAACCACAATTTGCTGACCCTATTCAGATCTAGTTGTGTCTCATCGACTATTTCCACAGAACTGAAGACAAAGCTTTGATGCGATAACAGCGAGTGAGCATGGACCAGAGTGCGTAAGGGATGCTGACAGGTGAAGAGAAATATATATTTGAAGCTTTGCATCACATAGGCCAAGACGACATAAACAGGGACAGGCAATAGTGGCAAATATTTTTGAATGGGAGTCTAACTTATTATTCAACCAATCAAAACAGATCTTTAGCTGATCTCATATTAAAATTTTCCAAGATGGCAAAACAAACTATGCTTTTTTTCATCATTCAGCATAGGCTTGCCATTTGTTTGAGGAATTAAGATGTCAAATGATGTCATCGTCTATGAATGAGATATTGAAAAACACTGATGAATAAGTTTAAAAAATGAAGTGGCTTTGGCCAAAGGAAATGGATGTATGTGAAGAGCAGAAAATAAGCTAAAGAAGTATGTTGACATTACATCCTACGTAGGTTAAGACTGACTGAGAGAGCACCAGTTCCCATTGGTTTACGCAGGTTTTTTGCAGATAAATTGAGGGTAAAATCATGAATTTGATATGATGATGAAATCTGTGGTTAATGGCATTTATGATGTGGTTGACACCTGATGTTATTTCTTGATGTCTTTGGCTTGCTTAGGGTCTCCACAGTGCCAGCATGCCTGGCATCTTGGCACTGGATGTCTGCCTAAGAGACACTTCAAGAATTGTTACAGGTAACATTAGTATGATCATTTGTGTTGACCAATTTTATCGACAACGGTCGTTTTCCTGCCCTTACTTTTTATAGATCATTCTGCCGATAAATACAGTAACAAACATAAACTTAGGGTTAGGATTGCTCTATCCCAGATAATGTATCCAGGATTTACGAAATCCTGAAGGACCACATGTTGTTCGTCTAAACCTGATCTCTTGTCATTTTTTTTTGCCCCATTTCATCGAAATATCCAAATAACTGGACAAGTTTTTACGTAATGAATGACTTGGCAACAAATTTTAAACATCCATTTTACGCAACATATTTTGGATCGACAGATTTGTGCAAAAGTATCATTGGACCATTGCAGTCCAGGCAACAAATGTGCTTTTGTATTTGCTCAGTTTGTGAAATGCTTAACTCTGAAGTATGTTTGGGTAAGGCTTTACCCGAGGTCAGTTTATGCCAGAGAAAAATAAATACTGGATTGAAATTGAAAAATAATTGGTGAATAACACAAGTTTCTGTTACTTGGTCAGAAAGTTACTGGTTTTTAATAATACAAGATTCTTGGTTACTTTTAAGAATTTGATGACAATAGTTTGCCTGTGCAAAATTTTTTTTTCATTGTGAGATTTAAGATGAAATTTTGTAGTGATATGTATGGAATAATGTCTGTGAACTCTTGTATAATAATCAATGCATACTAGAGCTTTACCAATATCACTATTTGCCGATTATGCCGATACCGATTATTTCATTGTGTTTCCCAAGATGACCGGTTCTAAAAGATAGACCTACTGCTGCTGCCTATTGTTGTGATACAAGCAAACACTTTCTCCGTAAGAGACGTATGCATTTAGTTGGTGACTAATCCTAGGCAGGCAATACAGATTAGACACACCGCCCGCCGTCGAGCTGTGTCCAGGATAATTAACGGCCAAGGAACGGCTGGCCTATTCACAGCCACCCATCTAGTCTCAGCCTCTCAGGCCACTGACATGTGTTGGGGAGAAATGATTCACAGTTAGCTTGTATTCATTAGACATGCCTCCATGATGTACATTCATCGGTTTCTCTGTTGAATTGACCAGCCATTCCTTGGCCCATAAGCAGGAACTATGACTCACTCTGCACAAGACCTATGTTGACATGTTCTCACGGTCTATACTAGCACACTGGGTGGTCTCACCACTGGTCTGAAGAAGCCATTGGCTCGACAACAAGATATGGGAACAGAACGAAATGCCGTCCTTCACAGACCCAGTGATGTTGCTGTCGTCATTTTGCTTTTATAGACTGAAAATAATATTATAAAATAAAAAAATAATTTTTAATATCAGCGCCAATTATCTTGCCGATATCGCGATAATCAGTGAGTACCGGCCAATTAATCGGTACAGCTCTAATGCATACAACTTAAACTTAGGACACAGAGGGCTTCTTAGGTTTTGATAGCATCATAATAAGAATTAAAATGCTTGAACATTCAAGTATGATAGCTAACAAAAAAGCATGATAATGCAAAGAACTCATTTTGTCCCACTTTGTGCATAATTGCATTCAAATTCACTAAGATTCTAATTTTGTGAGGGCTTTTGCAGACATGGTCAAATTAATACTTACAATATGGTGCCGAAGAATTGCTAAGGTAATCGATGAATTGCTTAGTTTATTGTGTGACAATGTGAAGTTTTTGAAAGGTATAACAACTTTGATTCAAGCTATTACTAGTTATACAAGAGTTGTGCTGTGAAGTTGACTTGAGTACAGAATCATCATCTATGCTCTTGATGCAAATCTGTAATGAACAATGAAAAATAAAGGCATTATTGACTCATGCGAGTATCTGTTCTTATTAAGGTCAGTTACTTTTTCTTACTAAGGTTCCCAACAGCTCAGTATTCTTTGTTATAGATGACTTGTGTAGAGAAACATTTTGAACACTAGATGAGCGGTTGCCATGACAATTGCATTAGCAAACTGGACAATTGGTTTATTGTTTCAGGTGGAACAGATAAGAATGCAGTTGTCTTCAATAAAGACACAGAACAGGTCGTGGCAATACTTCAGGGTCACACCAAGAAAGTGACAGATGTCATCTACCATCCAGAAGAGGTAGTAACTGGTATCTGTGATGTTTCATCAAAAT
The DNA here is from genome assembly GCA_959347315.1 of Bimastos eiseni. NCBI lineage: Eukaryota > Metazoa > Annelida > Clitellata > Crassiclitellata > Lumbricidae > Bimastos > Bimastos eiseni. Next base: position 2,489,737 of record OY365816.1, read on the forward strand.
CTGTTTAACCCAAATCTTGGTCATTGTTCCCTTTCATTAGTTTTCTGTCTGCAGTAGGACCTTCCAAACCATTGCTGCAGCTGTTTATCATGTGCAAAAATAAGAATATCACCAATTTCATGTTTAATTGGGTTGTCATTTTGCCATCTATTTTACTCGGCGATTTCACTGTTTGGTAAAAGTGATGTTGGGATCATATCTGTATTGCTGAAGCTTGTGCTCTGGTGTCTGTGATTCTTGTTGTTTCTCTTGTTTCTCTCATTTGTCCAAAGATAAATTTGGTAATGATGACCTCATTAGCTAGAATACAATCGTGTAGTCATTGCAGTCGCTTTCTTACTTCAAGGGAGGCAGATGTCTGATGTAGAAAGCCCTGTCCACCTCTTTCTTTTCCATTCTCTCCTATTCACTGCTAACCTTTTGATGTCTGTTTTTTTCTAATAGTTTCCATCTGTATTTGCCAATGTTTGTATCTGTTTGATTTTCCAGGAGCTGGTATTTACAGCCTCCCAGGATCAGACGATCCGCGTGTGGGGTGTGCAGAAGACTGCTCCTTGTGCTCATGTCATCCGGGCTCATGAGGGTCCAGTGACCGGGTTGAGTCTCCATGCCACGGGCGATTATCTGCTCAGCTGCTCCACAGACGGCAACTGGGCGTTCTCGGACGTCCGAATCGGCCGTGTGCTCACAAAGGTCACGGATTCTTCATCAGAACAAGGTTGAGAGGAGCATTTAAACAATTTCATGACCAGCAATGTACTCAAAACATTGCATGGAGGCTGCAGTCAATTTTGTGTTTTTGATGTTGTTATGTGAAGAGGAATTGTAGAAAATTAGATGGCTGCATATAGAACAGTCGTGAAAAATACGTAAACTAAATTATCACTTGTTGTATTTGGCAGCCAGTGACCTGAAAATGTCATTCTCCTTCGTTTTGCATCATAACTGGTTAATTCCGTTGGACAATTTTGCCATGCACAAAATATTTGGATGTTAAAGGAGGAAGCGGTTTAAGACACGAAATCAATGCAGCTATGTCTTGAGAATAAGAACATCGGATGTTGAGACTGTCGAGTAGTTAAACCAGTGTATAGTTACTACTCTTCAACAATTATCTCAGATTGTCAGTGGTCAGAATGCGTGAGTTTATGCTTACAGATTTTTATATTACATCTTCAAGGACAGAGATAATGTTTTCCAATGTTTGATTAGATGATGCATTTGACACTTATAGGATGAAATTATGTGTTTTATGAATATTATTTTTAGAAAGTATAGCAGTTGCATATAGTATATAATACTATATCCAGGTGTGTAATTGGATTTTTAATTGAATGTTCTTAACTAATTTTTTGGGTCCAGATATGTATGTGGTTGTTAATAGCAATCTGTGACCTGTTAATTAACTACGTTGCATTCTGGTGACCAAAAGCCGTTGCTCAGATGCCAGTGCTCTTCTTTCTGTGTCTTTTTGTGTAGGTCTGACTTGTGCCAAATTTCATCCGGACGGACTTATTTTTGGAACTGGAACAGAAGACTCCATTGTTAAGATCTGGGATCTGAAGGAACGGACAAATGTGGCTAACTTCACTGGTCACCAAGGCCCCATCACTAGCATTGCTTTCTCTGAGAATGGTAAGTTCCCATCACTAGCATTACTTTCTCTGAGAATGGTAAGTTCCCATCACTAGCATTACTTTCTCTGAGAATGGTAAGTTCCCATCACTAGCATTACTTTCTCTGAGAATGGTAAGTTCCCATCACTAGCATTGCTTTCTCTGAGAATGGTAAGTTCCCATCACTAGCATTACTTTCTCTGAGAATGGTAAGTTCCCATCACTAGCATTACTTTCTCTGAGAATGGTAAGTTCCCATCACTAGCATTGCTTTCTCTGAGAATGGTAAGTTCCCATCACTAGCATTGCTTTCTCTGAGAATGGTAAGTTCCCATCACTAGCATTGCTTTCTCTGAGAATGGTAAGTTCCCATCACTAGCATTACTTTCTCTGAGAATGGTAAGTTCCCATCACTAGCATTACTTTCTCTGAGAATGGTAAGTTCCCATCACTAGCATTGCTTTCTCTGAGAATGGTAAGTTCCCATCACTAGCATTACTTTCTCTGAGAATGGTAAGTTCCCATCACTAGCATTACTTTCTCTGAGAATGGTAAGTTCCCATCACTAGCATTGCTTTCTCTGAGAATGGTAAGTTCCCATCACTAGCATTGCTTTCTCTGAGAATGGTAAGTTCCCATCACTAGCATTACTTTCTCTGAGAATGGTAAGTTCCCATCACTAGCATTGCTTTCTCTGAGAATGGTAAGTTCCCATCACTAGCATTGCTTTCTCTGAGAATGGTAAGTTCCCATCACTAACATTGCTTTCTCTGAGAATGGTAAGTTCCCATCACTAGCATTACTTTCTCTGAGAATGGTAAGTTCCCATCACTAGCATTACTTTCTCTGAGAACGGTAAGTTCCCATCACTAGCATTGCTTTCTCTGAGAATGGTAAGTTCCCATCACTAGCATTGCTTTCTCTGAGAATGGTAAGTTCCCATCACGAGCATTGTTTCCCTGATAATGGTAAGCGCTTCAGATTTAGCCCTTTAACGACCATCTTTATTGATGATGCCTTACACTTTAGTAGACGCTGGTCGTTAAAGGGTTAAAGAATGATAGGATGAACACTTTAGCGACTGCCTGCATTGGTTCCCATTCACTAAATGATTATTAACCCTTGTATGACGATCATGTAATAAACTATGGAAACAGTTCTCTAAAATTTTTGGAGAAGGTTTGTGCAAGAAAGTTTTTGTGTGCGTCATTTTATAAAAGGTTCTGATAATTTCTTATATAAGCAAATGAAAGTCCAAAGATAAAGAAGGGGACGATCTGGCTAGGAGAATAAATATTGTGTACACATACCAAATTCTTTGTGTGCGCTGTCTCCACGGCCCGTGTGCATGTACACAGCTTAGAGGGAACATTGATGGAACGCAAAATGCAGCTTTTCGTTAAATTGTTAAAAGATCGTCCAAAGCTTTTGTGCTTTCTATAGCATTTTGTAGTGCATCCTTTACTTTAGTAAATATGAAATGACTTTAAAAATAATTGATTTCTCCAATCGCCAAATGCAAAATGGCTGACAATTGTTATTTCACGAAAGAGCGTTGTTTGTGTCGTAGGTTATTATCTAGCGACGTCTGCTGATGATTCGGTTGTTAAACTTTGGGATCTTAGGAAGTTAAAAAACTTCAAGAACATCGCTCTTGAGGATCGTTATGAGGCAAGTGCTACTTCTTTCCTGGAGTTATAATTTGTTCTTCGTTACTTACTACCCATTGCGACTATACGCCCGATGTAATTACTCAATTTACGGTTACTACATCTATGTGTAAACCTATATATCAAGTTTACATCAATCAGTCACTGATTAGCGCCCATTCAGATGATAACTACATGCCTAGATGAACTCCTAGTCCGACTAATTGTACATGTCTGGACAGATGGAAATGGTGCTGCTGCTAGTTTCAATTGTTTTTTTTTATTATCACACAAAGTTTAAGATGTACAGAGAAATGTTATTCTGATTCTGATATGTGGTTGAAAATGTACAGAAATGTTATTCTGCGATGTGGTTAGTTAGCCGGCAAATCTGATAGCTTGTTATTTGAAAGCCAATGAGTGATAAAGTAGAGCAAAGACCTATTTATGTCACTCAGCAGAGTGACCTAGCTCATACCTGTTTAACACAGAAGTGTGGTAAGTATGATATGAAGTAGAAGAATTACTTCTGTGTAGATGGAGCATTAGTTGCCCTCTGGAACCCTTTAAGCCCCATAGAGAGCTTTACATTTCCAGAACTTGTGAACTCTGCCTAGGTGGTGACAACAGCTGTGCAGTTTCATGCTTTGAAATAATGTCTGGATATGGATAACGTTGATGTTAATGTGACCAGAAACATGAATTAGTTGCTGGTATTTATAATCTGTGAGGTCTCCAAGTGCAAATATTGCACTTCCTTTCGCCCAATTGTAATGCCAGTTGAACATGTCTAATATGTCGCCAGAAACAGACGGCCATAAAGCGATACGACGAATATTGCAGTAGTTATTATTGATCATTTGTTTATTTTATTCAGGCTATTTATTTAATGCCCATTCAAGATACAGGGTGATTTAATAGATAGTCTTTTCTGGTGTCTGATTATTTTGACATTATAGTTTCATAATTGTGATTCTGCTAAGGAATATGAATTAACTGATTCTATTAATAATTCTATGCTATTAATAAATGATGTTACTATATGCTGTTACTATATGCTGTTACACTACGATGCTGTTACTATTCACAGGTGAAGTCTCTGTGTTTTGATCACAGTGGAACCTATTTGGCTGTGGCAGGAACTGACATCAAGTAAGTCATTCAGAGAAAAATCCGGATGTTTTTCATATTATCTTCTTGTCATTCTTTTTATAGGTATTTTCATGATAATCGCTTCTGTTTTTACTTATATTTTATTTCTTTATATATCCCTTATTGTTAAAACCTTATCAATGGTGGATTTCTATCAACCTGTCTGCATATGCTCTAACATCCCATTACCAGTTAGCCTTGTTTTGTGCCAGTTTCCAGCATAAGTAATAGCTAGACCAACTGCTGAGCCAGATTTCCCAGTGTTAAGTTTCCAGTGAGTCAATCTTTGCATCCAGGTATTGTCAGATTCACCATTGTAACTGTTAAGACACTAACTGACCAATGCAAACATTCACAGTACACTAAACAGCACAACTGTAGTTTGATGATGATGCTCACCTTACGAAGTTCAGAAGTGCACATTGAAACAGAATTACAGCATGCCTTGTCTGGACTAGGCTGCTAGTCTGGACTAGTTATGACTAGCTCGTAATAATAATGATTGACGATGGAACTCATACACACGGCCCGTGAAGTTTACTGGATTTTGCGGTCCAATTGTGCATCTCTAATGAAGCAAGACTTTAGCCCTTGTAGAGCCAGATATCACAGAACAACCCATGACTGTTCTTTTTGCTTCTAATTCATCACTGATTAAAAGCCATGAATCTCTCTATTAATTGTGTGTGTGCTGTTGGGTGTGTGGAGTGTCCTTGTAAAAGGTTCAGATAATTAATTTTAACAAATGTGATGGCTATTGTGATGTCAAATACTTTAACCTTACGTTGAGTAAAATCAGAGATCATAGTTTCAATATCTGATTGAGTATTTTTTAACTTGGGTTTCTTGTATCTTCATTGATTTTGATGTGAATCTTTGAACTTATTTTCTTCTGTCTGTTGTAGAATCTATTTGTGTAAGCAATGGCAAGAACTGAAAGTGTTCAATGACCACACAGCCCTTGCCACAGGTGTTAGCTTTGGCCAGAATGCCAGCTTTGTGGCTTCAGTCAGCATGGATAGGTCGCTGAAAATCTTCAGCCTTTGAGACATCTTCTTAACATGTTGCAGCTGTTGCTGCATATATGTGGCAGCGTAGCAGTTATAGCAAGCTTTTTAACAGTTTGTGGCGGTTGACTTATCTGTCAAGGACATGCGACTGTAATTCAGATATAAAACAAATCTATAGACTTTGGTGGACTGTACTCACAATGTTTTTATCTGTAGTAAGGTTGATTATCGATTATAAAAATGGTGACTGTTACCTAATCGTTAAGTGTCACTAACTGAGAAAATGTCTGGAAAATTATTGATTGTTACTACGCTACTTATGTCTTATGATGCTCAAGCATAACTAGATGTTTCTCTCAATTCTGTGTACATGCATTTTGTCCCTTATTACAGAGTAGTGACAGAGTCGATATGTTCTCAGTCTACATTCATGATGTATCTCTTCTCACTTCTCATCATCCATTGATTGGATGATACATTGTGATCATGATCATCGCAGCATCTCAAGTCCCTTCTTACCTGTAATTGTTTTTATAGCTACTTCTGAAGCAAGGGCCTGCAATAGTCAGTTGTTGGTACCATGACCATCTTCCAATTGGTCATATAAGATTTAAATAAGAATGTTAACTTGTGGGGAAATTTTTATCAGCTTAATTAAGTAACTGACTATTTCATGAAAGTGTGCACTCTTTAATTCATGAGCTTCCAGGTGTTTTATGGGTTTCATTGCATATATATATTTTTGGCTTTAACATTGGCCGGTTACTCTGTATCTTATAAATATCCCAGTTCTGTCACTTGTATTTAAACTAACTGGAATTAGCCTATAGTCACTATATTTGAATAACTTTAATTTTAATTATTGCTTATCAACCAGCAACAGTTGTGGAAACTTATCTTTTCCTCACCAGGTGAAAGCTGTCTTCTTCACACTATTCCTACATTTTTTCCTTCTGAAAGAGTGTTCTTCACTTGCTTGCCTGAGAACATATTGACTGTCATTCTGTGGACTATTCATTTCTGCAGTTTTGCCTTCGTCTGCATTGGTTTGGGTTGCATTAACTAGTGTTTTACTGCTTAGCTATAGATATCTGTGCATTGATTTAGTGTAATAAAATAGCAATCGTCCAAAGCCTTGCTAACATGTGCGGTCTCTCAAGGTTTGGTACAATGGCGCCTGACCCTCTCTTCATAAGGTTTGGTACAATGGCGCCTGACCCTCTCTTCATAAGGTTTGGTACAATGGCGCCTGACCCTCTCTTCATAAGGTTTGGTACAATGGCGCCTGACCCTCTCTTCATAAGGTTTGGTACAATGGCGCCTGACCCTCTCTTCATAAGGTTTGGTATAATGGTGCCTGACCCTCTCTTCATAAGGTTTGGTATAATGGCGCCTGACCCTCCCTCCTCTGCTGTTCACCACATACATCTGAACACTAGCGAAATTTCATGGCAATTATTCGTTTATGTGTGATGTTGACAAATTGCTATCAATTATTACATTTACATACAATGTCAGCAGTGTTTACAAATTACCATATTATGCATTACTTCTGACTTGCTGACTATTAGACATCATTTTAGGATTTGTCTGCATTGTTCTTTGGTTGGCTGGATTATTGTAACTCTCTTCATAATTATATCAGTAGGTTGAAGCACCACAGGGTTCAGAACTCTTTGCTACGGTTGTAAATAATACACCAAGATGGGCCTCTATCAGCATTATAGCCTAAGCACTTTCATGAAAATCTTTGCATTGACTTCATGTTCTGCTAAAGAAGTATAAAACGCCACCAGTCAACTAAGGCATTTCAGATTCCTTAGTCTTATCACTATTCAACAGATCACCTTTTAGTGGTCCTACCTGGGATTAACATGGAAGGGATACGAAGCCGACGAAAATTCGGTCATTAACTTAGGTTATATGATAGCCCTGAGTTTAAATACGCGACTTTTGCAGCATAAATCGGTAGATACGTTTTATTTTGTTAACGATATAAAATCAACCTAATAGATAGACTTTGCAATATAAATAAAATCAGTTTAAATGAAGAATTTTATGACTGGAGTCACATTAATTTAGAAGAATTTTTCGGCGTTTATACAGAGAAAGTTACTACCCGGATGTGACTCCATTAAGTAGCCGACCACACGTGTGCTTGATCTTTATTGTGACACCAGAAGAGAGTGGGAGAATATCACGCATTGGATGGAGACGTTTAATGGAGCAGAATCCAAGAGACAAGTTGGATATAACCACAGCAGGGCAGTGCCAGAGACGCATGAATAGGAAAGCTGTGAACGATAGTGTTGAGGAGATAGAAGTAGCTAGCATATAGGCCTATACTTGCATGCTGACGGCAGATTTATTGTACAAAGAGCAATTTCGTTTCTGTGGAGTGATGTTTATTGAAACCAGTTTGGTGGGGATTAAGGAGTTAGAATAGATACTTGGTCGTAAGCTGGGCGAAGACGATTCGTTCATGTCGTGTTTTTTGTTTTTATTGGCCCGACGATATATATGGTACCAACTTCATCGCATAACTCGCTCATTGCCAATGTATTGCTAACCTTTGAGGCCGACTGTATGTGCCTCGTGCAGCTAACAGAGGATTGAGAGGAAGATATTGAGGTAAACACATTCACAGGCCAACATGAACTACCATCAAGTAGCTCACTGTTGCTGTAATCGCATTAGGCTCTCCTATGGCCGGTGTCACAAATAGAGCAGCCCCATAAATAGAATAATATAATATATCCCCTAAAATTATAAGCCTATCCGCCTTAAAATGGGGCACAGGAGAAGGATGAAATCATAAAGAAGAGAAGGGAGTCTTCATCCACGTGTGCTCCTTTATCGATAGAAAGTTAATTATTCCCTATGGGAGCGTCCAACTATGAGAAACTAATTTCATCTATTTCTGGTTTTTGATTTTGATTCGGCCTACAACAAATCTATCAATCACACGCATTTTCATGCATGTGAGGCTGTGAATTTATATTTCACAACGGGAGACAGAAATGGTTTGACGTCACGGAATTTTGGACGATTTTGACCCCTTCCCAAGTTCCCCTCTTCGTCACACCTCGTCACAAATACCCCCTCAAATATGATGTCACAAAGCTCTGCCCCTTCGAAAAAACCAGATGTCCGGAATGTAATGAAAATGTTCTTATAACTATCAAAAAAGATATTATAATTATAAAATACTTGAAACTACAAACGTACGTAGAATGAAAAAAATGGAGAAAGTATAATTATTAGTCTTATGCATTCCTCTAGGTGAAAGGCTCTGGCAGAATCTTTACAACTATTAAAAAAAATTTAAATAACAATAACTCGAAACAATCCAAACTTTATGCATAGTCTCACTATACAACAAACTTGGGTCGTCAACAATTGTCTTGCGGCTCTTGCCTGCGGCTCTTGCCTATGTCTCTTTGACATTTCTGCCATCTTCTACACCATAGATCATTCTTATCAAACGCCACTCTTAACACACGCCTTTCTTCTACATTTGAAATCTCTGGTACTGCCCTATCCTGGATTAAGTCACACCTTTTCCACGCTCTTTCATTGTCAATGCCTCTCTGGTCACTCATCTAGTCCCCAAAGCCTCAGGCCCTGTTCTTGGGCCTAAAAGAGGCCTAAGAACAGAACCTTAAAGGAACACCTGCGGTGTTCGGCAAGGTTCTGTTCTAGGGCCTCCTTTATTCATTCTGTACACCTCCCCACTCAGCAAAATCATCTCCTCGTCTTCTGTAGATCATTACCTATACGCTGACAAACACATAGCTGTTTTCATCTTTCTCTCCTCACTCACATACAGATGCAATTAATAACATTCAAAACACCATCACTCTGATATCAACTTGGATGACCACCAACCTGCTCTGTCAAAACCCTTCAAAAACAGAATCTGTCATCATTGGCCTCTGTGAGCAATTGAACAAACTTACCTACCCCTCCGACCTTCTTCAAACAAACCCCATTTCTCCCGTGCCTTACTCTTCTCCTGTCCTCACTCTTGGAGTCATCTTCGATAAGAACCTTACCTTTTCTGACCACATCACTCAGCTATCTCGCACCTGCTATATGCAGTATGCACATCCGCGACCTTCGTCGATTGCATCCAGTTCTCAACTACAAGACTGCATGCACAATAGCTACATCAAATGTTCACTCAAAGATAGATTATTGCAATTCTCTCTTCACAACATAGATTCTTCACAAATAAGACGCCTCCAAACAATTCAAAATGCTATTGCCAGCTAGCTCAGTCACTAAAACCCCAAAACACCGTCATGAATATAACCCTAGTCTTAAAACCACTTCATTGGCTTAAAGTTCCTCAACGCATCCACTACAATATTGTATCTATCACCTACAACACACTTCAAACCTCTCAACCCTCTTACATTCGTCAACCCCTTACAATCCAACCGCCCGAATCAACTCACTCATCGTTATCGTCATATCTTTCTCTATCTCGACCTCCAGTCTCATCGTCTCTGAAATTCTGCAACCGCTCCTTAGTCTATGCTGCACCAGCCCTTTGGAATGGACTCCCAAAAGAACTCTGTCAGTTTGCTCATCCCCACATTCCAACCTGCAAATATAACCTCTCCTCCACTTTCATTATCCTCTGCTACTTTCCATTCACGACTAAAAACTGAACTCTTCCAGATGTCTTATCCAGATTCTGCTCCTGCGCCACCACATGACCACCCTCATCACCGACTACCACCGTAGCACCATGCTGTCTCCTCGGCTTGACTCCCCGGATTTCGACCCGGCACCGAAAGGAAACGAGAGGATTGGCTATTGTGGACTTGAGTTGGTATAGCGCCAGTAACAAGCTGGTCTCTCTGACGTGGCTTTTGTGGGCGCTGAGAAATTTTTGAGGATATAGGCTTACGCCCATATTCTCATTACAATGTGACTTAGTGTCTAAGTTACCTCATGTGATCGACTTCGCGTCTACAGTTTTGCTCCAAATTCAACGTTACATAAATTGAAATTGCAGCAAAAGTTTATGGGTTTTACACTAAGTATCACAGTATTAACAAAATTTGCATAGGCTGTAGTTAGGCCCCTATAGGTAGAGTCTACCCAAATGCTAAAACTGTTTATGAAACCTAATTGATGCTTAGAAATTCTTATTCTTAAAAATTGCTTCTCTTTTTATTTGGTTATGCAACGAATCAATAATTATATCTAGTCTTTATAGCTGTTAAATGCATCTAAGGCTAAGTGGACTATGATTACTTTTTACAATTGTCTAGTTTGTAATATTTTCTGAATGTTAAAATGCCCAGGTATGCGCGTTTTGCCCCGTAAGTGGCAAGATGATCATTTAGAACAAAAATAATTAAACGCAATTTTAAGCTCAAATTTGAATCTATTTACTTTTTTAATTTAGTGATTTTCCTAAAAGTGGGCGTTGTTCTGCGGTGAGAGCGTGATGCAATTAATTTTTTATTCAGGAAAATATTAAGTTAAATTTCGTCAACGCCTTTTGGTTGAACATTAAGGGCCTACTATTCAACGATGTTTTGAACTTGGGCTACAACATGTTTTTCCGGGCGCGGGTGCGAGGTCTTGAGGTATGAATGAGTTGCACCGACCAAACGTTCGCGCATATGAGTTAAAATTAATTTTAAACCTGGATGCTCTGCAGCATAGGTAACCGTTAGAGAGTGAACCGAATGAAATCATATCATGTTGCCAAATCTCTGGATCGAGACTATTATAGTAAGGGGGCAGCAGCGTAAAGTAGGCCTATTGACTGGAGCTTGGGAGGTTCTGTGCATAGAAGGAGCATAGAAGTAGTTGCTGAAATCAACCAGGCTATAGTACTAAGGCCTCCACTGATCAGCGCATGGACGAGAATGGTGACCGCATAACGCAATGTCGCACAATCGCGGATCGATCCGTGGGGATTAAATCTCACAGTGGAAGAAATATTTTTGAAACTGCAGTGAAGCCAATGAATCTATAATTGGTCGTTGCAGTGTGAGGACGGCGTCGTCTCGCTATGCAGCAGCAGCAGCAGCAGCAGCAGGAGGAGGAGGGCGAGGATGAAGATGATCGGACCTGGTGATGCCTTGGCTGCTGCTGCTCTCTGTGCGTCAGAGATTGCGTCGTCATTGCAGAATAAGCGTGTTTCATCTGGAGTGAATTAGAGACGCGTTGCTGAATTAGACGACGAAGATGAGGCTCAGTCATTTTGCATCTCTTTTCATCGTCGTTTCGACATCAGGTAATAGAGCGAGATCTGTCCACTACGAATTCTGCTGCAGTTAGTGTCACTGTGTGTCTCTGCGCTTCCTTCCCAGAATGCCTGGCAAGGATGCGCACATTATTATCATATTAATAGCGTTCTGTAAACATGACTATATAAATTATGGTCTTTGTTGCTCATAGCTTCTGCCAATTATACTAATTGAGTCATTTTGTATAATTGTCTACCATTTCAGCAAATGGCATACGAATTATGTCTAGCAACTAGACATTAATTATTTGCTCCAAGCAGATAAACGACCATTTAGGATGGCATATCTGTTTGCTGTGTATCTATGCATTAAACTGTAGCTCACGTGAGAGAATGCATGCAAGTGAGGAGTCATCGCTGGTGGGTACTTCTTGCTGATATATTCATTGCCGTTGCAGTTGCAGGTTTGCAGTTGATGATTGTAGACATCTTGTTCAGAATTCCTGGATCAAAAAAAAGGAGCAACAACTGTTTAAAAAAGAATAATTACAAGTAGCAGAGGAGAGAGAGAGAGAGAGAGAGAGAGAGAGAGAGAGAGAAAAGGTTGATTATTCTAATGATAACAAGGACAAGATCTTTAATTTAACCTTTCCTCCACTCACTCTCTCATCTGCTAATCCTACTTGCAAACTGAAACAGAACTCTTCAAGCTATCTTATCCAGATTCTACTCCTGCCATGACCACCATCATCATTAGCAACCACTGTGCACCATGCCATCTCTCTCGTATAACCTCCCAAGATTTAGTCCTGGTATTCGAACAAACAGATCAGTTTGGCTATCATGGACTTGATTTTACACAGTGCTGGTAAATAAGCTGGTCTCCCTGACATGACTTTTGTGGGTGCTGAGAAATGTGAAAAAATATACGTACATTGCATTACATCACATTACATTACATTATATTACATTGTATTACATTACATTACATCATATTACATCATATTACATTGTATTACATTGCATTACATTGCACTACATTACATTACATTACAAGTAGGAATTTGAATCTAAGGTTTGCATTGCTTGTTAGGGAAAGAGTTTGGAAGGAAAAGAATTGTGAGAGATGAGTATAAGGTAGGAAGAGTAGGTTTGATTTGAGATGGGTGTGGTTTGGTTGGATGACAAGGCAGAGGAGGAATGTGTGTCAAGAAAGGAGAAGGGAAGAGATTATATGAAGGCAGCCCCATAAATAAGGTTGACTATCCTTTCATTCACTGGGCAACAGCATTTGGTTAATTTAGATGCAGTTCATGATGTGTATATAGTATATTTCTCAACTTCTGTAAAAGCTAACAATCATATTTCCATTCATACTATGCTTGCAAACAAATGCTCACTTCCTCAATTAGTTGCTCTGCATCTATTTAATCCCCTTATAGCTTGTCTCATTCTGTTGAGAGTGTCACAGGTCATTCTTCTATCATTGTGACCTGGAAGTCATTCCTCGTCTTCCTCGTAGTCAATCTTCCCAGGGACCCTCCCTCATTTATGAACAAGATATCATCAACTCCCAAGTTTTGGTAAGAAGGCATAACTATCTTGCACAGCATTATTGCTACTCTTCACAATAATTGGTTGTGTGCCTTTGCTAATGTTTTGACTCTGTCTTGATTGTGGTGGAAATTAGAATTCTCCTTTTACGGAACTTCTTTGCAAAGTCCTGTTCAAAGGATCCAAAGTCAGGATGAGAGATGCTAAGGACAGCATGCATCTGGTTCCTGGACCATAAAGGCAATGCCACTCAAAGGCAAGTCCTTTTTCACTGCTGGCCACCATTGTTTTGTCATCAGCATATCTTACAGATTTTGACCTCCCACCTTTATTCCTTCTTCTACATTTCGTGTTGCCTATCTTATAAGTGCCTCATCATGCTGTCTTACCCCTTTTCTTATTTTACAGCCTTCAGATAAGTTTTCATTTATCCTTACAAAAGCCCTATTATGGGCGTGTGCACTGTGTTGTACAATTTCCGTATATCAGCCTCCTATCTCTACAGTCTAGTCCTAAGTTTCTCAGAATCCGTCATCTTACCCAAATTTACCATAGAATGCTTTTCATAGTCAACATGGCATAGAACATAGTAGGTTACAGATACGATATAAGGAGTGAGGGGAAAGAGATTGCCTTCCTCATTATTCAGTTGCTGTTGTTTTGGACTGGGGGAGGGGGGCTGTCTCCATCACTCAGAGGGGAATAGGTGGACGAAAGTAGGTGGATGAGAGTAGATGGACGAGATATACGGGATGAGATGTATGGGATGAGATGTATGGGATGAGAGTAGGTGGATGAGATGTATGGGACGAGAGTAGGTGGATGAGAGTAGATGGACGAGATATACGGGATGAGATGTATGGGATGAGATGTATGGGATGAGAGTAGGTGGATGAGATGTATGGGACGAGAGTAGGTGGATGAGAGTAGATGGACGAGATATACGGGATGAGATGTATGGGATGAGATGTATGGGATGAGAGTAGGTGGATGAGATGTATGGGACGAGAGTAGGTGGATGAGAGTAGATGGACGAGATATACGGGATGAGATGTATGGGATAAGATGTATGGGATGAGAGTAGGTGGATGAGATGTATGGGACGAGAGTAGGTGGATGAGAGTAGATGGACGAGATATACGGGATGAGATGTATGGGATGAGATGTATGGGATGAGAGTAGGTGGATGAGATGTATGGGACGAGAGTAGGTGGATGAGAGTAGATGGACGAGATATATGGGATGAGATGTATGGGATGAGATGTATGGGATGAGAGTAGGTGGATGAGATGTATGGGACGAGAGTAGGTGGATGAGAGTAGATGGACGAGATATACGGGATGAGATGTATGGGATAAGATGTATGGGATGAGAGTAGGTGGATGAGAGTAGATGGACGAGATATACGGGATGAGATGTATGGGATGAGATGTATGGGATGAGAGTAGGTGGATGAGATGTATGGGACGAGAGTAGGTGGATGAGATGTATGGGACGAGAGTAGGTGGATGAGATGTATGGGACGAGAGTAGGTGGATGAGAGTAGATGGACGAGATATACGGGATGAGATGTATGGGATGAGATGTATGGGATGAGAGTAGGTGGATGAGATGTATGGGACGAGAGTAGGTGGATGAGATGTATGGGACGAGAGTAGGTGAATGAGATGTATGGGATGAAATGCATGGGATGAGATGTATGGGATGAGATGTATGGATGAGATTAATGGGATGAGATGTATGGGATGAGATGTATGGATGAGATGAATGGGATGAGATGTATGGGATGAGATGTATGGGATGAGATGTATGGGATGAGATGTAGGGGATTCAATGAAATGAAATGAGAGCAATAGAGATATTAGCAAAGCCAGCAGAGACATCTTTTTAGATCATGCATTTGTATTGTGTAATGCAAAGGAAGATAGAGAAAATTATCCTGAATCCTTGCAGATCCAATTATGTGCCACTAGAGTTAAACATCAGATCTTAAATTAAATGCTATACCTATGACCATTTTGAATGGAGTGACTTAGATTAAAAGAGTCACAGGTGTAAAGTGAGCAGATATCTCAGAACTCTGGCATTGGTCAGAGTGGGAGGATGGTAGGTCAAGGTCATCTTAGGAATCGTATCCTGAAATTGCTTAGGAACTGAGGTGGAAGAGACTGATGACGATGTGCGATGAAATGGCATCCCATGGAAATCGATAGAGCAACTCTTACACTCTTCATTCTTAATACTTAATTCACCAATTAAGTATTGGTGAAAAATTCCTTCCTGTTCATTACACATTTAACTTCAGTTGCATAATAAAGGTCTCTCTCTCTCTCTCTCTCTCTCTATCTCTCTCTCTCTCTCTCTCTCTCTGTCTCTCTGTCTCTCTGTCTCTCTCTGTCTCTCTAACTTTCTCTCTCTCTCTGTCTCTCTCTGTCTCTCTGTCTCTCTCACTTTCTCTCTCTCTCTCTCTCTCTCTCTTTCTCGTCCTGGCTGACTCGCTGAGAGGATCTGCCAATCAGTCTGCCTGGGTTTCTCATTTGCCTCTGACCGTTTCCATTCCAGAGGAGAACATCTGTCGTAGCTGAGACAAAGGGATCAGAACTATAGCACAATGGGACAGGTGACAACTCTCCCCTTCACCCCCAGTGTAAATAGAGGATTGAATCATGAGTCATCAGTGATTGTTTCCCTCCAATAATTAATGCAGTATGAATAGGGGTGCCTAATCTAATGGCACCGTTTGTAATGTGGCATTTGAGGGCACATAATGTTGTTCCAATTCACTATTAATAATTGTTATCTTATAGATGCTGTATGTAGAATTTAAGTTGTGAGGAAGTTTATTTAGTGTGAAGTCTAAGTTATCTGCATTAATAATTCTCATCAATTTTTTTATGTTCCTCTTTTAACGTTTGAGGAGTGGGCTGTGCTTCTAAATACTCCTTGGACATGAAATAAGCAGAAAGGAATAAACGTTGAAGAAATCTTAGCTCTCAATCGAGCGATCTGTCATGATTGGTAAATCTGATGGAAACCATAGACTAATGAATTGATTGATTCCCTTTCTGAGGAAGTTCTGTAGCATCCAGCTCGTCATTGTGGACTCTCGGAAGGACATTTATGTTGCCAGTGCTGGATAAGGTGATGGAGTGGACCACAGAGACCAATATCATAATTGGTCAGATGAATGTTCAATACATGCAGGTGGTTTTTTACCATGTAGACTGTGCCCCTTAAATGTGGGATTCATTCATTCAATTATTTAAAAAATTTATATAGCACCCCTGTAGAAGTCTACTCTGAGGCTCTTCCAGCCCAGCAACCACAGCGGTATCAATCAGATGAGAGTAGCTTGTGAAACAAAGACCCATTATTCATTGGCAGCAGTCGCTTCTCTAGGTAGTAGTAGTTGTAGTAGTTGTAGTAGTTGTAGTAGTTGTAGTTGCAGTTTAATGTCACTATGTGATAGCAAGGATCATTAGCGTGGTTTTCCCTCCTCCTTAATCCAGGCTTGGAACTGGCACTGTCAGAGAACAAACAGTGGCTGAGTTTTGTATCTCTAAGGAAATTGCATTTAGATGGAGGAGCCAACAACTGAGAAGGCAAAATGCTGCCTGGTCAAAGTGATTGAACATGGAACCAGAAGAACATCTCCACCAGAAAAAGAATGAAGAGCTCCAGCTTCTTTTCTGACCCTCTGCTTCTAGTCTTTGGCCGACCCTCTAGGATGAGGGGGTCATTTTTCAATGAAAGTTTGATCAATTGAGATCCTTCACCAGCACTTTCGATTCCTTGGCCAGGATTCTAAATTTCTGAGATATGCCAACATGGGGAAGTGTGCAGAGGCGCACGAGTCACAGCCAAACACTCTTACCAAGTCACCCCTCCCCTACTCTAAGGAAGTGACATTGTTAGATATTGTTGTTGATTTGCCACCAATGTTATGGAGGTTTAATGTTCCCAGCACAGAGGCATTCCTCTTTGATTTGATTGGTCAAAATACAACATACACAGAATCTTTTCCTAACAGCTGCCAAGGTGGACAACCTCTTTAAGAATGGCTGTCGATCCATTCTTTTCCACAGTGACTCAATATTCAGTTGAAGTGTTGCACCTCCTGGCTTCTTCAGTTAAACTAAGCTTGTAAGTTGTGACCCTAACTTTGGACTCTTCAATTCTATGACAATAAGATTATCCATCATTGTGGATGCCAGGTACACATCTTTGGTGGCTAACAGGAAGCAATTGGCCAGAAGACTGGGTCAACAGCCCCTGAAGAGGCTTTCATTCATCTGATCTTCACCTTTATCAGTCAGCCCTAAGTGATATGCAGTCCTTGCATATTTGGATATAAATCAGATTCTTAGGAAAGTTGTTGTTACCTAGGCAACCTCCTAAATCCCACATTTTATCCTAAATCCCAAATTTTTTCCTAAATTCCACATTTTATCCTAACTTCTACATTTTATCCTAAATTCTCATGTTTTTTTCTAAATCCTACATTTTATCCTAAATCTCACATTTTTCCTAAATTCCCATGCTTTTCCTAAATCCCACATTTTATCCTAAGTCCCACATTTTATCCTGAATTTCCATATTTTATCCTAAGTTCTTATATTTTTTTCCCTAAATTCCTCATTTTTTTCCTAAATTTCCATATTTTTTCCTAAATCACAAATTTTTTCCTAAATCCCACATTTCTTCTAAATTCCCACATTTTTACCTAAATCCCACATGTTATCCTAAATCCCACATTTTATCCTAAATTCCCATATTTTATCCTAAATTCTCATATTTTTCCTAAATCCCACATTTTTTTCTAAATTCCCATATTTTTTTCTAAATCCCATATTTTTTCCTAAATCAGATAATTTTTCATGAATTTCATAAATCACCCGAATGATGATAGTTGCTGCTGCTGCTGTCTGTGCTGCTACTGTTATGATCATTGACCACCACCGCATCCAGAGCCGTGCATAGCTTGTGCTCATCCTACGTATTGTCTTTTCTTTCTCCACTTCCTCCTATTCCTTCCTTTGTGTCTCCTGTTACTATACTGCTGTTGTCTTCTGATGCTACCTTGCTTCTCCATCTCCAGTTTCTGCTCATCTTCATCATATTCCTTGTTCTTCACCTGCACTCTCTCTCTATCTGTCTCTCTCTCTCTGTCCGTCTGTCTGTCTCTCTCTCTCTCTGTCTGTCTGTCTGTCTGTCTCTCTCTCTCTCTCTCTCTCTCTCTCTCTCTCTCTCTCTATCTATCTATCTTTCTTTCTTTCTTTCTTTTTTATCGTTCTTTTTTTGCTTGCTCCTGTTATCTTGCTTCTTGCCTTCAACTAATCGTATTTGCAGTGGTGAAAACCGAAAATCAATAACGAAGGATGCTGAATCTTTGATGTTGTTCGGCCTTCTGAGCTGACTGCTGCTGCTGAGAGGGCTGTCTGTCTGCTATGGTGCTGGATGTGCAGTAGCCACATTAGCAGCAGAAGCAGAGGCAGAGGTAGAGGCAGCTCATTGAGACAGGGAATGAACAGTAGAAATCCATTAGTTCTTAATGATGCTGCAGCGAAGAGGCTTTACCTGATCCAACGACAGACTGCGGCCACATGAATACTGTGCTCTCTGATTCCAACCAGAGCAGAACACCTTGCATTTTGGCCTGACCACACGACAGAGAGGAGAGGCAAAGCAATTTCACATCCATAAATCTGCAAGTATTCACTAAAACAACTGCTACCTCATTCTGTTTGTGAATTTTTCTAATGTGGTATTTGGCATAATGCATAATGTGATGCTCAAGTTCTGCATTACAACCGATTCATGGTGTATTACCATGACAGACGGACAGACAGAACTAGAACTGACTGACTGATTGACTCTCTGTCAGCCAATCAGTCAGTCAGTTCTGTCTGATGGACAGACAGCCTGACAGACAGAGACAGACAGATAGACAGACTGACAAACAGATAGACTGACAGACAGAGACAGACAGAGACAGACAGAGACAGACAGACAGACAGACAGATAGACAGACTGACAAACAGATAGACTGACAGACAGAGACAGACAGAGACAGACAGAGACAGACAGACAGACAGACAGATAGACAGACTGACAAACAGATAGACTGACAGACAGAGACAGACAGAGACAGACAGAGACAGACAGAGACAGACAGAGACAGACAGACAGACAGATAGACAGACTGACAAACAGATAGACTGACAGACAGAGACAGACAGAGACAGACAGAGACAGACAAACAGACAGACAGATAGACAGACTGACAAACAGATAGACTGACAGACAGAGACAGACAGAGACAGACAGACAGACAGATAAACAATGGATAGACTGGCAGACAGATATCATAATAAGCATATGGAAGTTGCACTGGTTGATTTTAAATCCTTTTGTAGCAAGTACACTGTTGTTTTTTAATTTTTAGTGATTGTCTCACAGTCTATAGATGGCTACCAGAGTAACTTTTCTTTATCAAGACATGTAGCCAGAGAAGGAGAATCGTTGACTGCTGTCTGTGATGTAACACAAGGAGGAAAGGAATCCTTCTTTATTATCTTTGTCAAGAAGACATTTGATAGTAATAATCAGCAGGTGGAAATTGCCACAAACAACCACGTTAACCCTGAATTTAGCAGCACTGGTCGATATGCAGCAAACTATGTCTTGGAGATTCCAGGGGACACAACAAAAGTTACGTTCTTTCTAAATATATCAAGTAAGACAGTTTCAATATTAAATCTTGTTTATATAGACTCACGAGTTTTGTTATTTAATATGCTTTTCTGTATAACTTGGCGCTATCCTCGTTAGAGAGCTGGAAGATCTGCTAAAAACCAATTTAGAATGGTGGAAATCCTCTTAGAGCTTCAATTACCATAAAGGATTGGTATTTCTATTTCATTTCTTGTGAATTTATTTCCTAAAGTGAGTACTTTGAGAAAGGTGAGGAGATTGTGGCACTTCTGCCCTTGTATGTCAAGCCTGGAAATGTGAATTCATCAGCGCTTCACATCATTTGATGTTCTTCATATTTGCCAGACTAAGCAATTTATCCTCTTAATGTTGATCCCAGTGCTTGTAGGCTTGAGCATGCATGACATGCAAAACTATAGGAGATATAGTCTTCAATAATTTCTTTTCAGTAGGTTCTTAATGGGTTTACTTACTTATTGTGGACAGTGATTTAGAGAGACTGTTAAAAAAACTAGTACTTGATTACACTGTGTCTACCATCCAATTGTGTGCTTGTAACATTTTTATCACATGCATAAGATATCAGCTGGCGCATACGGTTGCTGCGTACGGTTGCTGCGTACGGTTGCCTTGTGAGAGTCAGGCATTGCTACAAATTCACTCTCTGTGCTTTAATTTGAGGTTCCTATGCATTACTTGTGGCACAAGATTTCCTATGATTCATAATCTCAATTAAAAATCTCATCATGATGACCAGCTATTACATCCATTGCAAAAGCACTGCCTGTGCCACTCT
The DNA here is from genome assembly GCA_959347315.1 of Bimastos eiseni. Lineage (NCBI taxonomy): Eukaryota > Metazoa > Annelida > Clitellata > Crassiclitellata > Lumbricidae > Bimastos > Bimastos eiseni. The sequence goes on from OY365816.1 coordinate 2,510,442, forward strand.
ACATTGTATATCTAAAAATTAATCCACAAGTGAAAAGTACTCTCATAACCAGAAGAGTCTCAACACATGAAGCAACTGATGCAGCGATATTTTCCACGCAGAGCTGACAGTGGACATGATGTTCTGGACTGTTTGGCATTGAAGAAGAGGATGAAAGACTGCAGGTGACGAGAGGTTCCCAACCCATGAACCCCAGCACCAAACAGTCCCTCATGGATGGTAGAAGATGTTCCATCAGCATCATCAGGATGACAGATTCTTAACCGCTATTGGCCACTGCTCAGCACCAATCCACGGACTGACACTCTTGACCTCCTTTCCAAATATGGTTTGACTGTACTGTAGGTCTGTTAATTTCACTGTCACCTGAATCACGTTAGGTTAACCCTTAACCCTCTAATAATTATATTAAAAGGCTCAGTGGCTGATCGGTTAGAGCGGTCAGCCCGTAACACTCAGTGTGCGCTGAGTGAGCGGGTTCGAGCCTCGTCGTGGGCGTCAGTAACTGTGTAAAGACCTTGAGCAAGTCCTTTGTGCACCATTGCTCTGCAGTACAACAGTTACTGCAATTGCGCCGTTGAGGCGTGTGTATGCACTTCTGAGCAAAAGATGTTGGAAGATGGGCGGTATCAAATATCGGTAATAAATAAATAATAATTAAAATTGGCTGCTCACAGTGTCCTCGGGAGTGGTAAGGGTTAATAAGTAAGATGCCAGCGATGCATGAGACCTTGATGAGGTACACATCTGAGTATACCATAAGAAATACTCAGAAGGAATGGTGTTAGAGAAGTATGAAAAGTACAGAAATTAATTAGGAAAATCCACATGGAATCAATAAATTAAACAAAGTTACATGCTAAAGTAGGCTAACATACAGACCATGTGTGTAGAAAATATCAAATAAGAGGGATATCTGCCAAAAACAATAGTTACATTTCTGATTTTTTATTCTTATATAATTTCTCACTGGTTGCAGGCAGTGTAGCCGATGATATTAATTAACGAAAGTCTGTCTTGGTCAGATAACTAATGTTAAATATGGCTCAAAATCTAAATGTTGCACGTTCTGAAGAGAAACATTTCTAGTGCACGACTGTAGTTAGACTTTTTGTAGATGGTGTTAAAATGCTCACTGCAGGTATTTATATTAGTAGGTAAACACTTAACATGCATATTTATGATGATGATAATAAATTGTGATTAAGTCCTAGAATGGCAGGGAGGAAACATTACAGAATATTATATAAATCCTACAATTTTGTTAGGTGCTGAGAAAACTAATTTGCGAAAATAGGTTTAGGTAATGTTGTTATATAAGAAGAAGTAGTGAGGCTGGAAACATGATATACTGAAACTGGATTACAATGCTAGACCATCTACTAGATATGTACGTATGTGTGCATGGATGAACGGTGTGGACTCGTTAGAATGAAAACACCCAGTTTATGTACCAGTCCCCTTAAGTGGTAAGGGAATATTTTGTCCCACAAAAGGTATTATTTGTGGCTGAAATAAGGTTGTAATGGTTAACACATCCTACAGGAAATGCTGTGTAGTGTCATATACTGACTCTTACTAGCGGATGTAAGACTAATTAGTTATTGGAATATGATCACCATTATGGTTGCATGCATAGCGCTTAATCATGTTGCTTATCTTTAAATATTTGCTATAAGCCATTTTTGATAACGCTAGAGTAAACTGCCTAAGTATAGCCCCACACTTTTCATTAAGAACTAATTACAAAAGCAATAATGCAGAATTGAATGCAAGCCAATATTTGGCTGTTATCTTAAGTCTGGATCCAGAGCACCTCTGAGTAATATACAGGGATGTGGTCTCATTTGCTGGTCCTTCTGTTTTCATTTCTGAGATTGTTCACAGTGATTTAGAGAGACTGTTAAAAAAACTAGTACTTGATTAATACAATACTATGCAACTAGGCATTTATAACATGCTTTAACATGACAAGTTGTGCGCGAAAGTGTACACACGTCTCGACGACGCAACTGCAGTTGTAAAGCATAGCTCAAGATCCCTACAAATTGACACCACGAGCGAGGGTTGAACCCGCTCACGCAGCGCACACTGAGCATTACGGGCCGACCGCTCTAACCAATTGGCCACCGTGCATTCACAATCAGTCACCGTGCCTATGAGTGTGTGCAGGTTGGGCGATTCTGCCAGATTGGTATAGCTGTAAGTTGCATGCATTGCCTATTGTTGTGCGAATGTGTAGTCGGAGAATCTCAAACATGATTAACTTATCCACTTAAATATTACCTTTACTCTGTATCAACAGAACCAGTAATGCTATTTCTCACCTTCTGCCCTTCACAATGGTCATTAATTTTTCATCAAACACTTATATAGCTCCATATGGAGAGCAAAGCAAATCAGAGCTTCTCTCTTTGCTAGTTGCTAGCCTTTGTGATTATGGCACCAGATGTCATCAAGAACAGAGCATTTTATCAGTTGTCAATCTCAGATAATCAGAAGATAGGTTCACACACGCACACATACTCAACCCAATCAAAAGCATTTATACCACTCCTGCAGAGTTGAGAGAGATGGTGTTCAGTTCAAACCTCCCAAAGCACATAGAATCATCAGCCTCCTACCACTCATATGAGAGAGTGCAGCCTGCTACTTCAGACAAGCCAATGAATCTGTTGCCAATGCTTACATACTCATTGTGAGGTTGACAAGGTTCCAAAGAGCGGGCAATATGCATGCGATACCTATTTGGTTGGTTGATATTCTTGGTCGATATTTGTGACAGTGGGTTTCTCCATTCCATGCATTCCTTGCTGATAGAGGGCAGCCATTAATCGGATCTAATGTAGTGAATGATATAGCACTTTTAAGCTGTGACTGGCTGTCCTATATATATATATATATATATATATATATATATATATATATATATATATATATATGATTACATATGATATATATATATATGATTATATATACGTCCTTCTTCTCTCAGCATTGGTGCCAATCTAAAGATACCTAATATTGCTCAAATGACACAGCTTCAATTAAATGTGTTCATGTATCAACACCTCAATAATGTTCTACCATTGTGTTTTAAAAGCCAGTTTAATACTGTTCTACAACTCAACTTTTATTGTCTTCGTAATGCCACCAATTACAGACCTAAATACTCCCGAACTAATACTCCCCAATTCTGTATCACTTCTGCTGGCCCTGCAGCCTGGAATAGTCTACCGCATGAGTTACGAAACTTACCTCACATAACTATGTTTAAAATTAAACTCCGTAATCATCTACTTGCGCTTACCACTTCATCAGTATAATCAACATCTGACACTCGTTAGCCTTATTTAAATCACGATAACAATATTTTGTGGACTTTCATAGTTAAGCTAGTTAAGCTGTAAAATAAATCCTTTCTCAAATCTCTCACCTCTGCTGCTGTCACATACCTCTCATTAAGGGTGCCCCTACTAGCTGAACCTCGGTCCCTTTGGGGGCTCCTCCCTATTGATCACAGCCACATCACCTCTCTCTTGACCTGGTCAATTACAGTACTTGTATGTTACTTGTTTTGATTGACCACGTGTTGTGTGTTTGTGCTCAATAAAAATCTTTGGTATTGGTATTGGTATATATATATATATATATATGGCACCTCTGGGTAGTTTTGCTTGAAGAGGTGCCATATAAATTCTCAAAATGAATCAATCAATCAATCAACCAATGTGCCAAATCAATGGTCAGTACGATTGGAGTGAAAGTCATAATCTGTTGGAACTTGGACATTAAATCCAGTTTCCTGTATCATAGGAAATTTCTCAGTGAATAATCAGTTGAATATGATCGATGTTGTACCTCTGTTACACATATTTTGTGCTCATGTGTAGGATGTGGTAATTATAAGGACTGAGACAACTGTTATTGTTGATTACAGATCTTCGTTCGGAGGATTCGGGATCTTTGTCTTGTAAACTTGGAGGCAATGAACCCACAGAGTTTAAGAATTTTACCGTGCAAGGTGTGATTCTATGTTTTACAGCAATTGATTTCAATAGATAATACTTCAGCATTTGAATATAATTTCATTTGGATTTATGTATTTATTTATATTTCTAAGAACTGCTTTAATTTTTCATACATAAATAATTTACTCGCTTTTTGTTAAATTCGCCCATTCACAACAACCTCAGTTACTAATCTTTAGTCCGTAAAATGTAAACTGATTTCACCCGGTTTTTGATAATAAAACAAAAACAAATGCAAAGGCAATGTTGATATTGTTGATATTGGTTGTTCTCCTCTTCAATTGATGGTTAATGGTGATTGTGGTTTACTCTGCAAAGGGTGAATCATTCCATATAAGTGTCAAATTAACTAGATTCAAGTACAACATCATTTGCAACATAATTTAAGCTGAATTTCCCTGTCTATGCTTTGATTTTGTTTGATCTGTTGTAGTTCCTGTGCATAAGATTTGGTGGACTTTGTCCTCAGATGAGATTTATTCTGATGGGGAGACGATGTTCCTCAAAGAAGGTGACATCCAGCAGTTTGCGTGTCACGTCAATGGATCGTATCCAGAGGCAACAGTTCAAGTGTTCCTTGGGCAGATGGACATCACTCACTTGTTTGAACTTAAATCATCTCTGAAGAATTCTGAAGGTCCAAAGGGACTGAGGCCTCTCTTCTATAAAACAGATGTCGTCAGCAAAACAACCGTCATTGGCTATCATAACATGACTGAAACGCTGAAGTGTGTTGCCAAAGTGTCTACAGTTGATGATGATTCAAAAGTTGCCAGCATCAATGTCAACCTGACAGAATGTAAGTACCATGCTGTACATCTTAAGATTTCAATGAGTCCTAGTCCTATATAAAATATTTAATATATATTTTAGTGCAGGAAGTTGTTGAATGAATTGAATGAATTTAAATGTTGAACCATCTTGCCCTGTTTGAGCTTTGGCTGGCTGGTGAGCTCTTTGTTCTCTGTTCTCTGGTGACAATCTTCTAGTGCTCATTAAGAACATCACCAAGCAGCACCGCATCTTCTCAGTTGTTGGCCCTTCTTCCACCCCAACCCACTGCTCTGACTTCAGTTGCAGTTTGATTATAAGTCATATTATGAAAGGGTGATCAGAGGTTATAACAGGATTCGAATTTTACTGTGCAGCAGCCATGCAAGTCAACCATCGTGTTATACATCTAAGTTTAATCAATGCCATCGCCTAGCGAATTGAGGACTAGTCAACTTTATGGGGTTAGTGGAAATTTTTCTTTTCATGCCAGTGTGTTATCCATCACTCTATGGCCCACTCCATGGATTAATGGGATTCCATGGATTAGTGGGATTCCATGGATTAGTGGGATTCCATGGATTAGTGGGATTCCATGGATTAGTAGGTTATTTATCCCTTTAGGGCCTCCTTGTAACACGACCGATGAAAACTCCATTCAATTGTGTAAATACAATGCTCTAAATTGCAGATAGTCCCAAATTCATTTGTGTTGAGAAGATGCAGGCAAAACTCTATGAACAGTATTTCAACCTGACATGCAGAGTTCATGCCAGCCCAAGCGTGACAGATGCCAAGTTCCACTGGATCAGTGGAGATAATGACAATGACACATTAGAAGTGGGAGAGAAGAGCAGCGATATCAGTGCAAACATGACGGAGGGCGTGAGTTGCACTCTTTGTCTTTATTACACAATGGGGGTATTATTAAACTGATCTAATCTCTCACCTCACTCAGTCTCCTCACATTGTTCAAACAGACTCCTCGATCTTCTAGTTCGTCATACTAGAACATCAATGACTCAATACCATTCCTTTACCTCAATTGGTCCCTCCCTCTCTTTGGAATGAACTCTCTCCATCTACTCATTCTCAAATTCTATCTGGTAGCCCCAATTCCATCTTTGCCCTTTTCTAGACCTTTCCTTCTCTTGAGGCCTTGCACATTGGGAGCACCTCTGAACTGTTCACCCTTCTAGAATTACATTATAAATGTATATGATGCAATGGTTTACTATTCTCTTTGTAAAGTCAATAATGCCTTCAGCACCATAATTATGTTGTCTATACGTCTTTACCACTGTTTGATTTTTACAGGGTGAGCATTGGTCGCTATACATAGAAATGTACATTTTAAGATGTTAAATAGTTTCAGGTCTGTAATAAGAACAATCATTGTTGCCTCATTAGACTCCTTCAGGCTCCTTGGGTGGAATTTTTAGGGTGCTCCTTTCAAAATCAGAAAATGAAAATATCTTGATTTTTAGTAAAAGTCGCTCAACCGTCCTCTAGTGACACCCAACCCGGGTCACTCACCCTCCCCCAAAGGACCAGCATGCATTATTATGTTGTCAGCATCGACAGATTTGTCACATGTCACAGCAGTCAATACATATTGTTCAAATGTTGGATCTGCTCAATAGTTCTCTCTGATGTTTGTGTTGAGTTTGTCTACAGCTGGAGTAATTTCTTAATCAGGGTGCCTTTGATTTCTCTGGTCTTCTTCATCTTATGCTGTCTCTCTTTCTACAACTGTGGAAATATTATGAGGGGGTCGCAAGAGTAAAAAAGTCGAGATCAGTCTAATAAAATTTGTAGTAAATTAACAAAATAGCTGCAGAAGTAAACATGAATTGATATAGAAGCAACATTTAAAACTCAAGTAATCCCAGAAATCATTGCTCTCTGGCTGCTCAATATAACTCTGTGCTAAATCAACATCTGGTATATCGGATATACCAATATATAACAGCCAGTAATAAAAATTCTTCTCAAACACTAAATGACCACATGTCATTTTATGCATGTATACATGCAATCTCTATAGTTTGTAACATGTGAATGTTATTCTGTAGGAAGCAAAGGATGAAGTTGTCATGGTGATGACCATCTACAGAGTTTCCTTAAAACATTTCCAGCGCAAATATATCTTTGAGGCAGAGAATGACGTCAGACGAGTCAAACATATTATTCAGCTAGAACAAGGTAATTAATTATATAATGTATACTACAGCTGTGTATAAGTTGAGAAAATCATTGCTAAATATTTGATCTTCAATTGTCTGCTGCAAATGCTTCTGTCCCTATTTTGCAGTATACATTCATAATGCCAAAACTCCATTCATAAGACCGGTCCTAGAGCTCAGGTAAAGTAGAATATTTAATATATCATCATCAAATACCTGCAACCAGTCCAGTTAAATGGCTTTGATGCAGGCCTACTCTTAAGTTTACCTGTCTAGAAATGACCCCATAGCATTTACAAGAAAAGAAAACCCAAAAAGGATCAATTCAATAAGTTCATAATTATGGTAAAGTGACTTATCAGCTCCAAGGATTGCTGCTGATGACATATTGTAGTAAATAAATGATGTCTAACTCTACTGTTGCACAGTTTCAGTGATATTTTATTTGTCTGAGAGTTTGATGGTGTCCTTAAAAAAAATCTAGCAAGGCTTCATTAACTTGTTAACAATCTCTATCGTTATGAAATTAGTCTTTCATTTCAATCCATTTAAAATAATAGACACTGTCTACATAATGAATTTAAAAAGCCAGATATCTTAAACATACATTTGGAATCTTCTAACAGTAGCATTCAAAGTCAGTAAAGCTATGACAGATTAATAGTCTGTATTTGCTTATAATTATTAGATTTGCATAGCCTTGCATTTCATATGATAGTCATTTTGATCTGTACTTCGTATGAGAAGTCCACAGAAGCAGATTTTGCTAAGTATGGTGATGCCTGAGTTCTGGACAGCTCAGTCTTATGATGCTAATACCAAGATTAACAGGGATGTTCTAGTAGAGTACTAACTTGTGCAATAGGTCATGTAAATGAATTACTTGAAATAGATGTTATACCAGTGAGAACACTTTGTACCTATGTAATATGATTTTTCAACAAGGACATCTTATGTAATAAATTTATGAAGTATGATGATAATTCTGTTAATGAAGTACAGACATTTTGAACGTTCGATGCTTTTAGACACGTCTCCTGAATTCAAGCAACACTCAGACGGAGGAGGAGCAGAGTCAGTGCCAGCCGTGAAGATGACTTTCCTCATGCTACTCTCTGCTCTCATATTCTCTACTTCCATCTGAGGAGAAGTCATTGGGTCATAGCACTCAGTGTACTGATGATGACCCAGGAGGCAATGAGATGCATGATGTCTGATAACCACTTGTTGCTGTGGACAAATATCCAAACATCGCCAGAATAAGGACGATGATAAATAGCCCATGACCTACTTTTGGTGAGAGAAGAATCAAATTCAACAAATTCTCAACTACATTGCGTTTGTTCTTCCAACTATTCTCAATGCTTGATGAATCATCAGGTGGTAAAATCATGACATTAAATGTATATGCTGCTGTTTTTTATAAGGACAGAGTCTAACTGCTGTATTCTAATTCTGATGAGAAATTTTTAAAGTCTTAAGCATTTCGTAAACAGATCTGATGGAGCAAAGTGGAGTGGACTACAACAGAGGACTTCTTCCGATGGAATCAGCTGAGAAGGTTGCTTGCACGTGACTTCAGTTTCAAGTCACTCTTATTCCACTATTAACATTTGATTATCAGGCTTTGTCGTCATTCATTACATTGGTCGTATTCTATAAGTGTCAAGTTTTGTTTTCTTTTTAAGTCTATAAATGTTATTGTTATTGCTAATAATATTATACATTTTACTATAATTAGTTTTTGATGAGTTATAGTCTGTCAATGATACTATCTCAAATTTTGTAAAATTTTCAGTGGATGGTATATGAGGTTTGTAGCATTTTCTTTACAGAAATCTCCAGAACCTTGTTACATATTAATATATTAGTATGGTCCTGCTCTGGTTGTGCTTGCTTCTCAGCTTTAAGCTCTAATAACTACAAGAGTTAATTAATTACGTGAGATGTCCTTGCTGGCGCTTCCTGCTCTTTTTTTACTTCCGCTTCAATCCACTGTGTAACAACGTGCAAACTAAGGATAATGTACTAATTGAAATAGAATACTCAGACCACAATCTTATCCACCAACAATTGCACTGGAACAAAGCCACTTCCTCAACAGATTGCTTCTGGTCTCAAAGCCTCTGTTACCAAAGTCTACCTACCATCAGGCACACTTCAAAACCATCTTAGCACCACATGCGCGTGACTGACTACACGCACTGCCTATAACCACCTGTGGAGGATGATGAGGCCATGAGAATCGCTGTTCGTCTTCCCCTAGGAAATAAGTATGTGCAAACCTCTCAATTACCATTGTGAATCACTTGTGGCAGATGCATTGCATGGCCTTTGTGCAGTTTGGTCGTCTCACACAACCTATTATTTTGAAGCCTTGCTCGTGCTGGTTTTCCTGCGATCAAAGAGCCACCTGGCCTATCCAGAACTGATGGCAAAAGACTTATCCCATGGTGCAATGGCCGTTGTTTGAACTGGGATATTACAGTGACTGAAGCTGCCACATCTTATTCAGCGGGTAGGGCCACGAAACTGGCAGCATCCAGGAAAGTATATAAATCCAATCCAATCCTACTGCAATGTCATTTTGTTCTTTTGGCCTTAAAAACCCTTGAGTCCTATCAATAACCCTGGCTTTGATTTGATCACAGAGCGCCTTCTATCCTATGTAGTAGTATCTGAATGCTGTAGAGCAGAGGTTCTTAACCTTATTTGTCGCACGACACACCTGAAGTTACAACCCAATTTGGCGACACACCATGCAATCGTCTCAATGAGAATATGGCCAAAATTCAAAACTGGTATAGCTTAACTAGCTGATTTATTGAAAATGTTAAATTGCTAACATTTTATGAATGAAAATGTTAATCTTGTATGCTTTATGGTTTCTAATGATCATAAAATTCTAAATGCAATTGATTTAATTCTACGATTCCATGTAGTTTCTATGACATTAAGCCCTCAGTTAACTTCGTATAGGCATAACAGTTAATTAATAACAGTTAACAGTTAAGTTAATATATAATCTTTGTTAATAAGTACTACTTTTTGGAACATATTAAAGCAGGGCTGCAAACATGTTGGCTCTTTGATTTTTTACAAAAAGACAAGAAAAATGGCAATTTTTGGTTTTTTAAATACTTTTATTGAATTTACTAATTTTACTATTATATTACAAATTGTGTGCCATTCAGTCTGAAGTCAAAAGCTAAATTAATTATATAAACGAGTTGAAGCTCTTTTCATGCTGTGTTTGAGGCTTTTTATAACAAAACTGTTGTGACAAATCCAAAGGAAAACTAAAAACCCAAAAAAACAACTTTTTATTTTAAAAAAATCTTGGTTTTTTTGCACCTCTGTATTAAAGTGTGAGGATTCAGTTTTTCTAAGTAAGTAAGCCACATGCACACAATAGATTTGCTCTTTTTCACTACATGTCTCATTGTTACCAAAATTTGATTGCAAAAAATAGAGTGCCACAAATTCTCATAGCCTACGTCTCCCAAACTGCTAAAGTAGTCTAAGCAAAGTATAATACAAGAATGAGTCGTGGACGGTCTCTGATACACCAATTTTTCGCAACACACCATGTTTAATTTACATGACACACTGCCGGTCGTTATGCGACACAGTAGTCGCAACACACTGGTTAAGAACCTCTGCTGTAGAGCAACAAGGTCATCTCTTCCAGCCCCTCTCGGTTATGATGCAACAATTTAATACAGTCACTCTTCTAAGCACTTTCTCACCGACAGAACTTACAAATCTTAGTCGAATCATACAGTAACAATCTCTGTAGCCATTTTAAGTGCTGAGGTTCTGCTTTCTGTTATGATGAATGTCAATTACAAGCATTTGATGAGGTGATAAACCTTCAGTATAAAAACATGTCTTGTCTTGCAGAAACAGCTCTGTATTCTGTGCAGTATGTATTTGTGATTCGAGAACAAGTTGCAGTCGTTTTTAAATCATTTGTGGTATCCTTGCATTTCTTAGTATAATAAAATCCATAACATGGCAAAAATGCCATAAACTGGTCGACTTTGCCGCAAGACTATTCATGTAAGCAATTTTATACCCAGGAAGAAGCCTGGTTGAAAATTCTCTTATTAAATTCTCACTAAATTGATATTTGTATGCTCAAGACAAGCAGCGCTAGACAATTTTGTTGTGCAATAAAAATTGAGATTTTAGGTTATGTGTATTGACTAAGTGTTGTTTATATCGTACATATTTTTGGATTTCATATAACCATGTAAACTTCAATTTCTTGAATGTAATATTGCATATATTATGTACTATTACAGATAAAATGTTAAACAAATAGATTTGAAACTTTTGCAAATGTTGAAAGTCGCTATGAGAAAAAGCTAACTCTTTGTAACTCATTAAAACAAAACATGGTTTTAAAATGGTTTAGAAGATATTTGATCTGTGGTAAATGCCACAGCAACGTACAGCAATGAACAAAGGCCAATCTGTCCAAACCTTTTTAAAACCTGTAAGTGTCCACTGAAACATTCCTTTAATCCAAATAGTTCAAAACCATTCCACATGTCTATAACTTTTTGCACAGAAGGATTTCTACGCTACTGAAGAAGATCTCAGCCATTTTGATGCTAATAATGGGCCCACCACTTTGCGTCTTTCAAATAATACAGTGATAGTCTAATTAGCTTCGATTTAGAACTCCTGCTCTTTTCAATGTCTGTAGCCAACATTGCCAACCTTCATTCATAGCTCAAATCCACCATAGAAGTACAACTAATTAAATTCAGTAGCTTTCTTTTGGCAAAATTAGTTAATGTGTAGAAAATAAACTCATTGTAACATGAAGTCAACAGAAGGCTATTCTTGATAGGAAGTGTACATATTGTTTCATACGCTGTACAATTTTGTGCTGGTTGTTCTTTTCAATGTTTCATTTAGTAATAAGGATGTTGTTGAATGAAAACTGTTTAAGTAACCTTTATTTTGCATCCAACAAGTATAAATGTTTGCTCCTTACTTAAATATATCTGTCATGCTTTCATCCAATTAACAGTTGCTGCATTTGTAACGATATTGCGCCAAACTTGTTTTATATACCTTACTATGAGACTTAAGTCTGGACACTCGTGGCTTATTTACAGTACATGTTTACTTGTTCAGGAAAAGGACATTGAACATATTAATTGCAAAAGGCTGATTGAGACTCATATTAGCATGTGCTCAAATAATAAGTATATTATTTGCAGGAAGTCTATAGTTTGGTGTTTTTAAGTCTGATAAATGGCATTATAAACAAATGTTTATGTTTGTTGCGAAATACAGAGTAATGCAAGCAAAGAGCCACACGCCTAACACTTGCTTAGATAGGTCCTCGACTCCTGGAACATACATAATGCAGCATACCTTTGACAAGCGAAAGCATGAAATAAATCAGTGAAATCCAAGCTAAAAACTAATTTCTTTAATGTACTAATAAACTAATAAAATTTCAGTCAGTTCAATTTCTTCAAAAACAGAAACACATCTGGAATAAGATCAATCTCATGGCGTTATCAAACAATAGTTCAGCCACTGAAGTCAACATATACGCAGAAGAAGCTCAACAGCCAACCAGCCGACCTATCTGCGGGCGGGCGAATAGTCCGGAGAACCTCGGCTGGTCTTCTTTGGAGAGTAACTCCGACTCCTTGAACGAGACCCACTGCGACGGCCACGGCCATAATCTTCTTTCACACGAATATGTGATGTTTCACCCTACAACCAAAACATACAGAACACTCAATAATTACATTTCCAACTACAATAAATAATTCTTTTCCGCTACTCTAGTATTGTTGTGATAAGCAATAACAGACATCAATATTACTTCAAACTCTACGTCAATACGAACTTCTCAGTTCTTCCAGGTTTCTCTATATTGACAACAAATGTTACTGGACACAAGCTCTATAATGCAAAACACTTAAGACAAAAAGAGATAGGACAAAATATCGCTAGTACACAAATGGAAGCTTCATCTGTTTAGATGTCAAAGCATTTGAACAACAAAAGCTATCCTGTTCACAAATAACTATATAAGTTCCAAGACTGGTATGCTAAGTTCCTGGGTTACATGCAGTTCAGTCAAATAAAGAATATGTTATTCAAATCTGTTTCTTGTTATTTACATTTACCCTCACTAAAATCGTGTTCCAGTATTTAGTACCACAAAGGCAAAGAGATGTGTAACAAGGAAACACACCTCATGTGATCTGAACTTTGTATCATCCAACTTTCGGGCAGCATATTTCATATCTTCATATCGCAGAAACTCGACTACTCCAGTACCATCCTTATAGACATCAGCATAGCACACATCTCCAGCTTCTCGCATATGATCTTTCAAATCTTGCCAACTTCCAGACTTTGGTAGACCTAAAACCAGAATACAATCAGTCTGTTGACAATGCATATTAACAGGTGTAAATGTTAATGTGAAGAAAATGTAATGCATTATAAAAGCAGCAAACTGATGGCAGTAGCATCATTGCCAAGTGATGATCCACCACCATCTGTTGTACTCAAAGTCCTATATTAAACTGAGCAGGTCAGAAACTCAGAAGGAACCTGCAACACACTTCGTCCAATCTTCAGAATTCACTCTCTAACATAAAAGCTCTGGCAGAAGATTCAGCTCATGTTCCAGACAGCCCCAATGTGGAATATGATATCGACTTAACCTACTCATTTGGCAATTTTTCATTTTAAAAAGTGCCTCACAGACACTGTAACATGGCTCTCCAAAAAATCAAACAGGAGCAGCCAGTAACAAGTAGGACATGCTCCTTGAACCATTCCTACAAACCAATTTGGTTCTTAATCGTTGCCTGATACTTGAAAGTGACGTTTAGTTGCATCACAAAAGCATGACACTTCCTCCACCTGTAGCCTTCTTTCGAGATGGACTCGAGACACGAAGTGGCGTATATCTAATTATTAAAGCATTCTAAGGTTATCGAATGTAAAAAAAGCGTGTTCCCGTTCAGGAGTCATCTAGCAGTCTGCTGTATTTGGTTTGAAGAAGAAAGAAATTCAGCACAATGATGGGCAGTTGAGGATGAACTCAAACAGAAGATTTAAGTTAAGTTTGAAACATGGGCATGGACAGCATTACAACGAACAACATGAAGGAAAGGATGAGGATGGATCATACAAAGAACAACTGATTAATTTCATCACATGAAAACCCATGAACCGAAAAAACTAGAACTCGCAAAACTACTTGACATGCCATGACATGACTTGTAACTCTCATAGTTGAAATAAAATTTTCAATGTAAATTAGCAATAACAAGAGTCAATTTACAGCAAAGTTGCACAGAGTCAAAATTTCTAATATTTAAAAAATCTTATTAATTTGTACAATTTTTATGACTTTGATCACCCAACGATTTACAAACAGGTTGCACGGAGCGCTTGGGCATTTGTTAAACAAACCGTCAACCAAATCGGATGAAAACAAGGTAAGCATTAAACTGTAAATAACTGCATCTATTTATTTGGTCATGTAATTTTCAGTTATTCACAAAAAAAATTATAAACAAATACAATTGCAATTCCGTAAATACAAAAAAATTCAATTTTCATTTTCAAAACAGAAAATTGAAAGCCGACTTCTATTCATACTCAGATCCATTGTTTGTCTCGAGCCCGAGTAATGTCGAGTACTACAAAACTCGGCCAAGCCAAGTTTCAGTTAATCACTAAGGTGAATCATCAAATAAAGAAATCAACGATACTGACCAAATTTTCGATCCTATAAATCATGTGAGACTTGTTCTGTAACACCAAATGAATTTAGAAAATGTAAGAGACAACATAATGGAAGATGTATGAAAAATAAGCCAAAGTCTACCTGATACAAGAACTCGATAATCTGAACGTCTGCTTCCTTGGCCACCTGTTGATCCTCTGCTGCCACCACCACCTCTGCTACCACGATCTCTTCCATAACTATCACGTCCAAAACCACCTCCACCCCCACGACCATACCCACCACCTCCACGCACATATCCTCCACCTCCTCCACCGCCGCTCCGAATGCCGCGAGGTCTTTCTACTCGAAGTGTATAGCCATCGTAGTTGTAGCCATCGCGATCTTGAATGGCATCATCTGCATCTCTGAAAAACAGCAGCAACAGAATCACCACTTTCATCATCCCAAACAAGTGAATGAAATCAGAAAATCTCCATATAATAAAATATTTCAAAACTTCAAATGGAAATAAGAAGCTCTATTGTACATATAAAAATTAACAAATAGTCATAAATTGGTTATAAAGTCACAACGATTGGAGACTTTAAATGATAGGACAAGCAACGAGCTTTCTCCATAGCATTAAGTTAAGTTAAAGCTACTACAATCTTACTGTATTGTATTTTAAACATAGAAATTTCAAATTCATTAGAGAATACCTTCCTTCCAAACATTGCAGAATTGGCAAAAATACTAAATACATGCTGCAACATACAATAGAAAGGTCGTAAATTCTTTACAAGATACTAGGGATGTTAAACGGTAACCGGTTGCCGCTTTTTAAAATGGTAACCGGTCACTGACATTTGCAAACCGGTATTTGAATTTATTTATTTTTCTTTATTATTATTGCACTGAAATATATAATAAATAAATGAATTGTATATGTGTGTTTCGTTGTTTTCATGCATGATGCAATATGGTTTGCTCATTCTTAATTAATAATGAGTGACAGGACAGGTCTGGGCTGAAGGTGTAGATTAATTAGGGATTGTCTTTTGGGTGAGCCACTCAACATAGCAGGAGGCCACGTAAATCATTAGGTGGATGAGGCCTAATTATCAACCTAGCCCTCAACGGCTACGGTGCCCAATTGTGATATGCTAAGTAATGATGAACGATGAACGCAAAGGCCCCAAAAAATATTGAATAAGCAGGAGAGATGAATAGATCATTATTTGTAAAAAAAGGGTTGTCATTCCGGTCAACTTTAATAAATGTGTTCATGAATAGCTGCTGTTCAAACTAAGTAGGCCTACAATCTTAAATAAACATTTAAGCAACATTTAAATAAATTTAGCTGGTGCTTTACAACATGGCGAGTCGCATTAATAAGTTTGATGTGTGGGACAACTTTGTTGATGCTGCATTGCGATTTGCGGCATGTTATACATAATATAATGTCCATAGTTGTGTCAAAATTTTTTTTATGACAATTTAGAATATTTTTCTAAGAACAAGAAATAAAAACCGGTAACCGGTTTAAAACCGGTTTTTAAATCCGGTAACCGGTTTGTCCCAAAAAGCGGTATTAACAACCCTACAAGATACTATAGATTCCCCAATAAATGTCTTTAAACTATAAAACATTTTATTAAATTTATCATAGAGCATGGTTCATTCAATATACATTCCAAAAAATCAACTGTCTTTCTTGTTTTAATGGGCAGTTTTAGAGTGCATCAGATATTGGGTCATCGCATAATTACGTAATGCTGAAACTGGCCGTTTTTGACCCCCCCAGTCCCCTTGTAACGCATTGTACCGTTTCCATAGACCCCACCCACCCCCTGAGCGGTACATATTTATTTTGAACAAAACTCAGTGTAGTTTAACATGGGCTTAATATAGTCCCAGGTCTCCAAATTCAATGCCAGATAATATTTAATAGTTTTGTTTGAACTTCGATTGCACCACCACATGTAGGTTACGAGGCTAAACGCTATTTAAGTGAAAATTTATATGCTAGGCCTACTAGTCTTATAGCCCAGCTTCGCTTGGGACTGAATTTTGAACTTTGCTGGTGTGCCCCGATTGTGTCTTTCTTAACTAATGCAGGCATCACCTGACCTCTTTAAAAAATTCTTAAATTATCTGAACTGATAATAAAAATCTCTACTCAAAGAAAACAATATTTCAACAATGTTTATTGAAAGTATTTACATAAAAACTCTGCCTTAAATTTTAAAATGAGTAATAAGGATTGGGGCAATGTTTATTTCTGTAAAATGTCAAGACAATTCAGTAAAATGTGATACTGCTATAGTCTCATATCATTTCAGAAGCCATTCTTTTTGAACATATGAAATCAGAACATGCGCAAATATATACTAAAATCAGTCAAGAACATAAAAGTTGAGACTGGATCACAAAATCTCTAATCGATACATTAATCATTTACACTTTTTAAAAACTCAGGAACAAATAACATTTTTATTTTATAAACTGAAAATTAAAAAAACTTGTGAGAAAAAAAAAAGGTTAAATATTAAAGGGAAGAAGAATATAAGTCTAGATGATCCTAGCCATTTTATACTTTACCATTTATAAATCAGCAAACACTACATCGTAAAGAAATCATACTACCATAGTAGTAGTCGAACGATGTTTACCTGTAACCGTGACGATGCATTTTATCAAGAGCAAGTAAAGTTATAAAAAGCTCCTAGACTCCTAAAGATCCAGTTAAAGCCAGCCAAAATGAGCACTCGTGTGTGATCTCAGATCCATCCAGAGTGATGGTCATTTCCCAAGACCACTCTGTAGCAATCCAGAGATCCAGGTAATAGAGGAGAGCAGCAGCAGGGTGCCTGGCCACCATGGCAAGAGACAGAGCAGCACAGATAGAAGTGTGAGGAGTCCAAGCTATCCAAGTAACTGCGTTTAGTGGTAAATGAGGCTCCCTCATTCTCACTATACAAAAACAAAATAGTTTGTTAACAGTAAATGAACTGCTACACTTTATTCTGTCTATTCAAACCATATGACTTCACACAACTTGAGAATGAACAGAGCTTGGGCAATAAGCACAAAAAGGAGGCATATACAGACATTGATTTTATGTCTGATAAGTACTGTTCATTCATTTGGTACATTTGAACCACCTTCAGGTCCAATATACAAGTAGTGTTGCAGACTATGTATAAATACATAGAGAGAGGTCAGTGTATTCATGAAAACCTGACTGAGGCTTAAAGTCAGATGTGTGAACATTTGGTATATCCTAGTATGCTGCCATTCGTTAGAACCGGTCGCTACAGCCATTTCAGTGATGGACAATAATAATGTAGCTACATATTTGAAATGCTTTCGCCCAACAAGCTCCTACAGATACACTTCAAAAACATATTATAACTTGTGCCAAAAGTCTTCTCAGTTTCCTCTTCAAAACTACATAACATTCAATCTGTTATTCAATAATGCAGCTCATGTTACACATTAAATTCAGCATAAAGTGTTTTAGTTTTTTCTGCTGTATATGACCCATGGCAACTCCATATACATCAGTCAAACACTCGGAAAATCTTATAATCATCCACTCAACATGCAACTGTGCCATACTCAAGATATCAGCAACATCTACAATGATGACATTATGTGTCATTGCATAAGTAGCATGTTCCTGTTATACTATGAACAGTTTCACTTGTACATAATGCCACTTGATTCAGGTTTTCACCTTTATAAATTTTGTGTTGTATTATTCTTGACCAGTTCATTATTATGGCGGTGGTCTAGTGGTTAGCGCAGCATGGGACTCAACCGGAAGGTCGAAGGTTAAAATCCCAGACAGATCAGAAATTTTGCAGATATTTCTGCCCAACCTGTTCCCCTAGCCAAAGCCAACTTAGCTATGATGAGTACACCGACCACACACTGTTCGTGGGAAGATGAGATGGCAAGGGAGAGGCCTGGGCACTCACCTTTGTATTCAAAAGCTAAGAAAATGAAGTCTATAACACTTTACACTGATGACTGCCTCAAGGGACAATTCTCTTTCATCATTCATTACATACCTACTTGCGTGACTTCCAGTGTGTAGCACTATTTATCCTATCCTGGAAAGCCATATTTTCAATGGATAAACCTTCTGCAGCTGAATATCTGCCTCATAAATCATATTTGCATCACATTCCTTTGGCACAAGTGCATTGTTCAATTTTTTATTTTCCTATTTTCTGCTTGAAGTTTTGGTAGTAGTATAACCACGAATTTTCAATACGTTTATCAGTTACAGACGATCCGTACGAAAGGTAACCGGATAATTGCAAAGAATACATTCACCTGGATTGATGAAAAAGATTCTGCTGAAATGGAAGTTGGATCGATGAAAAGAATTCATGCAGAAGCTGGATTGATGAATGAATCATGAGGTTTTGAGACAGTTTAGTGTTTTTTGGTAGTACATTGCTATTTTCGAGATTCAGGCTTTTTGGCATTCTCTGTGTTTTTGGGTTTCGATGATTCAGGTTGATCCCGATGATTTGGCGCTTGTAGTGTAGAAAATTTGTTGTGCTAGCTATAAATTTTTCTCTTTAAATATATTAGCCAAAATGGGTTTATGTTAACATTCTTAATTTACTTCTTACATTGCACTAAGTGCATTGCACATTGGCTAAGTACCCAACCTGACCCTAACCAACCCTCACAACACGTAGTAACAAAATCAAGGCGTTTTTAACAATGTGCATTTGCCTAAGAGGGCATGCACACAAATTTTCACCCGCTAAATTTTTTCGTGTTCGGCCATAGAAATAAAATTTGCTTTAATATAGCAGCCAAACTTTGGCCACAGCAGAATTATCCATAGAGGAATGTATTCTTTGCGATTACCAATAACAGTCTTAAAGACTTTCAATCAGGACCGTTTAAGTAATCTTGGGATTTAGCATCAGCAATTAAAAAAATTATTTTAATTTTAAATTTATTTTAATTATTTGTTATAAATTTATTTATTTTATTATTTTATTTTAAATGTATTTTTATTCTATTGACATTAGCAACTCTCTTATTGTCGTTAATTAACTATGTTTGTCGACTAAATGAAAAAAGACTGTGTAAGTAGAAACTGGATTAATGAAAGGAACATGCTAAAATGGAAGCTGGATCAATGAAAAAATCATGCTTAAGTAGAAGCTGGATTGATGAGAGAACGCCATAACGGCGTTGGAATTGGAATCGAAGACAGGAAGGCCATGTACGCAGAAAATGGACTGATGAAAAGAAATATACATGAATGGATCAATGAAAAGAAACATACATAAATCTAAGCTGGATCGATGAAAATGATCATTTCCTAAAGTAGAAGCTGGATTGATGATATGAATCGTGCTAATTTAGGACAGTTTTGCGTTTTTCTTGAGTACATTGCTGGCAGTACTGTTAGAATGTTTTAATTGCCGACGCTAAAACCCAACATTATCACCGTCTATTCTGCTAATGTGCAAACTCTTGAAATGATAACTATTTGTCTGGAAATTGCGCTTATTGAATATTGTTTACATGACTCGAAACCCATTGAGCCAGATTCAGCACATTCAAGGAAAAATAGAACTTCACTTGCAAGACACGTGCAAATCCTCAATTGGCGTAAGTCAACCTATGTAATCCATTAAGTGAATACCAACTCCAACAGCTACTTCTACCTTAAAATCAAATACCGTCTAGTTTCTTACCTTGGATCATCGAATTCGACAAAAGCAAATGGCGGCTGCCCACTCGGGCACTTCAAGTTCACTGTACTTATTTTACCAAATTTGTAAAAAATGTCTTCAATATCAGCCTCTTTTACGTCAGGAGGCAGATTTCCAACGTATATTTTCCCTTCAGTGCCTCTCGACATTCTGCAAAAACTGGGTATTGCAACAATTTACTACACACTCTAACCCAGCCCAAGCGTCAAGATGGCTGAATTCATTCGATAGCTTCCGTTAAGTTAACTCCATTTGTCGGTTTTTCCGTCATGTTAAGGCTACGATTTTCATGTTCTTCTGAACCCAGAACGCTTGCACGATTTGCTAGCAGCCATTTTAAATTATAATAGACAAATCTGCATGCCATTTGAGAAGTTAACATATCCTGCACATAACATAACATTGTGTGGCACGGTAGACGATTGATTAGAGCGGTCGGCCTGTAACGATTAGTGTGCGCTGAGTGTGCGGGTTCTATCCTTGTCCTAGGAGTCTTATTGTATTGTGTAAGGACCTCGAGTCATTTATCATAATGGCCAAGTCCTTTGCATTAATTACAACTGGAGTAGCGTCGTCGAGGCGTGTGCACTATTGAGCCAAAAAAATTTGGAACAAGGGCAATATCAAATATCAGTTTTAGTGTACTCATATTACATTATTCATTTAATAAGATATATCAGGCTGACACGACCGAAGCCTAATTTGATTAATTTACAAAGATGAATAGGGGCCGTCCACATATTATATAACGTTGTAGTGCTAGCGTTATATTGTGTATGGTGGAGTAGGTTGAAGGCTTTGTTATAATATAACAAACTTTTTCTTAGCTTACGCAATTTTGTCTCTTTGCCTGCCAATTGGAAATTTCATATACCTCGTCATTGTTTAATAGAAGTTCACAATACGTTGTGAACCAAGTACGTGTGGCAAAATTGCCCAGCTGGTTAGCGATTATTGTGCACAGTGTCTCGCTACAATTATTTTATGTCTCGCTACAATGTCCCGCTTTGCTTCGGGTATATAGGCCTATACAGGAGAGACATAAGCGCAGAGCAAAATGTTGGAAAAGTCAGACAGAGAGTCGTCAGTGCAGAGTCATTAGAGTGGAGAGTGCGAAGTAAGAGAGCAGCGCAGAAAGGACAGTCGTTGCAGAAGTTGCCGTTGTAGTAGTAGTTGCAGCGTTTGTAAAATAACTGTTCGATGACTGTGGATTTTATCGAAGAAATAAAGATCAATCAGTCGGAATCGAGTCGAAGCTATTTGTAATGAACTCAAATCGTTGCCATTGGTAATCTTTCTCATATCTGCGCCAACAAGCCACAATTACCTTGAGGACAGTCGGACCTGGGCAAAACAATATTGCGACCTCCTGAGGGTACCAGAGGATTAAGGGGAGGTGAGCCAGAATTGCCACAACTGACACCGAAGTACGGTAGAATCGAGGTACGCAACAAATTGGGACGCAGAAGCGGGGTGAATTGCCACCCAGGCATTCCGAGTACGTTACAAATTGGTACACTAGAACTTCCAGAAGTGAAGTGTGACCGGTTTCGCCACACAAAACTAGCACCATCAGCTGCCATCTGGCGAATTGATTTGACGTTCTTACTTATTGTTTTTAAATCCACTTTCAACAATTTGCCGTTTACAATTGTAACAACCTTCTGTGCATAGCTTTAAACGCTATTAAATTCAATTCTGCGTGATTTGCTTTGATTCTGGTTTAAAGTAAAATAAATTCAATTGAAATAATTATTTCGATAGGTATTATCAAGATGTTTGATTTCATTTTCTTTAGTATGTGTAAATAGTTTAGATGTTTGCTTATATACCCAATTGTAGTTGTAGCATACACTCTGTATCATGTATACGCTATTAAATAGATAGTTGAACTTGTACCGCGAACCTAACGATAAATGCCTGATAGACAGTGATAGCGCAATGTTAAACCAATCGATTCTGTGAGATATTGCAATCCTCATTTCTAGCGCAAAAACAGAAGTTACACAAAACTGCTGTTTTTAGATAGGATTTACGTCACTACCATGTATTATCATGCTGTATTAGTAGGCTTACATGTACATACATGGTGACAATCGTCGTCTACCCAATTAGTTACCGTAATTAATACAAGTGAATTTAACGCCATTAAAGTCCGATAATTAAGATGCATGCAGAGAAGCTCCATACATCCGGTCTAATCATCATTGATACGAGACAGTATAGACCTACACAATTTTAAGATGGTTTTTGTGACATAGGCCTATAGCTAATTGGGCGTATGAAGTTATTGCAAGTTATTGCAGTTATTGAAATGGACAAAGGCAATTATCGACTTAATCACTACGATTAAAGTGCTAACTAACATTACATTTTTATTTATTTATTACCGAAATTTGATACCGCCCTTCTTACAATTTTTTGCTCAGAAGTTCACACACACGCCTCGAAGGTTCAATTACAGTTGTACTGCAGAGCAATGGTACGCGAAGGATTTGCTCAAGGTCTCTACACAGTGACGCTCCGGACGAGGCTCGAACCCGCTCGCTCAGCACACACTGAGTGTTACGAGCTGACCGCTCTAACCAATTGGCCACTGCCGCTGCAGTATCGTTATAACAGTTTCAAATTATGCAATACAATTATGTCGATTGTATGTCTTTTAACGTGCTTAATTACAGACTGGGGTGAGGTAGGGGGTATAGGTATCATATCTGTCATATAATATAAGGGTGGAGGTTACAGCTGCTGTCATATAACGTTATTAGGTGTAGGGGTAGCCAAAAATTGAGATTTTATGCGTTACATAATATAAGTGAACAGCCCCTAAGACGAATGTCAAATATATCTGTCTCGAAAGTCAACATGGTATTATATTGTATTTTCGTTTAGTGATTTAAATTGCTGTCAAAATGCAACAATTTACAACAAATAGCATACACGTGATATGGCGGCATTGAGTTGCAATAATTATAATCATAATGCAAGGATATGGTCTCGAAACCGCGGTCTTGGTTTCGAGACGGTCTCGAGACCGGAAAACTGCGATCTTGGTCTTGGTCTCAAATGCATCGATCCTGGTCTTGGTCTCGAATGCTTCGGTCTTGGTCTTAAAGGAACGGTCATGGGATTGGTCTCTGTCTTAGGTCAGCGTTCTTAGTCATTTGCCGTATCAGAACAATTTCTTTGATATTTGTCGGTTATTTTCGATTATTAGAGACACCAGATGTTTAGACACTACGCTCTTGTAATCAATTTATGGCGTACTGACCAAGCTAATAGATCTTCACATGCATGTTACTATGGGCAACAAAATGCATTTGCAACAGAGCCAGCTATTTCAAAATTGCTTTCACAAATTTCAAGGTCTTGGAACAATCAAATATTTTTGTTGGCGGCCACGTGTAGATCCTGTTAACCTACAATTCCGAGGTCCGTGGTTCAAGTACCAGGGACCTCGGGCGGAGTCGGACCTTGGTGTATATACTTTGTGTGGCACGGTGACTGATGCGCGATTTGTTAGAGCGCTCGGTCCGTGCCGCTCAGTGTACGCTGCGTGAGCGGGTTCTTGCCCCTCCAACCGGTGCTGCAGTCACTCGATTCAGAACTAAAGATTGGCTTCTTGGATGACTTGACTTTGAGCGGATCCGCTGAGGCTGTGGTCCCGGATGTGTCGGTAGTGGTCAAATTGAGAACACGGATGAATCTTCATCTTAATCAACATAAATGCGAAATATTCATGCCAGAGGCGTCGTCAGCATCAATCTGCCCACTGTCCAGCGAGACCAGGATGGATGCGACCGCATAGAACCTTTTGGGGGCTTCTTTGTTTCGGCGTAAGGCCCTCGACGCCGCTCTGGGCGACCAATGTGATGCGCATCGGAGGCCGATGAACAGACTGCGACGTTTGCCTGCACAGAACACCCTTCTTCTTCACCGCTCGTCCTTTGGAACCCCTAGGCTCAGCTACCTTCTCTGATGCTCTCCATTAGAACCTCTAATCTTATCTACCTCCTCCGGTGCTCTCCATTGGAACCTCTAGTCTCAGCTACCTCCTCCTGTGCTCTTCATTGGAACCTCCAGGCACAGGTACCTCCTCCGATGCTCTCCATTGGAACCTCTAGGCTCAGCTACTTCCTCCTGTGCTCTCCATTGGATCCTCTAGTCTCAGCAACCTCCTCCTGTGCTCTCCATTGGAACCTCTAGGCTCAGCTACCTCCTCTGATGCTCGCCATTGGAACCTCTAGGATCAGCTACTTCCTACGATGCTCTCCATTGGAACCTCTAGTCTCCGCCACCTCCTCCTGTGCTCTCCATTGGAACCTCTAGTCTCAGCTACCTCCTCCTGTGCTCTTCATTGGAACCTCTAGGCACAGGTACCTCCTCCGATGCTCTCCATTGCAACCTCTAGTCTCAGTTACCTCCTCCTATGCTCTCCATTGGAACCTCTAGTCTCAGCTACCTCCTCCGATGCTCTCCATTAAAACCTCTAATCTTATCTACCTACTCCGATGCTCTCCATTGGAACCTCTAGGCTCAGCTAGCTCCTCCGATGCTCTCCATTGGAACCTCTAGTATCAGCTACCTCCTACGATGCTCTCCAATAAAACCTCTAATCTTATCTACCTCCTCCGATGCTCTCCATTGGAACCTCTAAGCTCAGCTACCTCCTCCGATGCTCTCCATTGGAACATCTAGGCTCAGCTACCTCCTCCGATGCTCTCCATTGGAACCTCTAGGCTCAGCTACCTCCTCCGTTGCTCTCCATTGGAACCTCTAGTCTCAGCTACCTCCTTCGATGCTTTCCATTGGAACCTCTAGCCTCAGCTACCTCCTCCGATGCTCTCCATTGGAACCTCTAGGCTCAGCTAGCTCCTCCGATGCTCTCCATTGGAACCTCTAGTATCAGCTACCTCCTACGATGCTCTCCAATAAAACCTCTAATCTTATCTACCTCCTCCGATGCTCTCCATTGGAACCTCTAAGCTCAGCTACCTCCTCCGATGCTCTCCATTGGAACATCTAGGCTCAGCTACCTCCTCCGATGCTCTCCATTGGAACCTCTAGTCTCAGCTACCTCCTACGATGCTCTCCATTGCAACCTCTAGGCTCAGCTACCTCCTACGATGCTCTCCATTGCAACCTCTAGGCTCAGCTACCTCCTCCGATGCTCTCCATTGGAACCTCTAGGCTCAGCTACCTCCTTCGGTGCATTCCATTGGAACCTCTAGCCTCAGCTACCTCCTCCTGTGCTCTCCATTGGAACCTCTAGGCTCAGCAACCTCCTCCGATGCTCTCCATTGTAACCTCTAGTCTCAGCTACCTCCTCCGATCCTCTCCATTGGAACCTCTAGGCTCAGCTAGCTCCTCCGATGCTCTCCATTGGAACCTCTAGTATCAGCTACCTCCTACGATGCTCTCCAATAAAACCTCTAATCTTATCTACCTCCTCCGATGCTCTCCATTGGAACCTCTAAGCTCAGCTACCTCCTCCGATGCTCTCCATTGGAACATCTAGGCTCAGCTACCTCCTCCGATGCTCTCCATTGGAACCTCTAGTCTCAGCTACCTCCTACGATGCTCTCCATTGCAACCTCTAGGCTCAGCTACCTCCTACGATGCTCTCCATTGGAACCTCTAGGCTCAGCTACCTCCTCCGATGCTCTCCATTGGAACCTCTAGGCTCAGCTACCTCCTTCGGTGCATTCCATTGGAACCTCTAGCCTCAGCTACCTCCTCCTGTGCTCTCCATTGGAACCTCTAGTCTCAGCTACCTCCTCCGATGCTCTCCATTAAAACCTCTAATCTTATCTACCTACTCCGACGCTCTCCATTGGAACCTCTAGGCTCAGCTAGCTCCTCCGATGCTCTCCATTGGAACCTCTAGTATCAGCTACCTCCTACGATGCTCTCCAATAAAACCTCTAATCTTATCTACCTCCTCCGATGCTCTCCATTGGAACCTCTAAGCTCAGCTACCTCCTCCGATGCTCTCCATTGGAACATCTAGGCTCAGCTACCTCCTCCGATGCTCTCCATTGGAACCTCTAGTCTCAGCTACCTCCTTCGGTGCTTTCCATTGGAACCCCTAGCCTCAGCTACCTCTTCCGATGCTCTCCATTGGAACCTCTAGGCTCAGCTACCTCCTCCGATGCTCTCCATTGGAACCTCTAGTCTCAGCTAATTCCTCCGATGCTCTCCATTGGAACCTCTAGGCTCAGCTACCTCCTCCGGTGCTCGCCATTGGAACCTCTAGGATCAGCAACTACCTACGATGCTCTCCATTGGAACCTCTAGCCTCAGCTACCTCCTCCGATGCCCCCACATTCGAACCTCTAGGCTCAGCCACCTCCTCCGATGCTCTCCATTGGAACCTCTAGTCTCAGCTATCTCCTCCGATACTCTTCATTGGAACCTCTAGGCTCAGCTACCTCCCCTGATGCTCTCCATTGGAACCTCTAGCCTCAGCTACCTCCCCCGATGCCTTCCATTGGAACCTCTAGGCTCAGCTACCTCCTCCGATGCTCTCCATTGGAACCTCTAGGCTCAGCTACCTCCTCTGATGCTCTCCATTGGAACCTCTAGGCTCAGCAACCTCCTCCGATGCTCTCCATTGGAACCTCTAGGCTCAGCAACCTCCTCCGATGCTCTCCATTGGAACCTCTAGGCTAAGCTACCTCCTCTGATGCACTCCATTGGGGCCTCTATTCTCAGCTACCTCCTCCGATGCACTCCATTGGAACCTCTAGTCGCAGCAACATCCTCCTGTGCTCTCCATTGGAACCTCTAGGCTCAGCAACCTCCTCCTGTGCTCTCCATTGGAACCTCTAGGCTCAGCTACCTCCTCTGATGCTCTCCATTGGAACCTCTAGTCTCAGCTACCTCCTCAGATGCTCTCCATTGGGACCTCTAGGCTCAGCTACTTCCTCCAATGCTCTCCATTGGAACCTCTAGTCTCCGCTACCTCCTCCTGTGCTCTCCATTGGAACCTCTAGTCTCAGCTACCTCCTCCTGTGCTCTTCATTGGAACCTATAGGCACAGGTACCTCCCCCGATGCTCTCCATTGCAACCTCTAGGCTCAGCTACCTCCTCCTGTGCTCTCCATTGGAACCTCTAGTCTCAGTTACCTCCTCCTATGCTCTCCATTGGAACCTCTAGTCTCAGCTACCTCCTTCGATGCTTTCCATTGGAACCTCTAGCCTCAGCTACCTCCTCCGATGCTCTCCATTGGAACCTCTAGGCTCAGCTAGCTCCTCCGATGCTCTCCATTGGAACCTCTAGGCTCAGCTACCTCCTACGGTGCTCTCCATTGGAACCTCTAGTCTCAGCTACCTCCTACGATGCTCTCCATTAAAACCTCTAATCTTATCTACCTCCTCCGATGCTCTCCATTGGAACCTCTAAGCTCAGCTACCTCCTTCGATGCTTTCCATTGGAACCTCTAGCCTCAGCTACCTCCTCCGATGCTCTCCATTGGAACCTCTATGCTCAGCTACCTCCTCCGATGCCCTCCATTGGAACCTCTAGTCTCAGCTACCTGTTACGATGCTCTCCATTGGAACCTCTAGGCTCAGCTACCTCCTACGATGCTCTCCATTGGAACCTCTAGGCTCAGCTACCTCCTCCGATGCTCTCCATTGGAACCTCTAGTCTCAGGTACCTCCTCCAATGCTCTCCATTGGAACCTCTAGGCTCAGCTACCTCCTCCGATGCTCTCCATTGGAACCTCTAGGCTCAGCTACCTCCTCCGATGCTCTCCATTGGAACCTCTAGTCTCAGCTACCTCCTACGATGCTCTCCATTGCAACCTCTAGGCTCAGCTACCTCCTACGATGCTCTCCATTGGAACCTCTAGGCTCAGCTACCTCCTCCGATGCTCTCCATTGGAACCTCTAGTCTCAGGTACCTCCTCCAATGCTCTCCATTGGAACCTCTAGGCTCAGCTACCTCCTCCAATGCTCTCCATTGGAACCTCTAGGCTCAGCTAACTCCTCCGATGCTCTCCATTGGAACCCCTACGCTCAGCTACCTCCTTCGATGCTTTCCATTGGAACCTCTAGCCTCAGCTACCTCCTCCGATGCTCTCCATTGGAACCTCTAGGCTCAGCTAGCTCCTCCGATGCTCTCCATTGGAACCTCTAGGCTCAGCTGCCTCCTCTGATGCTCTCCATTGGAACCTCTAGGCTCAGCTAGCTCCTCCAATGCTCTCCATTGGAACCTCTAGGCTCAGCTACCTCCTCCGATGCTCTCCATTGGAACCTCTAGTCTCAGCTACCTCCTACGATGCTCTCCATTGCAACCTCTAGGCTCAGCTACCTCCTACGATGCTCTCCATTGGAACCTCTAGGCTCAGCTACCTCCTCCGATGCTCTCCATTGGAACCTCTAGTCTCAGTTACCTCCTCCTATGCTTTCCATTGGAACCTCTAGCCTCAGCAACCTCCTCCGATGCTCTCCATTGGAACCGCTAGCCTCAGCTAGCTCCTCCGATGCTCTCCATTGGAACCTCTAGTCTCAGCTACCTCCTCCGATGCTCTCCATTAAAACCTCTAATCTTATCTACCTACTCCGATGCTCTCCATTGGAACCTCTAAGCTCAGCTACCTCCTCAGATGCTCTCCATTGGAACCTCTAGGCTCAGCTACCTCCTACGATGCTCTCCATTGGAACCTCTAGTCTCAGCTACCTCCTACGATGCTCTCCATTGCAACCTCTAGGCTCAGCTACCTCCTACGATGCTCTCCATTGGAACCTCTAGGCTCAGCTACCTCCTCCGATGCTCTCCATTGGAACCTCCAGGCTCAGCTACCTCCTTCGGTGCATTCCATTGGAACCTCTAGCCTCAGCTACCTCCTCCTGTGCTCTTTATTAGAACCTCTAGGCTCAGCTACCTCCTCGGATGCTCTCCATTGGAACCTCTAGTCTCAGCTACCTCCTCCGATGCTCTCCATTGGAACCTCTAGTCTCAGCTACCTCCTACGGTGCTTTCCATTGGAACCTCTAGCCTCAGCTACCTCTTCCGATGCTCTCCATTGGAACCTCTAGGCTCAGCTACCTCCTCCAATGCTCTCCATTGGAACCTCTAGTCTCAGCTACCTCCTCCGATGCTCTCCACTGGAACCTCTAGGCTCAGCTACCTCCTACGATGCTCTCCATTGGAACCTCTAGGCTCAGCTACCTCCTCCGATGCTCTCCATTGGAACCTCTTGGCTCAGCTACCTCCTTCGGTGCATTCCATTGGAACCTCTAGCCTCAGCTACCTCCTCCTGTGCTCTTTATTAGAACCTCTAGGCTCAGCTACCTCCTCCGATGCTCTCCATTGGAACCTCTAGTCTCAGCTACCTCCTCCGATGCTCTCCATTGGAACCTCTAGTCTCAGCTACCTCCTACGGTGCTTTCCATTGGAACCCCTAGCCTCAGCTACCTCTTCCGATGCTCTCCATTGGAACCTCTAGGCTCAGCTACCTCCTCCAATGCTCTCCATTGGAACCTCTAGTCTCAGCTACCTCCTCCGATGCTCTCCACTGGAACCTCTAGGCTCAGCTACCTCCTCCGGTGCTCGCCATTGGAACCTCTAGGATCAGCTACTTCCTACGATGCTCTCCATTGGAACCTCTAGCCTCAGCTACCTCCTCCGATGCTCTTCATTGGAACCTCTAGGCTCAGCCACCTCCTCCGATGCTCTCCATTGGAACCTCTAGTCTCAGCTACCTCCTACGATGCTCTCCATAGGAACCTCTAGGCTCAGCTACCTCCTCCGATGCTCTCCATTGGAGCCTCTAGGCTCAGCTAGCTCCTCCGATGCTCTGCATTGGAACCTCTAGTCTCAGCTACCTCCTCCGATGCTCTCCATTAAAACCTCTAATCTTATCTACCTCCTCCGATGCTCTCCATTGGAACCTCTAGGCTCAGCTGCCTCCTCTGATGCTCTCCATTGGAACCTCTAGGCTCAGCTAGCTCCTCCAATGCTCTCCATTGGAACCTCTAGGCTCAGCTACCTCCTCCGATGCTCTCCATTGGAACCTCTAGTCTCAGCTACCTCCTACGATGCTCTCCATTGCAACCTCTAGTCTCAGCTACCTCCTCCGATGCTCTCCACTGGAACCTCTAGGCTCAGCTACCTCCTCCGGTGCTCGCCATTGGAACCTCTAGGATCAGCTACTTCCTACGATGCTCTCCATTGGAACCTCTAGCCTCAGCTACCTCCTCCGATGCCCCCACATTCGAACCTCTAGGCTCAGCCACCGCCTCCGATGCTCTCCATTGGAACCTCTAGTCTCAGCTACCTCCTACGATGCTCTCCATTGGAAAATCTAGGCTCAGCTACCTCCCCCGATGCTCTCAAATGGAACATCTAGGCTCAGCTACCTCCTCCGAAGCACTTCATTGGAACCTCTAGGCTCAGCTACCTCCTCCAATGCTCTCCATTGGAACCTCTAGTCTCAGCTACCTCCTCGGATGCTCTCCATTGGAACCTCTAGTCTCATCTACTTCCTCCGATGCTCTCCATTGGAACCTCTAGGCTCAGCTACCTCCAACCATGCTCTCCATTGGAACCTCTAGGCTGAGGCTACCTCCTACGATGCTCTCAAATGGAACCTCTAGTCTCAGCTACCTCCTCCGATGCTCTCCATTGGAACCTCTAGGCTCAGCAACCTCCTCGGATCCTCTTTATTGGAACCTCTAGGCTCAGCTACTTTCTCCGATGCTCTCCATTGGAACCTCTAGTCTCATCTACTTCCTCCGATGCTCTCCATTGGAACCTCTAGGCTCAGCTACCTCCAACCATGCTCTCCATTGGAACCTCTAGGCTGAGGCTACCTCCTACGATGCTCTCAAATGGAACCTCTAGTCTCAGCTACCTCCTCCAATGCTCTCCATTGGAACCTCTAGTCTCAGCTACCTCCCCCGATGCTCTCAAATGGAACCTCTAGGCTCAGCTACCTCCTCCGATGCTCTTCATTGGAACCTCTAGGCTCAGCTACCTCCTCCAATGCTCTCCTTTGAAACCTCTAGTCCCAGCTACCTCCTACGATGCTCTCCATTGGAACCTCTAGGCTCAGCTGCCTCCCCCGATGCTCTCAAATGGAACCTCTAGGCTCAGCTACCTCCTCCGATGCTCTCCATTGGAACCTCTAGACTCAGCTATCGCCTCCGATGCTCTCCATTGGAACCTCTGGGCTCAGCTACCTCTTCCGATGCTCTCCATTGGAACCTCTAGGCTCAGCTACCTCCTACGATGCTCTCCATTGCAACCTCTAGTCTCAGCTACCTCCTCCGATGCTCTCATTGGAACCTCTAGTCTCAGCTACCTCCTCCGATGCTCTCCATTGGAACCTCTAGGCTCAGCTACCTCCTCCGATGCTCTCCATTGGAACCTCTAGTCTCAGCTACCTCCAACCATGCTCTCCATTGGAACCTCTAGGCTGAGGCTACCTCCTACGATGCTCTCAAATGGAACCTCTAGTCTCAGCTACCTCCTCCAATGCTCTCCATTGGAACCTCTAGGCTCAGCAACCTCCTCCAATGCTCTCCATTGGAACCTCTAGTCTCAGCTACCTCCTCCGATGCTCTCATTGGAACCTCTAGTCTCAGCTACCTCCTCCGATGCTCTCCATTGGAACCTCTAGGCTCAGCTACCTCCTCCGATGCTCTCCATTGGAACCTCTAGTCTCAGCTACCTCCAACCATGCTCTCCATTGGAACCTCTAGGCTGAGGCTACCTCCTACGATGCTCTCAAATGGAACCTCTAGTCTCAGCTACCTCCTCCGATGCTCTCCATTGGAACCTCTAGGCTCAGCAACCTCCTCCAATGCTCTCCATTGGAACCTCTAGTCTCAGCTACCTCCTCCGATGCTCTGCATTGGAACCTCTAGGCTCAGCTACCTCCTCCGGTGCTCGCCATTGGAACCTCTAGGATCAGCAACTTCCTACGATGCTCTCCATTGGAACCTCTAGCCTCAGCTACCTCCTCCGATGCCCCCACATTCGAACCTCTAGGCTCAGCCACCTCCTCCGATGCTCTCCATTGGAACCTCTAGTCTCAGCTACCTCCTACGATGCTCTCCATTGAAACCTCTAGGCTCAGCTACCTCCTCCGATACTCTTCATTGGAACCTCTAGGCTCAGCTACCTCCCTTGATGCTCTCCATTGGAACCTCTAGCCTCAGCTACCTCCCCCGATGCCTTCCATTGGAACCTCTAGGCGCAGCTACCTCCTCCGATGCTCTCCATTGGAACCTCTAGGCTCAGCTACCTCCTCCGATGCTCTCCATTGGAACCTCTAGGCTCAGCTACCTCCTCCGATGCTCTCCATTGGAACCTCTAGCCTCAGCTACCTCCTCCTGGGCACTCCATTGTAACCTCTAGTCTCAGCTACCTCCTACGATGCTCTAATTGGAATCTCTAGGCTCAGCTACCTCCTCCTATGCTCTCCATTGGAACCTCTAGTCTCAGCTACCTCCTCCTGTGCTCTCCAATGAAACCTCTAGTCTCAGCTACCTCCTCCTGTGCTCTCCATTGGAACTTCTAGTCTCAGCTACCTCCTCCGATGCGCTCCATTGGAACCTCTAGGCTCAGCTACCTCCTACGATGCTCTCCATTGGAACCTCTAGGCTCAGCTACCTCCTCCGATGCTCTCCATTGGAACCTCTGGGCTCAACTACCTCCTCCGATGCTCTCCATTGGAACCTCTAGGCTCAGCTACCTCCTCCTGTGCTCTCCATTGGAACCTCTAGTCTCAGCTACCTCCTCCTGTGCTCTCCATTGGAACCTCTAGCCTCAGCTACTTCCTCCGATGCTCATTATGGGAAACTCTAGTCTCAGCTACCTCCTCCTGTGCTCTCCATTGGAACCTCTAGTCTCAGCTACATCCTACGATGCTCTCCATTGGAACCTCTAGGCTCAGCTACCTCCTCCGATGCTCTCCATTGGAACCTCTAGTCTCAGCTACCTCCTCCTGTGCTCTCCATTGTAACCTCTAGTCTCAGCTACCTCCTACTGTGCTCTCCATTGGAACCTCTAGGCTCAGCTACCTCCTCTGATGCTCTTCATTGGAACCTCTAGCCTCAGCTACCTCCTCTGATGCTCTCCATTGGAACCTCTAGCTTCACCTACCTCCTCCTCTGCTCTCCATTGGAACCTCTAGTCTCAGCTACCTCCTCCTGTGCTCTCCATTGGAACCTCTAGTCTCAGCTACCTCCTCCTGTGCTCTCCATTGGAACCTCTAGGCTCAGCTACTTCCTCCGATGCTCATTATTGGAAACTCTAGTCTCAGCTACCTCCTCCTGTGCTCTCCATTGGAACCTCTAGTCTCAGCTACATCCTACGATGCTCTCCATTGGAACCTCTAGGCTCAGCTACCTCCTCCGATGCTCTCCATTGGAACCTCTAGGCTCACCTACCTCCTCCGATGCTCTCCATTGGAACCTCTAGGCTCAGCTACCTCCTCCGATGCTCTCCATTGGAACCTCTAGGCTCAGCTACCTCCTCTGATGCTCTCCATTGGAACCTCTAGCCTCAGCTACCTCCTCCTGGGCACTCCATTGGAACCACTAGTCTCAGCTACCTCCTCCGATGCTCTAATTGGAATCTCTAGGCTCAGCTACCTCCTCCTCTGCTCTCCATTGGAACCTCTAGTCTCAGCTACCTCCTCCTATGCTCTCCATTGGAACCTCTAGGCTCAGCTACCTCCTCTGATGCTCTTCATTGGAACCTCTAGCCTCAGCTACCTCCTCTGATGCTCTCCATTGGAACCTCTAGCTTCAGCTACCTCCTCCTCTGCTCTCCATTGGAACCTCTAGTCTCAGCTACCTCCTCCTGTGCTCTCCATTGGAACCTCTAGTCTCAGCTACCTCCTCCTGTGCTCTCCATTGGAACCTCTAGGCTCAGCTACTTCCTCCGATGCTCATTATTGGAAACTCTAGTCTCAGCTACCTCCTCCTGTGCTCTCCATTGGAACCTCTAGTCTCAGCTACCTCCTACGATGCTTTCCATTGGAACCTCTAGCCTCAGCCACCTTTTCCGATGCTCTCCATTGGAAAATCTAGGCTCAGCTACTTCCCCCGATTCTCTCAAATGGAACATCTAGGCTCAGCTACCTCCTCCGATGCACTTCATTGGAACCTCTAGGCTCAGCTACCTCCTCCAATGCTCTCCATTGGAACCTCTAGGCTCAGCTACCTCCTCCGATGCTCTCCATTGGAACCTCTAGTCTCAGCTGCCTCCTCCTGTGCTCTCATTGGAACCTCTAGTCTGAGCTACCTCCTCCGATGCTCTCCATTGGAACCTCTAGGCTCAGCTACCTCCTCCAATGCTCTGCATTGGAACCTCTAGGCGCAGCTACCTCCTCCGGTGCTCGCCATTGGAACCTCTAGGATCAGCAACTTCCTACGATGCTCTCCATTGGAACCTCTAGGCTCAGCTACCTCCTCTGATGCTCTCCATTGGAACCTCTAGCCTCAGCTACCTCCTCCTGGGCACTCCATTGGAACCACTAGTCTCAGCTACCTCCTCCGATGCTCTAATTGGAATCTCTAGGCTCAGCTACCTCCTCCTCTGCTCTCCATTGGAACCTCTAGGCTCAGCTACCTCCTCTGATGCTCTTCATTGGAACCTCTAGCCTCAGCCACCTCCTCTGATGCTCTCCATTGGAACCTCTAGCTTCAGCTACCTCCTCCTCTGCTCTCCATTGGAACCTCTAGTCTCAGCTACCTCCTCCTGTGCTCTCCATTCGAACCTCTAGTCTCAGCTACCTCCTCCTGTGCTCTCCATTGGAACCTCTAGGCTCAGCTACTTCCTCCGATGCTCATTATTGGAAACTCTAGTCTCAGCTACCTCCTCCTGTGCTCTCCATTGGAACCTCTAGTCTCAGCTACCTCCTACGATGCTTTCCATTGGAACCTCTAGCCTCAGCCACCTTTTCCGATGCTCTCCATTGGAACCTCTAGGCTCAGCTACCTCCTCCGATGCTCTCCATTGGAACCTCTAGGCTCAGCTACCTCCTCCGATCCCCTTCATTGGAACCTCTAGGCTCAGCTACCTCCTCCGACGCTCTCCATTGCAACCTCTAGTCTCAGCTACCTCCTCCGATGCTCTCATTGGAACGTCTAGTCTCAGCTACCTCTTCCGATGCTCTCCATTGGAACCTCTAGGCTCAGCTACCTCCTACGATGCTCTCCATTGCAACCTCTAGTCTCAGCTACCTCCTCCGATGCTCTCATTGGAACGTCTAGTCTCAGCTACCTCCTCCGATGCGCTCCATTGGAACCTCTAGGCTCAGCTACCTCCTACGATGCTCTCCATTGGAACCTCTAGGCTCAGCTACCTCCTCCGATGCTCTCCATTGGAACCTCTGGGCTCAGCTACCTCCTCCGATGCTCTCCATTGGAACCTCAAGCCTCAGCTACCTCCTCCGATGCTCTCATTGGACCTTCTAGGCTCAGCTACCTCCTCCAATGCTCTCCATTGGAACCTCTAGGCGCAGCTACCTCCTCCTGTGCTCGCCATTGGAACCTCTAGGATCAGCAACTTCCTACGATGCTCTCCATTGGAACCTCTAGCCTCAGCTACCTCCTCCGATGCCCCCACATTCGAACCTCTAGGCTCAGCCACCTCCTCCGATGCTCTCCATTGGAACCCCTAGTCTCAGCTACCTCCTACGATGCTTTCCATTGAAACCTCTAGGCTCAGCTACCTCCTCCGATACTCTTCATTGGAACCTCTAGGCTCAGCCACCTCCCTTGATGCTCTCCATTGGAACCTCTAGCCTCAGCTACCTCCCCCGATGCCTTCCATTGGAACCTCTAGGCTCAGCTACCTCCTCCGATGCTCTCCATTGGAACCTCTAGGCTCAGCTACCTCATCCGATGCTCTCCATTGGAACCTCTAGGCTCAGCTACCTCCTCTGATGCTCTCCATTGGAACCTCTAGGCTCAGCTACCTCCTCCTGGGCACTCCATTGGTACCTCTAGTCTCAGCTACCTCCTCCGATGCTCTAATTGGAATCTCTAGGCTCAGCTACCTCCTCCTCTGCTCTCCATTGGAACCTCTAGTCTCAGCTACCTCCTCCTGTGCTCTCCATTGGAACCTCTAGTCTCAGCTACCTCCTCCTGTGCTCTCCATTGGAACCTCTAGGCTCAGCTGCCTCCTCTGATGCTCTTCAATGGAACCTCTAGCCTCAGCTACCTCCTCTGATGCTCTCCATTGGAACCTCTAGCTTCAGCTACCTCCTCCTCTGCTCTCCATTGGAACCTCTAGCCTCAGCTACCTCCTCCTGTGCTCTCCATTGGAACCTCTAGTCTCAGCGACCTCCTCCTGTGCTCTCCATTGGAACCTCTAGGCTCAGCTACTTCCTCCGATGCTCATTCTTGGAAACTCTAGTCTCAGCTACCTCCTCCTGTGCTCTCCATTGGAACCTCTAGTCTCAGCTACATCCTACGATGCTCTCCATTGGAACCTCTAGGCTCAGCTACCTCCTCCGATGCTCTCCATTGGAACCTCTAGTCTCAGCTACCTCCTCCTGTGCACTCCATTGGAACCTCTAGTCGCAGCAACATCCTCCTGTGCTCTCCATTGGAACCTCTAGGCTCAGCTACCTCCTCCGATGCTCTCCATTGGAACCTCTAGGCTCAGCTATCGCCTCCGATGCTCTCCATTGGAACCTCTAGGCTCAGCTACCTCCTCACATGCTCTCCATTGGAACCTCTAGGCTCAGCTACCTCCTACGATGCTCTCCATTGGAAAATCTAGGCTCAGCTACCTCCCCCGATGCTCTCAAATGGAACATCTAGGCTCAGCTACCTCCTCCGATGCACTTCATTGGAACCTCTAGGCTCAGCTACCTCCTCCAATGCTCTCCATTGGAACCTCTAGGCTCAGCTACCTCCTCCGATGCTCTCCATTGGAACCTCTAGTCTCAGCTGCCTCCTCCTGTGCTCTCATTGGAACCTCTAGTCTGAGCTACCTCCTCCGATGCTCTCCATTGGAACCTCTAGGCTCAGCTATTTCCTCCAATGCTCTCCATTGGAACCTCTAGGCGCAGCTACCTCCTCCGGTGCTCGCCATTGGAACCTCTAGGATCAGCAACTTCCTACGATGCTCTCCATTGGAACCTCTAGCCTCAGCTACCTCCTCCGATGCCCCCACATTCGAACCTCTAGGCTCAGCCACCTCCTCCTCTGCTCTCCATTGGAACCTCTAGTCTCAGCTACCTCCTACGATGCTTTCCATTGAAACCTCTAGGCTCAGCTACCTCCTCCGACACTCTTCATTGGAACCTCTAGGCTCAGCTACCTCCCTTGATGCTCTCCATTGGAACCTCTAGGCTCAGCTACCTCCTCCGATGCTCTCCATTGGAACCTCTAGGCTCAGCTACCTCCTCCGATGCCCCCACATTCGAACCTCTAGGCTCAGCCACCTCCTCCGATGCTCTCCATTGGAACCTCTAGTCTCAGCTACCTCCTACGATGCTTTCCATTGAAACCTCTAGGCTCAGCTACCTCCTCCGACACTCTTCATTGGAACCTCTAGGCTCAGCTACCTCCCTTGATGCTCTCCATTGGAACCTCTAGGCTCAGCTACCTCCTCCGATGCTCTCCATTGGAACCTCTAGGCTCAGCTACCTCCTACGATGCTCTCCATTGGAACCTCTAGGCTCAGCTACCTCCTCTGATGCTCTCCATTGGAACCTCTAGTCTCAGCTACCTCCTCCTGGGCACTCCATTGGTACCTCTAGTCTCAGCTACCTCCTCCGATGCTCTAATTGGAATCTCTAGGCTCAGCTACCTCCTCCTCTGCTCTCCATTCGAACCTCTAGTCTCAGCTACCTCCTCCTGTGCTCTCCATTGGAACCTCTAGTCTCAGCTACCTCCTCCTGTGCTCTCCATTGGAACCTCTAGGCTCAGCTGCCTCCTCTGATGCTCTTCAATGGAACCTCTAGCCTCAGCTACCTCCTCTGATGCTCTCCATTGGAACCTCTAGCTTCAGCTACCTCCTCCTCTGCTCTCCATTGGAACCTCTAGTCTCAGCTACCTCCTCCTGTGCTCTCCATTGGAACCTCTAGTCTCAGCGA
The DNA here is from genome assembly GCA_959347315.1 of Bimastos eiseni. NCBI lineage: Eukaryota > Metazoa > Annelida > Clitellata > Crassiclitellata > Lumbricidae > Bimastos > Bimastos eiseni. Next base: position 2,548,980 of record OY365816.1, read on the forward strand.
CCTTCTCCTGTGCTCTCCATTGGAACCTCTAGGCTCAGCTACTTCCTCCGATGCTCATTATTGGAAACTCTAGTCTCAGCTACCTCCTCCTGTGCTCTCCATTGGAACCTCTAGTCTCAGCTACCTCCTCCTGTGCTCTCCATTGGAACCTCTAGTCTCAGCTACCTCCTCCGATGCTCTCCATTGGAACCTCTAGTCTCAGCTACCTCCTCCTGTGCTCTCCATTGGAACCTCTAGTCTCAGCTACCTCTTCCTGTGCTCTCCATTGGAACCTCTAGGCTCAGCTACCTCCTCTGATGCTCTTCATTGGAACCTCTAGCCTCAGCTACCTCCTCTGATGCTCTCCATTGGAACCTCTAGCTTCAGCTACCTCCTCCTCTGCTCTCCATTGGAACCTCTAGTCTCAGCTACCTCCTCCTGTGCTCTCCATTGGAACCTCTAGTCTCAGCTACCTCCTCCTGTGCTCTCCATTGGAACCTCTAGTCTCAGCTACATCCTACGATGCTCTCCATTGGAACCTCTAGGCTCAGCTACCTCCTCCGATGCTCTCCATTGGAACCTCTAGTCTCAGCTACCTCCTCCTGTGCTCTCCATTGGAACCTCTAGTCTCAGCTACCTCTTCCTGTGCTCTCCATTGGAACCTTTAGGCTCAGCTACCTCCTCTGATGCTCTTCATTGGAACCTCTAGCCTCAGCTACCTCCTCTGATGCTCTCCATTGGAACCTCTAGCTTCAGCTACCTCCTCCTCTGCTCTCCATTGGAACCTCTAGTCTCAGCTACCTCCTCCTGTGCTCTCCATTGGAACCTCTAGTCTCAGCTACCTCCTCCTGTGCTCTCCATTGGAACCTCTAGGCTCAGCTACTTCCTCCGATGCTCATTATTGGAAACTAAAGTCTCAGCTACCTCCTCCTGTGCTCTCCATTGGAACCTCTAGTCTCAGCTACATCCTACGATGCTCTCCATTGGAACCTCTAGGCTCAGCTACCTCCTCCGATGCTCTCCATTGGAACCTCTAGGCTCAGCTACCTCCTCCGATGCTCTCCATTGGAACCTCTAGGCTCAGCTACCTCCTCCGATGCTCTCCATTGGAACCTCTAGGCTCAGCTACCTCCTCTGATGCTCTCCATTGGAACCTCTAGCCTCAGCTACCTCCTCCTGGGCACTCCTTGGAACCTCTAGTCTCAGCTCCCTTTTCCGATGCTCTAATTGGAATCTCTAGGCTCAGCTACCTCCTCCTCTGCTCTCCATTGGAACCTCTAGTCTCAGCTACCTCCTCCTGTGCTCTCCATTGGAACCTCTAGGCTCAGCTACCTCCTCTGATGCTCTTCATTGGAACCTCTAGCCTCAGCTACCTCCTCTGATGCTCTCCATTGGAACCTCTAGCTTCAGCTACCTCCTCCTCTGCTCTCCATTGGAACCTCTAGTCTCAGCTACCTCCTCCTGTGCTCTCCATTGGAACCTCTAGTCTCAGCTACCTCCTTCGGTGCATTCCATTGGAATCTCTAGGCTCAGCTACCTCCTCCTCTGCTCTCCATTGGAACCTCTAGTCTCAGCTACCTCCTCCTGTGCTCTCCATTGGAACCTCTAGGCTCAGCTACCTCCTCTGATGCTCTTCATTGGAACCTCTAGCCTCAGCTACCTCCTCTGATGCTCTCCATTGGAACCTCTAGCTTCAGCTACCTCCTCCTCTGCTCTCCATTGGAACCTCTAGTCTCAGCTACCTCCTCCGATGCTCTCATTGGAACGTCTAGTCTCAGCTACCTCCTCCGATGCGCTCCATTGGAACCTCTAGGCTCAGCTACCTCCTACGATGCTTTCCATTGGAACCTCTAGGCTCAGCTACCTCCTCCGATGCTCTCCATTGGAACCTCTGGGCTCAGCTACCTCCTCCGATGCTCTCCATTGGAACCTCTATGGCTCAGCTACCTCCTCCGATGCTCTCCATTGGAACCTCTAGGCTCAGCTATCGCCTCCGATGCTCTCCATTGGAACCTCTAGGCTCAGCTACCTCCTCTGATGCTCTCCATTGGAACCTCTAGCCTCAGCTACCTCCTCCTGGGCACTCCTTGGAACCTCTAGTCTCAGCTCCCTTTTCCGATGCTCTAATTGGAATCTCTAGGCTCAGCTACCTCCTCCTCTGCTCTCCATTGGAACCTCTAGTCTCAGCTACCTCCTCCTGTGCTCTCCATTGGAACCTCTAGGCTCAGCTACCTCCTCTGATGCTCTTCATTGGAACCTCTAGCCTCAGCTACCTCCTCTGATGCTCTCCATTGGAACCTCTAGCTTCAGCTACCTCCTCCTCTGCTCTCCATTGGAACCTCTAGCCTCAGCTACCTCCTCCTGTGCTCTCCATTGGAACCTCTAGTCTCAGCGACCTCCTCCTGTGCTCTCCATTGGAACCTCTAGGCTCAGCTACTTCCTCCGATGCTCATTCTTGGAAACTCTAGTCTCAGCTACCTCCTCCTGTGCTCTCCATTGGAACCTCTAGTCTCAGCTACCTCCTCCTGTGCACTCCATTGGAACCTCTAGTCGCAGCAACATCCTCCTGTGCTCTCCATTGGAACCTCTAGGCTCAGCTACCTCCTCCGATGCTCTCCATTGGAACCTCTAGGCTCAGCTATCGCCTCCGATGCTCTCCATTGGAACCTCTAGGCTCAGCTACCTCCTCACATGCTCTCCATTGGAACCTCTAGGCTCAGCTACCTCCTACGATGCTCTCCATTGGAAAATCTAGGCTCAGCTACCTCCCCCGATGCTCTCAAATGGAACATCTAGGCTCAGCTACCTCCTCCGATGCACTTCATTGGAACCTCTAGGCTCAGCTACCTCCTCCAATGCTCTCCATTGGAACCTCTAGGCTCAGCTACCTCCTCCGATGCTCTCCATTGGAACCTCTAGTCTCAGCTGCCTCCTCCTGTGCTCTCATTGGAACCTCTAGTCTGAGCTACCTCCTCCGATGCTCTCCATTGGAACCTCTAGGCTCAGCTATTTCCTCCAATGCTCTCCATTGGAACCTCTAGGCGCAGCTACCTCCTCCGGTGCTCGCCATTGGAACCTCTAGGATCAGCAACTTCCTACGATGCTCTCCATTGGAACCTCTAGCCTCAGCTACCTCCTCCGATGCCCCCACATTCGAACCTCTAGGCTCAGCCACCTCCTCCGATGCTCTCCATTGGAACCTCTAGTCTCAGCTACCTCCTACGATGCTTTCCATTGAAACCTCTAGGCTCAGCTACCTCCTCCGACACTCTTCATTGGAACCTCTAGGCTCAGCTACCTCCCTTGATGCTCTCCATTGGAACCTCTAGGCTCAGCTACCTCCTCCGATGCTCTCCATTGGAACCTCTAGGCTCAGCTACCTCCTCCGATGCCCCCACATTCGAACCTCTAGGCTCAGCCACCTCCTCCGATGCTCTCCATTGGAACCTCTAGTCTCAGCTACCTCCTACGATGCTTTCCATTGAAACCTCTAGGCTCAGCTACCTCCTCCGACACTCTTCATTGGAACCTCTAGGCTCAGCTACCTCCCTTGATGCTCTCCATTGGAACCTCTAGGCTCAGCTACCTCCTCCGATGCTCTCCATTGGAACCTCTAGGCTCAGCTACCTCCTCCGATGCTCTCCATTGGAACCTCTAGGCTCAGCTACCTCCTCTGATGCTCTCCATTGGAACCTCTAGTCTCAGCTACCTCCTCCTGGGCACTCCATTGGTACCTCTAGTCTCAGCTACCTCCTCCGATGCTCTAATTGGAATCTCTAGGCTCAGCTACCTCCTCCTGTGCTCTCCATTGGAACCTCTAGTCTCAGCTACCTCCTCCTGTGCTCTCCATTGGAACCTCTAGGCTCAGCTGCCTCCTCTGATGCTCTTCAATGGAACCTCTAGCCTCAGCTACCTCCTCTGATGCTCTCCATTGGAACCTCTAGCTTCAGCTACCTCCTCCTCTGCTCTCCATTGGAACCTCTAGTCTCAGCTACCTCCTCCTGTGCTCTCCATTGGAACCTCTAGTCTCAGCGACCTTCTCCTGTGCTCTCCATTGGAACCTCTAGGCTCAGCTACTTCCTCCGATGCTCATTATTGGAAACTCTAGTCTCAGCTACCTCCTCCTGTGCTCTCCATTGGAACCTCTAGTCTCAGCTACCTCCTCCTGTGCTCTCCATTGGAACCTCTAGTCTCAGCTACCTCCTCCGATGCTCTCCATTGGAACCTCTAGTCTCAGCTACCTCCTCCTGTGCTCTCCATTGGAACCTCTAGTCTCAGCTACCTCTTCCTGTGCTCTCCATTGGAACCTCTAGGCTCAGCTACCTCCTCTGATGCTCTTCATTGGAACCTCTAGCCTCAGCTACCTCCTCTGATGCTCTCCATTGGAACCTCTAGCTTCAGCTACCTCCTCCTCTGCTCTCCATTGGAACCTCTAGTCTCAGCTACCTCCTCCTGTGCTCTCCATTGGAACCTCTAGTCTCAGCTACCTCCTCCTGTGCTCTCCATTGGAACCTCTAGTCTCAGCTACATCCTACGATGCTCTCCATTGGAACCTCTAGGCTCAGCTACCTCCTCCGATGCTCTCCATTGGAACCTCTAGTCTCAGCTACCTCCTCCTGTGCTCTCCATTGGAACCTCTAGTCTCAGCTACCTCTTCCTGTGCTCTCCATTGGAACCTCTAGGCTCAGCTACCTCCTCTGATGCTCTTCATTGGAACCTCTAGCCTCAGCTACCTCCTCTGATGCTCTCCATTGGAACCTCTAGCTTCAGCTACCTCCTCCTCTGCTCTCCATTGGAACCTCTAGTCTCAGCTACCTCCTCCTGTGCTCTCCATTGGAACCTCTAGTCTCAGCTACCTCCTCCTGTGCTCTCCATTGGAACCTCTAGGCTCAGCTACTTCCTCCGATGCTCATTATTGGAAACTAAAGTCTCAGCTACCTCCTCCTGTGCTCTCCATTGGAACCTCTAGTCTCAGCTACATCCTACGATGCTCTCCATTGGAACCTCTAGGCTCAGCTACCTCCTCCGATGCTCTCCATTGGAACCTCTAGGCTCAGCTACCTCCTCCGATGCTCTCCATTGGAACCTCTAGGCTCAGCTACCTCCTCCGATGCTCTCCATTGGAACCTCTAGGCTCAGCTACCTCCTCTGATGCTCTCCATTGGAACCTCTAGCCTCAGCTACCTCCTCCTGGGCACTCCTTGGAACCTCTAGTCTCAGCTCCCTTTTCCGATGCTCTAATTGGAATCTCTAGGCTCAGCTACCTCCTCCTCTGCTCTCCATTGGAACCTCTAGTCTCAGCTACCTCCTCCTGTGCTCTCCATTGGAACCTCTAGGCTCAGCTACCTCCTCTGATGCTCTTCATTGGAACCTCTAGCCTCAGCTACCTCCTCTGATGCTCTCCATTGGAACCTCTAGCTTCAGCTACCTCCTCCTCTGCTCTCCATTGGAACCTCTAGTCTCAGCTACCTCCTCCTGTGCTCTCCATTGGAACCTCTAGTCTCAGCTACCTCCTTCGGTGCATTCCATTGGAATCTCTAGGCTCAGCTACCTCCTCCTCTGCTCTCCATTGGAACCTCTAGTCTCAGCTACCTCCTCCTGTGCTCTCCATTGGAACCTCTAGGCTCAGCTACCTCCTCTGATGCTCTTCATTGGAACCTCTAGCCTCAGCTACCTCCTCTGATGCTCTCCATTGGAACCTCTAGCTTCAGCTACCTCCTCCTCTGCTCTCCATTGGAACCTCTAGTCTCAGCTACCTCCTCCGATGCTCTCATTGGAACGTCTAGTCTCAGCTACCTCCTCCGATGCGCTCCATTGGAACCTCTAGGCTCAGCTACCTCCTACGATGCTTTCCATTGGAACCTCTAGGCTCAGCTACCTCCTCCGATGCTCTCCATTGGAACCTCTGGGCTCAGCTACCTCCTCCGATGCTCTCCATTGGAACCTCTATGGCTCAGCTACCTCCTCCGATGCTCTCCATTGGAACCTCTAGGCTCAGCTATCGCCTCCGATGCTCTCCATTGGAACCTCTAGGCTCAGCTACCTCCTCTGATGCTCTCCATTGGAACCTCTAGCCTCAGCTACCTCCTCCTGGGCACTCCTTGGAACCTCTAGTCTCAGCTCCCTTTTCCGATGCTCTAATTGGAATCTCTAGGCTCAGCTACCTCCTCCTCTGCTCTCCATTGGAACCTCTAGTCTCAGCTACCTCCTCCTGTGCTCTCCATTGGAACCTCTAGGCTCAGCTACCTCCTCTGATGCTCTTCATTGGAACCTCTAGCCTCAGCTACCTCCTCTGATGCTCTCCATTGGAACCTCTAGCTTCAGCTACCTCCTCCTCTGCTCTCCATTGGAACCTCTAGTCTCAGCTACCTCCTCCTGTGCTCTCCATTGGAACCTCTAGTCTCAGCTACCTCCTCCTGTGCTCTCCATTGGAACCTCTAGGCTCAGCTACTTCCTCCGATGCTCATTATTGGAAACTCTAGTCTCAGCTACCTCCTCCTGTGCTCTCCATTGGAACCTCTAGGCTCAGCTACCTCCTACGATGCTCTCCATTGCAACCTTTAGTCTCAGCTATCTCCTCCTGTGCTCTCATTGGAACCTCCAGTCTCAGCTACCTCCTCCAATGCTCTCCATTGGAACCACTAGGCTCAGCTACCTCCTCCGATGCTCTCCATTGGAACCTCTAGGCTCAGCTACCTCCTCCGATGCTCTTCATTGGAACTTCTAGGCTCAGCTACCTCCTCCAATGCTCTCCATTGGAACCTCTAGGCTCAGCTACCTCCTCCGATGCTCTCCATTGGAAGCTCTAGTCTCAGCTACCTCCTCCTGTGCTCTCAGTGGAACCTCTAGTCTCAGCTACCTCCTCCAATGCTCTCCATTGGAACCTCTAGGCTCAGCTACCTCCTACGATGCTCTCCATTGGAACCTCTAGGCTCAGCTACCTCCTCCGATGCTCTCCATTGGAACCTCTAGCCTCAGCTACCTCCTCTGATGCTCTCCATTGGAACCTCTAGCTTCAGCTACCTCCTCCTCTGCTCTGCATTGCAACCTCTAGTCTTAGCTACCTCCTCCTGTGCTCTCCATTGGAACCTCTAGTCTCAGCTACCTCCTCCTGTGCTCTCCATTGGAACCTCTAGGCTCAGCTACTTCTCCCGATGCTCATTATTGGAAACTCTAGTCTCAGCTACCTCCTCCTGTGCTCTCCATTGGAACCTCTAGTCTCAGCTACCTCCTACGATGCTTTCCATTGGAACCTCTAGCCTCAGCCACCTCCTCCGATGCTCTCCATTGGAACCTCTAGGCTCAGCCACCTCCTCCGATGCTCTCCATTGGAACCTCTAGGCTCAGCTACCTCCTCCGATCCTCTTCATTGGAACCTCTAGGCTCAGCTACCTCCTCCGACGCTCTCCATTGGAAACTCTAGGCTCAGCTACCTCCTCCGATGCTCTCCATTGGAACATCTGGTCTCAGCTACCCCCTTCCGATGCTCTCCATTGGAACCACTAGGCTCAGCTACCTCCTACGATGCTCTCCATTGCAACCTCTAGTCTCAGCTACCTCCTCCGATGCTCTCATTGGAACGTCTAGTCTCAGCTACCTCCTCCGATGCGCTCCATTGGAACCTCTAGGCTCAGCTACCTCCTACGATGCTTTCCATTGGAACCTCTAGGCTCAGCTACCTCCTCCGATGCTCTCCATTGGAACCTCTAGTCTCAGCTACCTCCTCCGATGCTCTCCATTGGAACCTCTATGGCTCAGCTACCTCCTCCGATGCTCTCCATTGGAACCTCTAGGCTCAGCTATCGCCTCCGATGCTCTCCATTGGAACCTCTAGGCTCAGCTACCTCCTCACATGCTCTCCATTGGAACCTCTAGTCTCAGCTACCTCCTACGATGCTCTCCATTGGAACCTCTAGGCTCAGCTACCTCCCCCGATGCTCTCAAATGGAACCTCTAGGCTCAGCTACCTCCTCCGATGCTCTTCATTGGAACCTCTAGCCTCAGCTACCTCCTCCAATGCTCTCCATTGGAACCTCTAGGCTCAGCTACCTCCTCCAAGGCTCTCCATTGGAACCTCTAGTCTCAGCTACCTCCTCCTGTGCTCTCATTGGAACCTCTAGTTTCAGCTACCTCCTCCAATGCTCTCCATTGGAACCTCTAGGCTCAGCTACCTCCTCCGATGCTTTCCATTGGAACCTCTAGGCTCAGCTACCTCCTCCGATGCTCTTCATTGGAACCTCTAGGCTCAGCTACCTCCTACGATGCTCTCCATTGGAACCTCTAGTCTCAGCTACCTCTTCCGATGCTCTCCATTGGAACCTCTAGGCTCAGCTACCTCCTCCGATGCTCTCCATTGCAACCTCTAGTCTCAGCTACCTCCTCCGATGCTCTCATTGGAATCTCTAGTCTCAGCTACCTCCTCCGATGCTCTCCATTGGAACCTCTTGTCTCAGCTACCTCCTCCGATGCTCTCCATTGGAACCTCTAGTCTCAGCAACCTCCTCCTGTGGTCTCAATTGGAACCTCTAGGCTGAGCTACCTCCTACGATGCTCTCAAATGGAACCTCTAGTCTCAGCTACCTCCTCCGATGCTCTCCAGTGGAACCTCTAGGCTCAGCTACCTCCTCCGATGCTCTCCATTGGAAGCTCTAGTCTCAGCTACCTCCTCCTGTGCTCTCAGTGGAACCTCTAGTCTCAGCTACCTCCTCCAATGCTCTCCATTGGAACCTCTAGGCTCAGCTACCTCCTACGATGCTCTCCATTGGAACCTCTAGGCTCAGCTACCTCCTCCGATGCTCTCCATTGGAACCTCTAGCCTCAGCTACCTCCTCTGATGCTCTCCATTGGAACCTCTAGCTTCAGCTACCTCCTCCTCTGCTCTGCATTGCAACCTCTAGTCTTAGCTACCTCCTCCTGTGCTCTCCATTGGAACCTCTAGTCTCAGCTACCTCCTCCTGTGCTCTCCATTGGAACCTCTAGGCTCAGCTACTTCTCCCGATGCTCATTATTGGAAACTCTAGTCTCAGCTACCTCCTCCTGTGCTCTCCATTGGAACCTCTAGTCTCAGCTACCTCCTACGATGCTTTCCATTGGAACCTCTAGCCTCAGCCACCTCCTCCGATGCTCTCCATTGGAACCTCTAGGCTCAGCCACCTCCTCCGATGCTCTCCATTGGAACCTCTAGGCTCAGCTACCTCCTCCGATCCTCTTCATTGGAACCTCTAGGCTCAGCTACCTCCTCCGACGCTCTCCATTGGAAACTCTAGGCTCAGCTACCTCCTCCGATGCTCTCCATTGGAACATCTGGTCTCAGCTACCCCCTTCCGATGCTCTCCATTGGAACCACTAGGCTCAGCTACCTCCTACGATGCTCTCCATTGCAACCTCTAGTCTCAGCTACCTCCTCCGATGCTCTCATTGGAACGTCTAGTCTCAGCTACCTCCTCCGATGCGCTCCATTGGAACCTCTAGGCTCAGCTACCTCCTACGATGCTTTCCATTGGAACCTCTAGGCTCAGCTACCTCCTCCGATGCTCTCCATTGGAACCTCTAGTCTCAGCTACCTCCTCCGATGCTCTCCATTGGAACCTCTATGGCTCAGCTACCTCCTCCGATGCTCTCCATTGGAACCTCTAGGCTCAGCTATCGCCTCCGATGCTCTCCATTGGAACCTCTAGGCTCAGCTACCTCCTCACATGCTCTCCATTGGAACCTCTAGTCTCAGCTACCTCCTACGATGCTCTCCATTGGAACCTCTAGGCTCAGCTACCTCCCCCGATGCTCTCAAATGGAACCTCTAGGCTCAGCTACCTCCTCCGATGCTCTTCATTGGAACCTCTAGCCTCAGCTACCTCCTCCAATGCTCTCCATTGGAACCTCTAGGCTCAGCTACCTCCTCCAAGGCTCTCCATTGGAACCTCTAGTCTCAGCTACCTCCTCCTGTGCTCTCATTGGAACCTCTAGTTTCAGCTACCTCCTCCAATGCTCTCCATTGGAACCTCTAGGCTCAGCTACCTCCTCCGATGCTTTCCATTGGAACCTCTAGGCTCAGCTACCTCCTCCGATGCTCTTCATTGGAACCTCTAGGCTCAGCTACCTCCTACGATGCTCTCCATTGGAACCTCTAGTCTCAGCTACCTCTTCCGATGCTCTCCATTGGAACCTCTAGGCTCAGCTACCTCCTCCGATGCTCTCCATTGCAACCTCTAGTCTCAGCTACCTCCTCCGATGCTCTCATTGGAATCTCTAGTCTCAGCTACCTCCTCCGATGCTCTCCATTGGAACCTCTTGTCTCAGCTACCTCCTCCGATGCTCTCCATTGGAACCTCTAGTCTCAGCAACCTCCTCCTGTGGTCTCAATTGGAACCTCTAGGCTGAGCTACCTCCTACGATGCTCTCAAATGGAACCTCTAGTCTCAGCTACCTCCTCCGATGCTCTCCAGTGGAACCTCTAGGCTCAGCTACCTCCTCCGATCCTCTTTATTGGAACCTCTAGGCTCAGCTACCTTCTCCTGTGCTCTCCATTGGAAACTCTAGGCTCAGCTACCTCCTACGATGCTCTCCATTGGAACCACTAGTCTCAGCTACCTCTTCCGATGCTCTCCATTGGAACCTCTAGGCTCAGCTACCTCCTACGATGCTCTCCATTGCAACCTCTAGTCTCAGCTACATCCTCCGATGCTCTCATTGGAACCTCTAGTCTCAGCTACCTCTTCGGATGCTCTCCATTGGAACCTCTAGTCTCATCTACTTCCTCCGATGCTCTCCATTGGAACCTCTAGTCTCAGCTACCTCCAACCATGCTCTCCATTGGATCCTCTAGGCTGAGGCTACCTCCTACGATGCTCTCAAATGGAACCTCTAGTCTCAGCTACCTCCTCCGATGCTCTCCATTGGAACCTCTAGGCTCAGCAACCTCCTCGGATCCTCTTTATTGGAACCTCTAGGCTCAGCTACTTTCTCCGATGCTCTCCATTGGAAACTCTAGGCTCAGCTACCTCCTCCAATGCTCTCCATTGGAACCTCTAGTCTCAGCTACCTCCACCGATGCTCTCAAATGGAACCTCTGGGCTCAACTACCTCCTCCGATGCTCTCCATTGGAACCTCTAGGCTCAGCTACCTCCTCCGATGCTCTCCATTGGAACCTCTAGACTCAGCTATCGCCTCCGATGCTCTCCATTGGAACCTCTGGGCTCAGCTACCTCTTCCGATGCTCTCCATTGGAACCTCTAGGCTCAGCTACCTCCTACGATGCACTCCATTGCAACCTCTAGTCTCAGCTACCTCCTCCGATGCTCTCATTGGAACCTCTAGTCTCAGCTACCTCCTCCGATGCTCTCCATTGGAACCTCTAGGCTCAGCTACCTCCTCCGATGCTCTCCATTGGAACCTCCAGTCTCAGCTACCTCCAACCATGCTCTCCATTGGAACCTCTAGGCTGAGGCTACCTCCTACGATGCTCTCAAATGGAACCTCTAGTCTCAGCTACCTCCTCCGATGCTCTCCATTGGAACCTCTAGGCTCAGCAACCTCCTCGGATTTGCTTTATTGGAACCTCTAGGCTCAGCTACCTTCTCCGATGCTCTCCATTGGAAACTCTAGGCTCAGCTACCTCCTACGATGCTCTCCATTGGAACCTCTAGTCTCAGCTACCTCTTCCGATGCTCTCCATTGGAACCTCTAGGCTCAGCTACCTCCTACGATGCTCTCCATTGCAACCTCTAGTCTCAGCTACATCCTCCGATGCTCTCATTGGAACCTCTAGTCTCAGCTACCTCCTCCGATGCTCCCCATTGGAACCTCTAGGCTCAGCTACCTCCTACGATGCTCTCCATTGGACCTCTGGGCTCACCTACCTCCTACGATGCTCTCCATTGGAACCTCTAGGCTCAGCTACCTCCTCCGATGCTCTCATTGAAACCTCTAGGCTCAGCCAACTCGTCTCTGATGCACTCCATTGGAACCTCTAGGCTGAGACTATCTCCTCCGATGCTCTCCATTGGAACCTCTAGTCTCAGCTACCTCCTCCTGTGCTCTTCATTGGAACCTCTAGGCTCAGCTACCTCCTCTGATGCTCTCCATTGGAACCTCTAGGCTCAGCTACCTCCTACGATGCTCTTCATTGGAACCTATAGGCTCAGCTACCTCCTTCGATGCTCTCCATTGGAACCTCTAGGCTCAGCTACCTCCTCCGATGCTCTCCATTGGAACCTCTAGGCTCAGCTACCTCCTCCGGTGCTCTCCATTGGAACCTCTAGGCTCAGCTACCTCCTCCGATGCTCTCCATTGGAACCTCTAGGCTCAGCTACCTCCTCCGGTGCTCTCCATTGGAACCTCTAGGCTCAGCTACCTCCTCCGATGCTCTCCATTGGAACCTCTAGTCTCAGCTACCTCCTCCGATGCTCTCCATTGGAACCTCTAGTCTCAGCAACCTCCTCCTGTGCTCTCCATTGGAACCTCTAGGCTGAGCTACCTCCTACGATGCTCTCAAATGGAACCTCTAGTCTCAGCTACCTCCTCCGATGCTCTCCAGTGGAACCTCTAGGCTCAGCTACCTCCTCCGATCCTCTTTATTGGAACCTCTAGGCTCAGCTACCTCCTCCTGTGCTCTCCATTGGAAACTCTAGGCTCTGCTACCTCCTACGATGCTCTCCATTGGAACCTCTAGTCTCAGCTACCTCTTCCGATGCTCTCCATTGGAACCTCTAGGCTCAGCTACCTCCTACGATGCTCTCCATTGCAACCTCTAGGCTCAGCTACCTCCTCCGATGCTCTCATTGGAACCTCTAGTCTCAGCTACCTCCTCCGATGCTCTCCATTGGAACCTCTAGTCTCAGCTACCTCCAACCATGCTCTCCATTGGAACCTCTAGGCTGAGGCTACCTCCTACGATGCTCTCAAATGGAACCTCTAGTCTCAGCTACCTCCTCCGATGCTCTCCATTGGAACCTCTAGGCTCAGCAACCTCCTCGGATCCTCTTTATTGGAACCTCTAGGCTCAGCTATCTTCTCCGATGCTCTCCATTGGAAACTCTAGGCTCAGCTACCTCCTACGATGCTCTCCATTGGAACCTCTAGTCTCAGCTACCTCTTCCGATGCTCTCCATTGGAACCTCTAGGCTCAGCTACCTCCTACGATGCTCTCCATTGCAACCTCTAGTCTCAGCTACCTCCTCCGATGCTCTCATTGGAACCTCTAGTCTCAGCTACCTCCTCCGATGCTCCCCATTGGAACTTCTAGGCTCAGCTACCTCCTACGATGCTCTCCATTGGACCTCTGGGCTCATCTACCTCCTACGATGCTCTCCATTGGAACCTCTAGGCTCAGCTACCTCCTACGTTGCTCTCCATTGGAACCTCTAGGCTCAGCTACCTCCTCCGATGCTCTCATTGAAACCTCTAGGGTCAGCCACCTCGTCTCTGATGCACTCCATTGGAACCTCTAGGCTCAGCTACCTTCTCCGATGCTCTCCATTGCAACCTCTAGTCTCAGCTACATCCTCCGATGCTCTCATTGGAACCTCTAGTCTCAGCTACCTCCTCGGATGCTCTCCATTGGAACCTCTAGTCTCAGCTACCTCCTCCGATGCTCTCCATTGGAACCTCTAGTCTCAGCAACCTCCTCCTGTGCTCTCCATTGGAACCTCTAGGCTGAGCTACCTCCTACGATGCTCTCAAATGGAACCTCTAGTCTCAGCTACCTCCTCCGATGCTCTCCAGTGGAACCTCTAGGCTCAGCTACCTCCTCCGATCCTCTTTATTGGAACCTCTAGGCTCAGCTACCTCCTCCTGTGCTCTCCATTGGAAACTCTAGGCTCTGCTACCTCCTACGATGCTCTCCATTGGAACCTCTAGTCTCAGCTACCTCTTCCGATGCTCTCCATTGGAACCTCTAGGCTCAGCTACCTCCTACGATGCTCTCCATTGCAACCTCTAGGCTCAGCTACCTCCTCCGATGCTCTCATTGGAACCTCTAGTCTCAGCTACCTCCTCCGATGCTCTCCATTGGAACATCTAGTCTCAGCTACCTCCAACCATGCTCTCCATTGGAACCTCTAGGCTGAGGCTACCTCCTACGATGCTCTCAAATGGAACCTCTAGTCTCAGCTACCTCCTCCGATGCTCTCCATTGGAACCTCTAGGCTCAGCAACCTCCTCGGATCCTCTTTATTGGAACCTCTAGGCTCAGCTATCTTCTCCGATGCTCTCCATTGGAAACTCTAGGCTCAGCTACCTCCTACGATGCTCTCCATTGGAACCTCTAGTCTCAGCTACCTCTTCCGATGCTCTCCATTGGAACCTCTAGGCTCAGCTACCTCCTACGATGCTCTCCATTGCAACCTCTAGTCTCAGCTACCTCCTCCGATGCTCTCATTGGAACCTCTAGTCTCAGCTACCTCCTCCGATGCTACCCATTGAAACCTCTAGGCTCAGCTACCTCCTACGATGCTCTCCATTGGACCTCTGGGCTCATCTACCTCCTACGATGCTCTCCATTGGAACCTCTAGGCTCAGCTACCTCCTACGTTGCTCTCCATTGGAACCTCTAGGCTCAGCTACCTCCTCCGATGCTCTCATTGAAACCTCTAGGCTCAGCCACCTCGTCTCTGATGCACTCCATTGGAACCTCTAGGCTCAGCTACCTTCTCCGATGCTCTCCATTGCAACCTCTAGTCTCAGCTACATCCTCCGATGCTCTCATTGGAACCTCTAGTCTCAGCTACCTCCTCGGATGCTCTCCATTGGAACCTCTAGTCTCATCTACTTCCTCCGATGCTCTCCATTGGAACCTCTAGTCTCAGCTACCTCCAACCATGCTCTCCATTGGAACCTCTAGGCTGAGGCTACCTCCTACGATGCTCTCAAATGGAACCTCTAGTCTCAGCTACCTCCTCCGATGCTCTCCATTGGAACCTCTAGGCTCAGCAACCTCCTCGGATCCTCTTTATTGGAACCTCTAGGCTCAGCTACTTTCTCCGATGCTCTCCATTGGAAACTCTAGGCTCAGCTACCTCCTCCAATGCTCTCCATTGGAACCTCTAGTCTCAGCTACCTCCCCCGATGCTCTCAAATGGAACCTCTAGGCTCAGCTACCTCCTCCGATGCTCTTCATTGGAACCTCTAGGCTCAGCTACCTCCTCCAATGCTCTCCTTTGAAACCTCTAGTCTCAGCTACCTCCTACGATGCTCTCCATTGGAACCTCTAGGCTCAGCTGCCTCCCCCGATGCTCTCAAATGGAACCTCTAGGCTCAGCTACCTCCTCCGATGCTCTCCATTGGAACCTCTAGTCTCAGCTACCTCCTCCTGTGCTCTCATTGGAACCTCTAGTCTCAGCTACCTCCTCCAATGCTCTCCATTGGAACCTCTAGGCTCAGCCACCTTCTACGATGCTCTCCATTGGAACCTCTAGGCTCAGCTACCTCCTCCGATGCTCTCCATTGGAACCTCTAGCCTCAGCTACCTCCTCTGATGATCTCCATTGGAACCTCTAGCTTCAGCTACCTCCTCCTCTGCTCTCCATTGGAACCTCTAGTCTCAGCTACCTCCTCCTGTGCTCTCCATTGGAACCTCTAGTCTCAGCTACCTCCTCCTGTGCTCTCCATTGGAACCTCTAGGCTCAGCTACTTCTTCCGATGCTCATTATTGGAAACTCTAGTCTCAGCTACCTCCTCCTGTGCTCTCCATTGGAACCTCTAGTCTCAGCTACCTCCTACGATGCTTTCCATTGGAACCTCTAGCCTCAGCCACCTCCTCCGATGCTCTCCATTGGAACCTCTAGGCTCAGCTACCTCCTCCGATGCTCTCCATTGGAACCTCTAGGCTCAGCTACCTCCTCCGATCCTCTTCATTGGAACCTCTAGGCTCAGCTACCTCCTCCGACGCTCTCCATTGGAAACTCTAGGCTCAGCTACCTCCTACGATGCTCTCCATTGCAACCTCTAGTCTCAGCTACCTCCTCCGATGCTCTCATTGGAACTTCTAGTCTCAGCTACTTCCTCCGATGCGCTCCATTGGAACCTCTAGGCTCAGCTACCTCCTCCGATGCTCTCCATTGGAACCTCTAGACTCAGCTATCGCCTCCGATGCTCTCCATTGGAACCTCTGGGCTCAGCTACCTCTTCCGATGCTCTCCATTGGAACCTCTAGGCTCAGCTACCTCCTACGATGCTCTCCATTGCAACCTCTAGTCTCAGCTACCTCCTCCGATGCTCTCATTGGAACCTCTAGTCTCAGCTACCTCCTCCGATGCTCTCCATTGGAACCTCTAGGCTCAGCTACCTCCTCCGATGCTCTCCATTGGAACCTCTAGTCTCAGCTACCTCCAACCATGCTCTCCATTGGAACCTCTAGGCTGAGGCTACCTCCTACGATGCTCTCAAATGGAACCTCTAGTCTCAGCTACCTCCTCCGATGCTCTCCATTGGAACCTCTAGGCTCAGCAACCTCCTCGGATTTTCTTTATTGGAACCTCTAGGCTCAGCTACCTTCTCCGATGCTCTCCATTGGAAACTCTAGGCTCAGCTACCTCCTACGATGCTCTCCATTGGAACCTCTAGTCTCAGCTACCTCCTCCGATGCTCTCCATTGGAACCTCTAGGCTCAGCTACCTCCTACGATGCTCTCCATTGCAACCTCTAGTCTCAGCTACATCCTCCGATGCTCTCATTGGAACCTCTAGTCTCAGCTACCTCCTCCGATGCTCCCCATTGGAACCTCTAGGCTCAGCTACCTCCTACGATGCTCTCCATTGGACCTCTGGGCTCACCTACCTCCTACGATGCTCTCCATTGGAACCTCTAGGCTCAGCTACCTCCTCCGATGCTCTCATTGAAACCTCTAGGCTCAGCCAACTCGTCTCTGATGCACTCCATTGGAACCTCTAGGCTGAGACTATCTCCTCCGATGCTCTCCATTGGAACCTCTAGTCTCAGCTACCTCCTCCTGTGCTCTTCATTGGAACCTCTAGGCTCAGCTACCTCCTCTGATGCTCTCCATTGGAACCTCTAGGCTCAGCTACCTCCTACGATGCTCTTCATTGGAACCTATAGGCTCAGCTACCTCCTTCGATGCTCTCCATTGGAACCTCTAGGCTCAGCTACCTCCTCCGATGCTCTCCATTGGAACCTCTAGGCTCAGCTACCTCCTCCGGTGCTCTCCATTGGAACCTCTAGGCTCAGCTACCTCCTCCGATGCTCTCCATTGGAACCTCTAGTCTCAGCTACCTCCTCCGATGCTCTCCATTGGAACCTCTAGTCTCAGCAACCTTTTCCTGTGCTCTCCATTGGAACCTCTAGGCTCAGCTACCTCCTACGATGCTCTCAAATGGAACCTCTAGTCTCAGCTACCTCCTCCGATGCTCTCCAGTGGAACCTCTAGGCTCAGCTACCTCCTCCGATCCTCTTTATTGGAACCTCTAGGCTCAGCTACCTCCTCCTGTGCTCTCCATTGGAAACTCTAGGCTCTGCTACCTCCTACGATGCTCTCCATTGGAACCTCTAGTCTCAGCTACCTCTTCCGATGCTCTCCATTGGAACCTCTAGGCTCAGCTACCTCCTACGATGCTCTCCATTGCAACCTCTAGGCTCAGCTACCTCCTCCGATGCTCTCATTGGAACCTCTAGTCTCAGCTACCTCCTCCGATGCTCTCCATTGGAACCTCTAGTCTCAGCTACCTCCAACCATGCTCTCCATTGGAACCTCTAGGCTGAGGCTACCTCCTACGATGCTCTCAAATGGAACCTCTAGTCTCAGCTACCTCCTCCGATGCTCTCCATTGGAACCTCTAGGCTCAGCAACCTCCTCGGATCCTCTTTATTGGAACCTCTAGGCTCAGCTATCTTCTCCGATGCTCTCCATTGGAAACTCTAGGCTCAGCTACCTCCTACGATGCTCTCCATTGGAACCTCTAGTCTCAGCTACCTCTTCCGATGCTCTCCATTGGAACCTCTAGGCTCAGCTACCTCCTACGATGCTCTCCATTGCAACCTCTAGTCTCAGCTACCTCCTCCGATGCTCTCATTGGAACCTCTAGTCTCAGCTACCTCCTCCGATGCTCCCCATTGGAACCTCTAGGCTCAGCTACCTCCTACGATGCTCTCCATTGGACCTCTGGGCTCATCTACCTCCTACGATGCTCTCCATTGGAACCTCTAGGCTCAGCTACCTCCTACGTTGCTCTCCATTGGAACCTCTAGGCTCAGCTACCTCCTCCGATGCTCTCATTGAAACCTCTAGGCTCAGCCACCTCGTCTCTGATGCACTCCATTGGAACCTCTAGGCTCAGCTACCTTCTCCGATGCTCTCCATTGGAACCTCTAGTCTCAGCTACCTCCTCCTGTGCTCTTCATTGGAACCTCTAGGCTCAGCTACCTCCTCTGATGCTCTCCATTGGAACCTATAGTCTCAGCTACCTCCTACGATGCTCTTCATTGGAACCTATAGGCTCAGCTACCTCCTCCGATGCTCTCCATTGGAACCTCTAGTCTCACCTACCTCCTCCGATGCTCTCCATTGGAACCTCTAGGCTTAGCTACCTCCTCCGATGCTCTCCATTGGAACCTCTAGTTTCAGCTACCTCCTCCGATGCACTCCATTGGAACCTCTAGGCTCAGCTACCTCCTCCGGTGCTCTCCATTGGAAGCTCTAGTCTTAGCTACCTCCTCCGGTGCTCTCCATTGGAACCTCTAGTCTTAGCTACCTCCTCCGGTGGACATCTTATTATTTAGTCGGTAGACAGATTTCTCTAATAATTGGCGACAGACGTGAGACGACCATTCTCTTTCAGCGTCTTTCTGTTGGTATCTATCGTTGCAACCTAGTCGATTTGATGGGCACCTTTCCGTTAACCTCAGAAGACAAGACCTGACCCTCCGGACAATGAAATCTCTGTATTTATTAATAATCTCTAAGCCCTTAAGGAGCGAGTACCTCAGGGTAAATAATAATAATAATAAGAATAATAATAATAATAATAATTATTATTATTATTATTATTATTATATATCATTATTACTATTACAATTATCAATATTATTATTATTATTATCTGGGTCGCCGCTTGTCAGTGGACTGTAATCTTGACATGGTGCCCTGAAACGCCACCGCATTGAAACGTTGGATCAATGCCGACAAGTTCTGGAAAAGGAAGTTTGTCTCTCGGGTGTCACCGGTAGTTGTCGAAAGTCGGCGTCCAGTCTCAGACAGAAAGGCGAGGCCCTCACTATTGAGGGGACCGAAGGTTTCTATAGCGATTGGAACAAAAGTGTATTTCTTCTATAGCTCAGAATATTTTGTGTGTTTCCTTGTGGCTGCTATCTCCGCCGCTCCTCCAGCTGTGGAAGCTGTTTCGGGGATATAGGAAGCGGCCACTGTGTCCACCACAGTTGCGTCCCAAAGTAAGGTCCGCCAAAGTAAACTCCACGGTATCAGGGTCTGCCCGTCCGGTCTCTTTCCATCTAATCTGGAAAGACCTGACGGTTCCTTGACTGCTGGAATACCGGCTCTGTTGAGGCTGCGATGGATAAGGTCGTTGATATTACAGTGTCTTGCTTGACGGCCAAAGCCCAATGAACAGGACAGGCCATGTGCGCCTCTGGCAGAGACGAAGGCGCCGCATGCGCAGGTGTGCGGCTCACAGATGGCCACCCTTAAACGTAGGCCGACCGCCACCCTCACGGTATCGTCCTCCAGTCTGAGATCGCGAGAAACGAGCGGGAGAGCGAATAGCCAGTCCGAGGCGTGTGGTGACTGCAAGGCCCTTAGTCTCGCCTGGTCGTAGGGATCCTGTAGCTTTTCTTCTAGTGCAGACAGAACCGCGTTTAACAGCGGTCTGTCAAAGTGGGCTTGTTTATGGCCTGGCGTCGTCGGGGCAGAAGCTTTGGTAAGTTGAAGCCAGGTAGACATCGCCGAGTCGCATGCTGAGTCCGATTTCACCGCTGCTGATTCTAAGATGAGGGACTGGATCTGGAGAGTGCCCGCGGCTGAAGCCAAAAAGGCGGGGAGTGCCAGCGAGGACGCCCTCCTAATTCCCAGTCCTCCCATCCTGATCGGGAGAGTGGCCTGACTCCATTGGTCATCGGTCATCGAAATGTTGAAGATTCGCTCGATCCCTCCTCGCAGCAGATCGTCGTAAGCCCATAGACGCGGGTGGTCGTGGCAAGGGGTGCATCTCAATAAATGCATGAGTTTAGGCGAGCCGATCGAATGTCTAAGGATCAGTAGAGCGTCTAGTCTAGCGATTAGTTGCAACCTGTCGAGAGCAATTCCGAGGTCGGCCACACAGGTATCGAAGGCTGAAAGCAGGGCATCCGTCGTGGAAAGCGGAGCCCCTAGGAGCACGGCCGATGATGCATTGACTCGGGCGAACTGTCCTAGGAAGCCTTGACTAACGTCGTTGAGATGGGCGTCGGAAGATATGAGTTCGCATTTTTTGCGGTTGAGCGTGAGGCCAAGTTGCAGACATCCCTCTTCGATCGAGTTAACATCCGCCTCCACCACCTTAGGATCTCCGCCCAAGGTGAGGTCGTCGAGCTATCCAAAGGCCAATGGTGAAAGCAGGTGATTAAGGATCGGCTGTAGCGGTAGGCAGAAAAGGAGAGGTCCCAAGGGATCGCCCTGTTGCGAACCTTCTTGCGATTGTATCGTGAATCTCCCGATTCTCAGAGATGTTGCCTCGGCGTAGGCAAGATGGCAATATGCGGATAAATCAGGAATGAGTTCGTCCACTGATGCGAGCATGAAATCTCGGTGCAAGCTATTGAAAGCGTTTGAGATGTCAAGCTGCACCATTATTGAATTCGTGTCCATGCTGGTCAGGAATCGTCTAGCGGCGTGGGTTGCCGCCTCGCAGACTCCGGGAACGCCAACCCCCAGTTGTTTAGGGGTTAGGTACGGCGTGACACGTGGGACGGCGTATGCGTTGGCGCATTTAGATGCGAGTCGACGCCACACGTATCCAATGGCTATTGGTCTTAGACCACCACAGCTTTTATGGAGGGCGAAAAGAGTACCTCCGAATAAGATGGGCCGTATCTCTTGAGGGCAGATGCCGGCCAGATTGATAAGAGCAGTCGTCGCTCTCAGCAGCCCAGGTCCCGCGTCTGGATCTCCAATCAGTTCCGCCACGTGTTGAGGGCGCAGCCCATCAGGGCCGCCGGACGACCCCATCCGGAAAGAGCGCATCATTGTGCGAATCTCCAGCTCTGTCGCCTGGAAGGGTGCGCTTGAGGTCGATCGAAGGATGGCTGGGCGGTCACGCGGCGGGGCAGGATGTTTTTGGCACAGAAGTTCCAGTGTCTCTTCATTAATCGGCGCTGGGGCGTCGCCAGAACAAATTATGCGAGCTGCCGCACTAATGTTTCCATCCTCCAATTTTGCGGCTACCGCCGCCGCCAGTGCCTGTCTTCCATTCGAGCCCGTAGGCCTCTGCCCTTCGCGGGTGTCCGCGTCTGGTTGGAAGATAGTGTCGGCCAAAGTCAGCCATCCGTCATAAAAATCTGCAATGCGCTTCTTGACGATGGACGTAAGATTGCGGCGTCGGCCGCCCCTCAAAGGAGTTTCCAAAGTTCCCGCACCAAAGGCGAGGAGGCGCCGCCATCCTGCGAGGTTCGTAGGGTCCGCCAAAATGGACTCCATAATGTCGGTTAGAAGGCGGCCAGCTCCTGATCTAGCTCCTTTGGGAAAATGCCTGAGAAGACCTCGTGAGAGGCAAGGGTGTCGCATTGACCTGACAGGTCTCGGGTCCGAATTAGGGACGGCATCGGTCATCCGTTCTTCGTCAGTCGTGATTTGTTCGGGATTCGCATTTGTCGTGACGGTCACCGAGCCAAAAGGTGCCAAAGGGAATCCTGAAGATAAGGGCGGCTTATTCGAACCCGGACATGGATTGACCCTGGGCCCGTGTTGGTGGACCATGCCGTCCTTGTTATGGAGTTGGCGAACTGAATGACATACATTGCATGTCCCTTGTGCCTTCTTCTGTTTAAGTTCAAATGTCCCTATCAGGGTCGGTGAATCCGTTCCCTTAGTGATTGTGCGATGTGCTAACTTGTGATTTTGATTCATTTGAGAATTTGGGAAACAGTGATATTGTTTTAATCTTCTGGTTTGATTTCTAGAGATTCAGTTCAGTTTGTTTACAGTTGCGCCGCCATTTAAAAAATAAACGTTGCGTTGCCATTGACGACTGTGACGCAGTCGGTCTTTGAACATGGCACACGGCCATCGGCGTAATTATTTAACACTGCGGCCAATGTTGGTGTTGAAAATAAAGTTTAAAAACCCAATATTATTGAAGACTTAGCTGATCAGCTGTAGTTGAAAAAATCCATCGGGTCACGAGACGAAATTCCGTTAGAAGATGTAAAAATCCAACGCTGACGATAACGCGATCCGTAGTATTTTTAATTTAAAAGTGGACTTTAAAATTTGCCACCTACAGCGACGGCTGACGTATATACGTATTTATTATTATTATTATTATTACTATTACTATTGTTTGGTTAAACTACAGCTGCACAAAAGAGCCTCTGAAGGCTCTTTTGTGATCCTATGACTATTATAATAATGATGATAATAATAATAATAAATAAAAAATTAAAAAGGATATGAGGCAGCGGACGTGGTGGTGGTCGGAAAATTTTTAATGTCCGACTATTTAGCAAAAATGCCGCGTAACGAGTAATCGTCAGAGTTGGATTTTAGCATTGTCTAATGGATTAACAACTCGTGACCCGATTGATTATATTCACCACATCTTATTCGCCAAGACCACAACACGATTGGTTTGTCAAACTTTCGTTTCAACTTATATGTAGCCGTGCATTTGAATTGATGGCCGCTTGCCATGCTTTAAGGCCAGCGACGTCAACGTTGCCAATGGCAACGATTACTGTTTAAATGGCGGCGCATTTGAAAACAAACCGAATTGAAACTCAGATGAGTCAAAAACCTTGTAAGGGCCAGGGGGTTTGCGGGGTGTGTTGGTTGTCCTTCAAAACCCATGCCTCAGATGGCACGATGCACCGGCACGGCCCTCGAACCGCCCCTTGTCCAGGTTCCGACCAGCCACCGGCGGACGGCCCTTTAAAGCATAATACCACAAGACAGTCGTCTTCCACCACTAGCGTGCAGATCTCTTACTCACGGGAGCTGTCGACGGACGTTGGGCCGATCGCTTCTCAGCTCTCACATCCTGCTTCACCCGGTCTTCTGATTAAGAGAATTCCAAAAGCAGCAAGGCCATCTTGTGCTGCTCTCCTGGCCGATATAATCCAAGCAATTGTAAGAGAACCAAATTGCGTTGCAAAATGGTTCGATTTGCTGGCCTTCGGTGGAACTGTACTAGTGAAGCCAAGAAGAGGTGGACGAAAACACAACATGACCAAGATGATTTTGTCCCGCATTACTGAATGGGGACTGCAGGGGCCAGACCAGTCGACTAACGATGAATTGCCATCGACGTCAAGTCGCAAGCTCAAGTCCGCTAAATGCGACCACGTCAAGTATTTAGCCTCAACAGTTGCAAGCAAGCTGGAGGAAGGCAATTTCAAAGCAGCCATCCGTCTCATCTGCAGCGAGGATAAGCCGGCGCTGGACACACCGGAAACTCTGGCCGCGCTTAAGAAAAAGCACCCGCCTGCGCCAGTGGACAGGAGAACACCGTGTGATCCAGACAGTTCGGATCGCTTCATCCCGCTTCAAGTTTCTAAAGAAGATGTCGCTAGGGCAATCTCCTCTTTCCCTGCGGGTTCGGCTGGTGGTCCAGATGGCATAACTCCACAACACTTAAAGGATCTGATGGCCTATGGAGTAGATGACAACATCGGGCAACATCTATCCGACCTTGTCAATCTGCTCCTAAAGGGAGGTCTATCCGAAGAGGTGAATGAGGTCGTCTATGGGGCAAACCTTTTAGCCCTGAGCAAGAAGGACGGAGGCATAAGACCGATCGCCGTGGGCTACACATGGCGTCGTCTGGCGGCAAAGTGCGCTAATTCGCATGCGGTAACAAGGCTGTCTCAACTGCTTGCCCCCATTCAGCTTGGGGTAGGCATTCCAGGAGGCGCTGAGGCAGCTGTCCATGCAACATGTCGTTGGATAACCACAATGCCTGAGGACAGCGTCCTAGTGAAGCTCGACTTCGCCAATGCCTTTAACACCCTGCGCAGAGATTGTCTTCTAGAAGCAGTTGCTAGAGAGATCCCAGAGCTCTACCACTTTGCTCACGCTGCCTATTCAAACCGTCCACTATTGCGCTATGGTTCAAACACAATTCGATCCGAAGAAGGAACGCAGCAAGGCGATCCTTTGGGACCTCTGGAATTCTGTCTTGTGCTGCAACCGATTCTCATGAAGCTTCGTTCGGATCTGCGTATCGGATATCTGGATGACCTGACATTGGGAGGTAACAAGGAAACAGTGGCCGACGACGTTCAATTAATCGAGCAGGAATCAAAGAATCTGGGATTGCTATTGAACCGCAGCAAATGCGAAATCGCGTGTCACAACACCCAGATGCCGAACAATGACCCTGCGTTCCAAGAGTTCACGAGCATAGCCCTCGAGGACATGACCTTGTTGGGTGCACCTCTGATTCCAGGTCCAGCTGTGAACATGGTCGTTAATTCAAAGGCCAATGACCTCGAGAGGGCAATCGGGAGATTGTCCTTGCTTTATACACATGACGCTCTGGTTCTGCTGAGAAACAGTCTAAGTGTACCGAAGCTCTTGTACAGTCTGCGCACAGCCGTCTGCGCTGATTGCCCGGGCTTGGCTCGGTTTGATCAACTGCTGAGAGAAGGACTGTCAACCATTTTAAATGTGGACCTTGACAATGACCGCTGGATCCAGGCTTCTTTGCCGGTGAGAGATGGTGGTCTGGGAGTTCGTTGTGCATCTACGCTGGCACTTTCTGCCTTTCTGGCTTCTGCTGCTAGTACAAGCGAACTCCAGGCATGCATCCTACCAACAGAGTCTGCTGAGGAACCATATGAACTTGCGAGTTCAGCACTCAACGCTTGGAAGACCCTGACAGATGCAGAACCACCAACAGGAGCAGCGAGTCATCGCCAGAAAGAATGGGACCTCCGATTCACAGACAAGGCATGGAAAGGTCTGCTGGATTCCCATAACAATCCATGCGACCGTGCTCGCCTGCTGGCCTCACGAGCACCTCATTCTGGAGACTGGATGCTAGCGCCCCCTGTGACTGCCCTAGGCCTGCGCCTCTCAAACGAGGATGTACGACTGGCAGCCGGGTTGAGGCTAGGAACGACGCTCTGCGAGCCACATTTGTGTCACCAATGTCAAGAGAGCGTCGACGCAAAAGGGCTCCATGGACTAATTTGTAGAAGAGGCAGCGGAAAACATCAACGACACAGCATGTTGAACGATGTCATCTGGAGAGCTCTTGGCAGGGCGAAGATTCCAGCGCAAAAGGAACCTCTCGGCTTGCTAAGAGAAGATGGAAAGCGACCGGACGGCGTCACGCTCATTCCTTGGACACGTGGTCGATGTCTGGCATGGGATGTGACAGTGCCCGACACCTACGCCAAGTCACATCTTGCCGACACATCTATCAGAGCTGGCGAAGCAGCCGAACGCGCAGCTAAGACGAAGAGGGCCAAGTATTCCACCATAACCAACACCCACGACTTCGTAGCCCTCTCCTTGGAATCCGGCGGCGCTTGGAGCAGTGAAGGACTGGAGTTCATTTCAGAGTTGGGTAGTCGAACGAGTGCTGCAACCCACGATCCAATGGAGACGTCATTTCTGTTCCAACGTATCTCAGTTGTTCTTCAGCGTGGGAACGCAGCCTGCCTCTTCGGGACATTGCCAACACTCACTTAGCTCATCATGGGCGATAATAGCATAATGTGAAACATATATAATAGTAATAATAATAATAATAATAATAATAATAATAATAATAATAATAATAATAATAATAATAATGCGGTGGCTTTTCAGGGCACCATGTCAAGATTACAGTCCACTGACAAGCGGCGACCCAGATAGCATGATGACAGATCCGTTGGCAATGCCAATGATGAATAATAAATAATAATAATAATAATAATAATAATACTAATAATAATAACAATAATAATAATAATAATAATAATTATAAGATATTATTATAATAATAATAATTCGACAACTACCGGTGACACCCGAGAGACAAACTTCCTTTTCCAGAACTTGTCGGCATTGATCCAACGTTTCAATGCGGTGGCGTTTCAGGGCACCATGTCAAGATTAGAGTCCACTGTTAAACGCGGTTCTGTCTGCACTAGAAGAAAAGCTACAGGATCCCTACGACCAGGCGAGACTAAGGGCCTTACAGTCACCACACGCCTCGGACTGGCTATTCGCTCTCCCGCTCGTTTCTCGCGATCTCAGACTGGAGGACGATACCGTGAGGGTGGCGGTCGGCCTACGTTTAGGGGTGGCCATCTGTGAGCCGCACACCTGCGCATGCGGCGCCTTCGTCTCTGCCAGAGGCGCACATGGCCTGTCCTGTTCATTGGGTTTTGGCCGTCAAGCAAGACACTGTAATATCAACGACCTTATCCATCGCAGCCTCAACAGAGCCGGTATTCCAGCAGTCAAGGAACCGTCAGGTCTTTCCAGATTAGATGGAAAGAGACCGGACGGGCAAACCCTGATACCGTGGAGTGGGGGGCGGACCTTACTTTGGGACGCAACTGTGGTGGACACAGTGGCCGCTTCCTATATCCCCGAAACAGCTTCCACAGCTGGATGAGCGGCGGAGATAGCAGCCACAAGGAAACACACAAAATATTCTGAGCTAGAGAAGAAATACACTTTTGTTCCAATCGCTATAGAAACCTTCGGTCCCCTCAATAGTGAGGGCCTCGCCTTTCTGTCTGAGACTGGACGCCGACTTTCGACAACTACCGGTGACACCCGAGAGACAAACTTCCTTTTCCAGAACTTGTCGGCATTGATCCAACGTTTCAATGCGGTGGCGTTTCAGGGCACCATGTCAAGATTACAGTCCACTGACAAGCGGCGACCCAGATAGCATGATAACAGATCCGTTGGCAATGCCAATGATGAATAATAATAATAATAATAACAATAACAATAATAATAATAATAATAATAATAATAATAATAATAATAATAATAATAATAATAATAATAATTGATTCTACGCTTTGGTGGCTTTGAAGGCAGTCGACGGATTTATCTATCCTAGAATTATACAGTTTTTTGAAGTAGTGAGAGTTCGTCAGCGCACGATTGTTATAAAATTACGTTTCAATTGAGGCCAGGATGAGAGATTTTTATATATT
This sequence comes from Bimastos eiseni, assembly GCA_959347315.1. Taxonomy (NCBI): domain Eukaryota; kingdom Metazoa; phylum Annelida; class Clitellata; order Crassiclitellata; family Lumbricidae; genus Bimastos; species Bimastos eiseni. The sequence goes on from OY365816.1 coordinate 2,576,281, forward strand.
ATCTAATAATACTAATGAGATTTTTCAGGATTTTAAATCAAAATGTGTAACCTATGCGAATGGTAACCAGAATTTAACTCCATAATATTCACCGTTGAGCAGTTATAACATCCCACGACGTCATAATACGTATTGCTATGGCAACGCAGTAGAGACGTTCACTTTTTAACATTTGAAACCGAATTTGTATACATCTGGTTCCATTCAACCCACTTCATGTATCTTAATTCCCCTTCTCTTATCCATGTTTCTTAACAACAAAGACCCGTCACGACCCTCTCCGAGTCGGAAGACCATATCACGCAGCTGAATGGCTTCTTCATACAACAAACTACCCCAGATCGTTGACTCACAAGAGGGACCAAGGCCCAAACAAAAGGGGATTTGCGGATCATGCCACAGCGAATGGAAACTGCACAATAAGAATGGCTTCGTGCACAGACATGGACCCAGAGACAACCAGTGCCCAGGTTCTCACAAACCACCAATAGGTCCCCATGTCCCGACAGAAGAACCTCCCGATACAAGGACACAACAGCCAGCAACATCTCTGGGTACAAATGAGATAAATGTAGTCAATTCCATTCCTCATCCATGCTTGACTGCCAGTCTGATGAAACACATACCCAAAGCAGCCAGACCAGGTTTGAGCGCCTTGATAACCATAATTGTAGGACGGATTCTCCGAGATCCATGCTCATTGGCCCAATGGAGGCAGCTTTTCGCCTTTGATGCACTGACATTAGCCAAGCCTACAAGAGGAGGCAGACGCCATAACATGACCATAAAAATCAAACAAAGATCTAACGATTTCCTGGCCAGAAGCTCCAAGGACATTGACTGGCTCTTTATCGGACAAGAGGGATCAGAACACAGAAAGAAAGAAGGAAAGCAAGTGGAACAAACGAGGGCCTCAGCCGTGGCCTCTAAATTGGAAGATGGGAATATCCGAGCAGCAGCTACGATTCTGAGCTCGGACGACAAGCCAATCCCAATGGAAGGAGCTCAAAACAAACAACATCCGCCAGCACCTCAGAGCCAGGTGCCAGTGCCCGGGCCACCGGATGCCGTCCCGCTTCAGATGACCGAGGAGAACGTAATCAGATGCATTCGCAAATTCCCGGCGGGATCAGCCGGTGGGCCAGACGGCTTACGCCCCCAGCACATCCTAGAGTTAGTCAGCAACCAGACTCGGGCCCAACTCTGCTAGCCGCCATTACGGCACTGGTAAACTTGCTGCTCGCAGGAGAATGCCCTTCTGGGATTCGAGCAACCCTTTTCGGTGGAACTCTCTTCGCCCTTAGGAAAAGCACTGGAGGTCTGAGGCCCATTGTCATTGGTTACTACTGGCGCAGACTGACAGCCAAATGTGCCAGCTCTTATGCGGCGCCTAAAGTTGCTGAATACCTCTCTCCCAGATAAGTCGGAGTTGGTATACCAGGAGGATGTGAGGCAGCAGTACACGCAACAAGACGATTTTTGAACAGTTTAGACAACGAAACAATCATAGCCAAAATAGATTTCTCCAACGCATTCAACAGCCTATACAGACTTGAAATGTTGACAGCATTATATAACATTCTTTCTGAACTGGCACCTTTTTGCAATCTAGCTTAACTGGAACACTCACATCTTAAATACGGTCGATACTGTGTCTTGTCCCAAGTAGGGCCCCAACAAGGCGACCCTTTGGGTCCCTTACTCTTCTGTCTACCTCTACAGCCCATCCTCATCCAAATGAAATCGCCGCTCACAGTAGGTTTTCTGGACGACCTAACACTAGGTGGCAGAGCGGAAGAGGTTGCGGAAGATATAAACAGATTCGAAACCGAATGCGAAAACTCGGCCTTTTCCTAAATCGAACAAAATACGAGATCATTTCGACTTCTTCAGTGAAGGACTGCAGTTCATCTCAGAGTTGGGTAGTTGAACGAGTGCTGCAACCCACGATCCAATGGAGACGTCATTTCTGTTCCAACGTATTTCGGTTGTTCTTCAGCGTGGGAACGCCGCCTGCCTCTTCGGGACATTGCCACCACTCACTTAGCTCGCCCACATGGGCGATAACAGCATAATATAATAATAATAATAACAATAATAATAATAATAATAATAATAATAATAATGATAATAATAATAATAATAATGATAACAATAATATTAACAACAATAATAATAATAATAATAATAATAATAATAATAATTTAAAAAAAATAATAATAAACATACATATTGTATAAATATTATTATGACTGACATTTCTTCAATTGTCGATCCCTGTGGGCTGTTTGAACGTGCCTCTGAACGCTACGGCGTTGAATCTTTGAGGGCAAATGGAGAGACGTTGAAACAAGTGCACGGTCTCCATAGGATCTCCTGATACGGCGGTCATGCGACGACCCAACTCCGTCAAGACTCCGTCAACTCCGTTCAGCGCGATTGATGGGTTCCCCAGTGATTCGAATGCCAAGGGAACGAAGTCATGTGTGGTGGGAAGAGTAGAATACTTGGAACACTTTCGGTCCGCGGCATGTTCAGACGCACCGCCAGGCACTGCCGAAGACAGGTGGATGTAGGAGGCTGCGCACGTGTGGATAGTTATTGCATCCCAAGCGATGTACTTGCCTCTCGCCCACGGGATGAGTGCCGCTTCATCCGGTCTCTTTCCGTCGCTCCGGATCAAACCTTGTGGCTCCTTCGAGGATGGAACTTCTGCTTTTAAAAGGGCTCTCCAGACAATATCATTCAAGGTGAAGTGTCGAGCCGCTCTTCCTGTCGAGTGTCTGTAAACAAGACCGTGATGTCCTCCCGGGTCAGCGGTTTCTCCACACTGACATTGATGCGGTGCACAGATGTTGAGTCCCAGGCGAAAGCCCACCGCCACCCTCACGGCCTCATTGCTCAGACCTAAGCCGCAAGAGATGATAGGAACAGTCGAGGCAATCTCCAGAGTGGGGTGATGACATCGCGCCCAACCATGCCCGGCTGAATGGGTCATTACTGGAAGACAACACTGCAGCTTTGTCGATGTTAATCAAGGGTCTGTCCCAGACCTTCTGACTGGTCAAGGCCGATACCCCACCATCCGGGAGTGTTGGTGTGCGGGCCTCAAGGATTTCCTCCTTATGATCGTCGATCCAATCCTCCGAGTCGAGAACAGTGGCAACGAGCGACCTGGTCGATGCAGCTGAAGATGCCAGCATCGACACCCGTCTAATTCTTAATCCGCCGTCTCTTATCGGGAGTGTGGCCTGTTTCCATTGTATATCACTGAGCTTGATGTTAAGGATGTTTTCTAATCAAACTCGCATTTGGTCATCCATCTTCTCTAGAAGGGGGTGTCCCCAGCAGGGCGCTGCACGTAGAAGGTAGATCAGTTTCGCCGCCCCGAAGCAGGAGCGTAGCAGCATAAGTGCGGCCTGGGCCTGGATGCAGGTCAAGTCCTTCAATGCCAATTCCAGAGAATCGCGATGTTTGAGAAGAACTTCATCCAGCGCTTGAACATCCCTTGAACAGCGGGGCGCCAAGAAGAATCAATGAATCACGCACGCTTCGTCCTCCGGAAGTCTTCAAATTCCAAGTCCGTTAGTTCGATTTCAGAACAGTATTCACATTTGTTTCTGTTCAGCCGAATGCCGTGCGAATACTCAAGTTCATTGATTGCGGCTAGGTCCTGCTGCACCTCCTCCTCCTTCCTGCCCCCAAGCGAGATGTCGTCAAGGTAGCCCAGTCTGAACCTGGAGCGGAGCGATTGGAGAGTCGACTGTAGCGGCAGACAAAATAACAGCGGGTCCAACGGATCCCCCTGTTGAGGTCCCATCTGAGACTGCACCACAAGGCAACCAAACTGTAGTATGGACTCCGCCGAGTAAGCTTGATGGATGAACGCGTATAGCTCAGGTATTGTGTCATAAACTGCCCGCAGCATTATATCTCTTCGTGAGGTATTGAATTTATTGGCAAAGTCCAGCTTCACAAAAGCGTGATCCCGCGGCATATCCGTGACGAAGCTTCTTGCAGAGTGAACCGCTGCTTCACTGCCGCCCGGTGTTGCAATACCCACCTGGAGTGGGCCGAAGAAGGATTCTAGTCGGGTCAAGGCGTATTTGTTTGCGCATTTCGCAGACAGCCGTCGCCAGACGTAGCCAATCACGATTGGTCTGAGACCTCCTGATTTTTTGAAAGGGCGATGAGGGTGCCTCCGAAAAGAAGTTCTTGTATTTCCAGTGGGTACGCACCCCTCAGCAACACATTGATGAAGACGGTCAACGCTTATAGGATAGTCTCAGCTGATTATCGGTTGTTGAGCAGGTCGAGTAGGTGCTGGGGTCGCAAACCATCCGGTCCCCCAGATGAACCAGCCGGGAATGACCGTATCGCGTCCTCGACCTCTCATTCCGTGACCTGGAAAGGGACGGCTTGCGTCACTTCCGGCAAGTCAGCCAGGTTGGCAGCCCAGTTGTCTGTCGGATGCCTTTCCTGCATAACTGCCAAAGAATCGTGTGTTGGCTTGACCGGACAGTCTTGACTGCAGAGGAAGCGAGTGGCGGCACCAATGTTGCCCTCTTCGAGTTTGGCACCAACCGCAGCCAGTCATAAATTCTTAGCACTGGGGCATCTTGCAATGCCATCCTCCTCCTGCTCCGTCTCATCCCTCGTACGCAGGGCTGCTTGGCTGTCAATCGGTTTCTTGATTACATTGGCCATATTTCGCCTGCGACCCGCTCTTGGTGGTTGTGCTAGTATGTTGGAGGCAAACCACATCAACTGACGCCAAGCCTCAACTCCAGCTGAGTTGTTATTTATGGAGTGCAGGATATCAGTGAGGGCCCGGGAGCAGGCGAAACGGGCTCCTTTTGGGACATGCTTCAGCAATCTGCCGCCATTCTGTCTAGGGTGTCGGGCAACACTATATGTGACCGCCTCGTCCACTGCTTCTACTCCTGAAGCATTTCCCGTGCGAATGCTCAACGAGACCAAATCCCCCCGCTCCTCGTCGGCTAAACCCAAGATTGAATCAACTTCGACTGCCTTTGCATACAGCGCCTGCGCCGAGCCATGGCCCAGTGGTGGCTGCTTCGAACCTGGACACGGGCTGTTTCGCGGTCCATGCAGTCTTTCAGGTGCAACTGCCTAACAGATCGGCAGCGACTACATACCCCACTCGCCTTTTTTAATCCCTGTGCAACGTTCTGTGATTGGCCAGACTGTGATTTAGCGATCTGGGTTGGTTTCTTGTATGGTGACGCCATTTAACGGTGTTAAATAGTCTTCCGGCTCGGAGCAGGTAGTGACTGGTCTTTGTTGTTAAGCTATATGGATACCCGAATAGGAAGGGAATGAAGATATATTAAGTGGGAGGAATGGAGATGTAAACACATTCGGTTTCAAACGTCAAAAAAATAAACGTCTTTACTGCGTTGCTATAGCAATACGCATTATGACGTCGTGGTATGCTATAAATGATTAACGGTGAAGAATATTGAGTAAAACTCTGGTTTCCATTTGCACAGGTTACAAATGTTGATTTAAAATCCTGAAAAATCTCTATAATAATATAAGAAAATATATAAAAATCTCTGATCCTGGCAACAGTTGGAAAGAAATGATATAAAAATCGTGCGCTGACGAACTCTCACAACTTTAAAACACTGTATCTTAACCCTTATCTTCTGGATTCCCTTTGGCACCTTTTGGCTCGGTGACTGTCGCGACATATGCGAATCCCGAGCAAATCACGACTGACGAAGAACGGACGACCGATGCCACCCCTAATTCGGATCCGAGACCTGTCAGATCAATGCGACACCCTTGCCTCTCACGAGGTCTTCTCAGGCATTTTCTCAAAGGAGCTAGATCAGGAGCTGGCCGCCTTCTAACCTACATTATGGAGTTAATTTTGGTGGACCCTGCGAACCTTGACAATGACCGCTGGATCCACTCCTTTGAGGGGCGGCCGACGCCGCAATCTTACGTCCATCGTCAAGAAGCGCATTGCAGATTTTTATGACGGATGGCTGACTTTGGCCGACACTATCTTCCAACCAGACGCGGACACCCGCGAAGGGCAGAGGCCTACGGGCTCGAATGGAAGACAGGCACTGGCGGCGGCGGTAGCCGCAAAATTGGAGGATGGAAACATTAGTGCGGCAGCTCGCATAATTTGTTCTGGCGACGCCCCAGCGCCGATTAATGAAGAGACACTGGAACTTCTGTGCCAAAAACATCCTGCCCCGCCGCGTGACCGCCCAGCCATCCTTCGATCGACCTCAAGCGCACCCTTCCAGGCGACAGAGCTGGAGATTCGCACAATGATGCGCTCTTTCCGGATGGGGTCGTCCGGCGGCCCTGATGGGCTGCGCCCTCAACACGTGGCGGAACTGATTGGAGATCCAGACGCGGGACCTGGGCTGCTGAGAGCGACGACTGCTCTTATCAATCTGGCCGGCATCTGCCCTCAAGAGATACGGCCCATCTTATTCGGAGGTACTCTTTTCGCCCTCCATAAAAGCTGTGGTGGTCTAAGACCAATAGCCATTGGATACGTGTGGCGTCGACTCGCATCTAAATGCGCCAACGCATACGCCGTCCCACGTGTCACGCCGTACCTAACCCCTAAACAACTGGGGGTTGGCGTTCCCGGAGTCTGCGAGGCGGCAACCCACGCCGCTAGACGATTCCTGACCAGCATGGACACGAATTCAATAATGGTGCAGCTTGACATCTCAAACGCTTTCAATAGCTTGCACCGAGATTTCATGCTCGCATCAGTGGACGAACTCATTCCTGATTTATCCGCATATTGCCATCTTGCCTACGCCGAGGCAACATCTCTGAGAATCGGGAGATTCACGATACAATCGCAAGAAGGTTCGCAACAGGGCGATCCCTTGGGACCTCTCCTTTTCTGCCTACCGCTACAGCCGATCCTTAATCACCTGCTTTCACCATTGGCCTTTGGATAGCTCGACGACCTCACCTTGGGCGGAGATCCTAAGGTGGTGGAGGCGGATGTTAACTCGATCGAAGAGGGATGTCTGCAACTTGGCCATCTGCGAGCCGCACACCTGCGCATGCGGCGCCTTCGTCTCAGCCAGAGGCGCACATGGTTCATTGGGCTTTGGCCGTCAAGCAAGACACTGTAATATCAACGACCTTATCCATCGCAGCCTCAACAGAGCCGGTATTCCAGCGGTCAAGGAAGGAACCGTCAGGTCTTTCCGGATTAGATGGAAAGAGACCGGACGGGCAGACCCTGATACCGTGGAGTGGGGGGCGGGCCTTACTTTGGGACGCGACTGTGGTGGACACAGTGGCCGCTTCTTATATCCCCGAGACGGCTTCCACAGCTTGAGGAGCGGCGGAGATAGCAGCCACAAGGAAACACACAAAATATTCTGAGCTAGAGAAGAAATACACTTTTGTTCCAATCGCTATAGAAACCTTCGGTCCCCTCAATAGTGAGGGCCTCGCCTTTCTGTCTGAGACTGGACGCCGACTTTCGACAACTACCGGTGACACCCGAGAGACAAACTTCCTTTTCCAGAACTTGTCGGCATTAATCCAACGTTTCAATGCGGTGGCTTTTCAGGGCACTATGTCAAGATTACAATCCACTGACAAGCGGCGACCCAGATGGCCTGATGGCAGATCCGTTGGCAATGCCAATGATGAATAACACTATATGTGACATAATAATAACAACAACAATAATAGTAATAATAACAATTTTACACATAATAATAATGATCGTTTAGTATCAAACTGACAAACTGCAGTACGATTACAAGCTGAGCATGAACAAATTATAACAAGTTATTACAGATGTCAAATTCAACTGTCGGCAGCCACGCAAGGGGCTATTACGTTGTACATCTACGCTATACGTTAGTGAGGCAATAATCAAGAAACATCGTATAAGGCAGAAGCAGACAATGGAGAGAGCGGAGCGAGGAGACCATGGAGCCGTAACAATGGGTTTCATTTAGAATGAGAGAAGTGGAAGAATCGATATATACTTTAAGGATTAATTGAAGGCATGGAGTTTCATACATTGTATTTTGATAGAAATTCTGAGGAATGTTGAATGCAGAGATCGGTGCTAAGTGGTTGACCCACTGCATGTGGATGACAGAATATTGGGTCGGTGGGCGTAGGGAAAAATGAGGAAAACTCAGATGAAAAATCGATCGTTCTGTTTAATGTCTAAATTGGAAATCATTCTTTTGAAATGGTTAATTTTAATGCATTGATACTCTGTCGAAATGGTTACCTAAGTGCAAAATCATTGTGCACTGAATATATCTGATCCTTTTTAAGACGTTGATGCAAACGGACAATCTCTGTCTTGTATACATCCGCCCTAGATAGAGTGATAGACCTAAAGACCTAAGGACCTAGACGGAGGCACAGGCAGAGGCGAAGGCATCGGAGGAGGCGTCGACGCCTATAAATGGATCTGTTGACCTGTTGATGTAGCCCTAGAAATTCCCGCCATAGCATCGCTCTGAGTTGTAGCGGCTGCATTTGTGGTAGGAGCCATGGTAACAGCAGCAGCAGCAGCAGCAGCAGCAGCTGTTGCTGAGGCGGCAAGGCGGCCGCAGAAATTCCATGCCCATATCTCCCTCGTCTGTCTGTAGGTCGACGAAGCCTAGACACACGTGCCGAAGGAGGCAGAGAGGATGGGAGAGGAGCGAAAAGAATTGAAGCGTTCAGAGAAAGGAGGAGGAGGTGAAGGAAAATATTCAATTAACTGCAGAATATATAACTCACGTTTGATAACGTCCTCTATATGACGTTCAGAAGTGAACATTGAATTCGAGTTGCATGAAATATTAAGAACCGGAAAGAGGCTGCATGGGAGAGAGGTGAGTTCTCCGTTTAAAGCAAAATATAGTCTCGGTGAGAGAGCTGCGAAAATGATTAGAGAAAGATTTCCAGATGGTTGGAAGAGGCATATCTCGCAATGGGCGGCAGGAGAAAGATGAGGAGGTGAATGGGGCTGAAATGCAGGGGAGAGTGATGGTAACTCTCGGACTCCTTACTTCCAGAACGCTCTAAGACTATTGGAGAACCCAATAGCAACCGCAGCAGCAGCAGAAGGGGAGGAGAATGCATTGAGCGCAGAGGAGGCAATGCTGGCCATAAAAATGTCTACTTATAGTAGATAGGCCTATGTCTATATGTCTATATGTCTATATGTCTATATGTCTATAGACAGCGTATGCCGTAGAACGATATAACGATCTGTCTGGATGACATGTGTTGTGCACTTGTACGTGGTGTGTGCAAAAGTAGCAATAGTTGATAATTATAATGTTGATGTAGTATCAACATTTGTTTCTATGCACACGAAATATTCTGGATCCATCTGAAATGAGATGAAAAACATGAATCTAAGTCACATAGACCGTTTCAGAGATCCAGTAACTGAGCAATTGTGGAAACATCCTAGTTATATATCCTCCTTGTTTATTTCCTTCGTACCTTCTAGTTTATCTTTCCTTAACATCAGTGGCGCCGACAGCGTTTTGAAAGTGGGGGAGGGGCATCAAAAAGTAGATTGTGAAAAATGCGCTATGCTTTGCACCACCCTGCCATTGTTTCCAAACGAGCCATATCTTTGCAAGACATCTCGCAGAGGAAGGTGTCCTAGTCATCTGTTAGAATTGTTCTCTGCGTAAATTATTATTTTTATTATTTTGTCTGCATTAAGCATTCTAAAACCTCCCAAAGTCGTAGACTACGGTAGCCGTTCTGTATACAGTATGACCGGGCTAAAGAAGCTTTACTTAATACTTCCTTCGTTATAATAAAATTTCTTCAATATTGTTGAAATGTACTTATAAATGCATCGTGCAAGAAACAATATTTATTACTTTTATATAACGTTGTGGGTCTACAAAAACAAGTATCTATTAATTAAGGCATACTTGTTAAGAATTTGGCCTATTATGTTCCGTTCATACAGTCTCGGCCTGTATATATATATAATATATATATATATATATATATATAGCCCTAGATATATACCAGAGTTGTCCACGAGTCCAGTCGACCCGCGGATCGGGCCGGGTCGGGTCACGAATATGTGTAGATTAGGCGGGTCAGGTCGGGTCGGGTCGGGTCGGGTCAAGATCCTGGCGGGTCGGCTTGGGTCGGGTCCCAAACCCGGACCCATTTCGAACCACCAATTTTCAAGTCGTTGATATTCATAATGTTAATCAATTACAATCAAAAGAATTGAGTATCGCGAAGGAATTAGCGTAGAAACGCTGGACAACACCGGGTTTGTCCCTTTATACACCGAACTCGGCTCTTGCTGTCGTATGGAATAATTTCTCATAATTTTATGGAAAAACGAACGGTCAGTGGATTTTTTTATAAACGAATATAATAATAATAAAGTTACAAGCGTGTGAGTTAGCTGAGGAGGTAACCCTGGGACAGACGGATGGACTCTTACATACCCAATAATATCAGGAATTCTTTTGCATATATGGAAAAAGTAAGTAAAGGCCAAAATAAATGGAATATAACGATGAGTCTATTCCCTGGTTCGTCTTCACAAATCAATATTATGATCTTGTATGGCTGTCTGAGTGTAATGTGTTTATACGACATTAGAATTTGACGATAAATGATATTAGTAAATTAGCACTAAAGGCGAGACGGATCGGGTCGGATTGGGTCGGGTAATGCTACGTCATGGGTCGGATCGGGTCAGATATTTGGCTTTGAAAGTCGGGTTGGGTCGGGTCCATTTTCAATGGGTCGAGTTGGGTCGGGTCGTGAAAACTGAACCCAGGAACATATCTGAGATAGACACCTCAAAGTTGTTTTTGCTAATTTTGCATGTATTATGTTGTCAGGACATGCAACACAGACATTGTTACTCCGTGAATGCGTGAATGCTAATATTACGTTTAATGAAATCAAACGAACGTACACCTACAAAAGTGCACCCGTTTGAAATTATATAGGGCATATCTAATTTATCATTTTAATTTCAGTTAGATTTTTAATTAGTAAGTTTTATATTTAGTCATTTAGAATATAACAAAGTCAAACAAAGGCTGTAAGAGCTGACCGGTAGACAGATGAAAAATCAAGACGAGGCAACTCCTCTGACGTCATACACATGCCGTCCAAAATCCTCTTCCTCATCCTTACTTCCATCCTTTCTGTCCCAGATCTAAGGAGACATAGACTCCTTCATATACATGTACCTGCTATCCCTAACAAACCAGCCAGCCAGGCTGGCTGGCTGGCTGGCTGATTGACTGAGCTTATTCAACCACAAAAATGGGAAGGGGCGGATCGCCACGATACTATGAGAGCCAAAAGTCCACGGCATCACACATGTAGCTATAGGCACGCGTACGCTAATTCCAGGCAGTGCAGATATCACATAGTGATTTGATTGCATCCGGGATTGTATTGCAGTCTGGACTCAAAATGAACCTGAAATTGAGCGAAACCAAAGCTGTGCACTCATTCGAATGATAGAATTTCTATAAGCATGTGTGGATATAAATATTAGCTGAGAAAAGAACTTCGATGGATTAGTTGGAAACATGGCTTCTGTAATCGACGCTACCTCACGGTGAACCAGTGTTCATATCTGCTCTGGGATGGTAGGCCTATAATTGGTTGATTTACTGAACTTTGGTCTTGCACCGAACGCAGTGTGTTATTGATGTTCGCTTTGAGTTTAGTGTAACCACGGATTCACTTACGATGAAGAGAAAAGTCAAATAAATTAAGATACTCTTCATTCGACATTTGTCGTCATCAGCTCAACAAGTCTGGCACATGGAACCTATTCGCCATCTTCAAAATGAATTATGTGTGGCGCATCTAAGGCCTATAGAAAAAACATTCCTGTATTATGCGCATAGGCCCCTACTATTTCTAAGCAGGCAAAAGCGATCGCAGTTGTTTCCACACGAGCCACGTCTTAGTCGTTGGTGTGGACAGTCGTTGTTGTTGTCGATGCGTAGACTCTGATTGAAGCTGTTTGTCTGCTGTTGTGGTGAATAAAGATGGTTTTACGCGCATTCTGCATAAATGAATAATTTGTCGGTAAACGAACCCTCGAAGACTCGTTGCTGGCGTCGCTGCTTCTGCTGAGAAGGCGTCGGCGGCCGCAGGGCCCTCTGGTGCGTCAGGGCATCGATGTAGTATGCACGCCCGCCCGCCGAGTGCCATGGCCTGCGTCTCACGACCATAAGTGGGACTCGTAGTCTCAGCCTGTATATATAAATATAGCCCTAGATAGATAACTCACTGCAGGCGGATTGTGCTGTGTCTTTTTGAAGAGAGTATCACTTGCTGTCTGGTCATTCGGCGGTGAAGACTTAGAGAACCGGGTGATAGCAGCTTCTTGGCTTTATATCAGGCACTGTCAGGTAAGCTCGATGTCTTAGGTCATAGCGTTAAACCTTACACGTTCTCTACAGCAGCAAAGTTATGTCGAAATTTTCAAGAATATAATAGTTGTCGCTAATTCCAACAGAGACTTCGTAGACACCAAGATCAACAAAGAAACTAACTGCGGAAGACGTTGCTCAATGCTGGATACTATTCAACTATAGACCCTATACATAGCCAAGATTCAGATTCTTCTAAAATTTAGACTTTGCTGAAATAAATTTTACAAAGTTAATTGGATCTTTAATTTAAATTGGGGTTTTCGGGCATAATTTTGCAGTAAGGCCGCTTGGAACGCTTTAGAAGTTGCTAGCACTGCGAATTGCTAGTTCGCAATGATCTCATCACTAAACTGCTATTACTGTTAAGTTGCTTAGGCCTATGGCTGTGTTTTTGCCACTCAATACAATACTGTTGAGGGTTGATTGAGAAGGCAGACTCTGTCTCTAGAAAAGAAGCATTAGGCCTAATTAAGAAGAGTTGTTTCAGCATTTCTCTCTATTCGTATTAGGTAACATGTCGTCTGTTAGCAGGCTGTTAACAATACCTGAAATAGTATTGCAATAGAAATACCAGTACTTCCTAAATAAAAGTATCGCGATACCAATACCAATATTTTTCTCAAAAATATTGCAATACCAGTGCCAATATTTTTACCTATACTTTTCAATATGCTTGCTGGATTCGATCTTACACTAATTTATAATTCATGCACCGATAATAATTGAAAATTTTCGAAGGAATCGCTTGGCCCGGCTGGGGCCAATCATAAGAGAAGAGGAATGGTTACTCGTCAAATTTCCGTGTACACTCTTTTCTCTTAAACACAGATGTCGCCCCGATCTAAACTCTTCTTCTATATGAATATATGGTGTTTTGAACCTCTAACGGCATTTTTTTGTATTTTGCTGACATACTCGGTAGTCATTCGTAAATCTGGCTTCACGACTAAAGATTGATGAATCAGCTTGTTATTTTAAAACGATCTAAAATGCATGGTCCCTGAATTTCGCCCCAAAACTGTTGACACGAAAGAACATGGGAACTTTCCAGTCCTGTGCATATTGGTGCTTGAAGTCGACTCTCTGAGCGGTTTAGCCAACGCAGTGATGTAATGATGGTCTGGTGTTCTGGTGATGAACTTGAGAGGCTGTGGAGTTTTCGATAAGTTACAGGCATATAAGTTGGGTAGATTCAAGGTTGAGGAAGAGGGAATTGTAAAAAAGAGAAATTCGAGTGAACAATGGACTTATCAATGGTGGATGCAGTTTTGAAGTCGCGCACTGGTCGGATGAGGTGAAGGCATAACACATCCGTATAAAGTGCGAGAGGTTGTAGCAGGGGTGTAACAAGCGGGGGGCAGAGGGGCAGCTGCCCCCCACTTTCAAAACTGGGGAGGGGGAGACAACGCCCCCAGTTTTAGTGCTCAGTGCTCCCCCATGTGCCCCCCAAATCAGTTCTTTTTTATGTTTCTCCAATGGCTTTTTAAGACGACTTTTGTTAAGATAATTTGTGCCCCCATTTGTCAAACTTCTGGGGGCATAATTAAAAAAATGGGGGGTCAAACCTAATTTTTTGCGCTTCGGGCAATACTTTTTAAATTATGCCCCCTACTTTTCAAAACCTTGTTACACCTCTGGGTTGTAGATCTGGCTAGCTAAGGAAAGATGTGGATCAAAGTGATATAGAGACAGAGGACAGAAGAATCAGAGTTGAATTTAGGAGATGACGAGTTTGCAGATGATCGATTTATGGAATTGTCAGGAATTTCTCTTCATTTAATGATGAATTATATTTGTTATAGTTTTGAAACAGATCTTATCGGCTGACATATTTTGAGAGATTAGATTAAACACATTGAATAGTTGGGCGATGGAGGAGAGTGAAGAGCCTAGGAAGAAGGACATGTAGAGTTGGGTGTCGTCAGCGTACAGCTGGTGGTCAAAATGACGCGTAGCCATTCAGCAAAGAACTGTTGAAAGCTTACGTCAAATTTGACTAAGAGTCGATTGTTTTAATTTCAAGCACGAATGTAAAATTCAGAAAGAAATCTTAAAAATAATTTTCGAGTTCAATTCGGTTTCTAAGTTATGATATGTTTTTCAAGGGATGTTAACGATTAATTTTAATTTTAATAGTTAACTTTTGAAAAACTAACCATTAATCAATAGTTAATTTCGATTAAATCACAAAAAATTGTATTATTACATTTGTCAAACAAATTAATGACATTTAAATTTAAATTCTCAGTTACTCAGTTTAGTTACTAGTAGGAAATAGCCTAACACAGGTGGTTTTCTCGCTCATACGAAGGTGTTAGATCCATGATATGCAAATGATTTGTCGCAATGAGTGCAAAAATGGTATCAGCATTTTCGATATTTCCGTTAGCCAATCATTTAAATCCAAAATGTTCATATAATCGACTCGATATGTATTTATGTTTAATATCTCGAGTATACTATCCGCCGCCATAATGCAACGTATAGGCTACGGTTTATGCTGTTTCTTTCCGATTTCCGGTACATGTTAGTGATAGCCGGAATAATCGAAACGATTAATCGTTAAAAAAATTCAAGTTAAAATAAATTAACGATTATTCGATTAATTAATCGTTAATTTCCGCAGCTCTAGTTTTTTCGGATAGTGCCTACTTGTACAACGATCGAGCTGCTGAGGGAATGAATGGCGCTGATGAAGCTAAAACTAATTATCAAACACACGATCAACTGTAGTTGAATAAACAGTCTCTAAATTATTGTATTAAACAGCAGAGTGAGACTAGATATATGAGTAGTCAATTCATTGAGGTTTCGTAATAGATTTAATATTTAATTGGATGTCTAATATCACACAAATAGGAGTTGGGTTCATTTAGGAATCATTCCATTGATTCCAAGTGCTTAGACTGATGATTATTTTCGTTTTTTGCTATTGTCATCTCTCTTTGTCGAAACTGTCTCGTGTTACAGTAGTTCTCGGTTTTTGAGAACACAGTCTTCTGCCAAATCTTCAATATACATGCATTATTAAATGCCAGAAATCTATCAAAATTACGCCCACCTTATCATGATGATACGCCTACGTCAAGGATAAATATAGTCGATTCATACAATTACGTAGTTACAGCATATGGTTGAGGGACATTATACGGAAGAACAAAATTTTGATTTCTATTGAATGCAATAGACAGACAGAGAGTTTTGAAGATAAGAAATAAAAAGTGACTGCGAGGAAGGACAGACCACTAACTGACCACTAGGCTGAATGTGTGACCTTTGACACTTTACACAAAACGGCTCCAGAACATTTGAACGAGTAAAATTGTCGATTGCGTCTCTTACTTCAGTGTTGAATAATATATTATACATACACAAAGTATTTTTTTGATTCGTTTCTCTTAAGGCAGAGATTATTATATATAGGTCCCATATCCCGGATTATGTAAGCCTACTGGAAGAGTGAAATCAAGAGGAAGAGACGGTCGAGGAATGAGAGGAAAAGGAGTGGTTAAAGGAGGAAATGGAGGAAAGCTACAGGAGAGGAAAGAGAAGTAGAAGAGTGGAAATGACGGAAAGAGGATGAAATCGAGGATGAGGAGGAAGAGGGAGGAGGAGGAGGTGAAGGAGGAAGAGAGGAGAAGGAAGAGAAGGAGAAGGTGAGGGAAGGGAGAGGACAGATGCACTGTATACAACATAGTTGACATATAGTAGTCATAAACCCACATTCTCTGTTGGCCAATTCTGCAATCCTTTTGTTTCCTCCTACTCCTTCCATTCCTTTCACATGTTCCTAATAAATATTATTGTTCCTCTTGCCTTCTTCCTCTTCTTCCCCTCCTTACCTGCTCATCCTTCTCCTGTCCCTACTCATCCTTCCTCCTACCCAATGTTCCCAATGTTCCCTTATCAATGCCTCTGGTAAAGATGCTTCTTCTTCTTCCATTGCATCTTCTGCAGCTAACGCTACAGCCGACCAGATGCAGAACTGATGTTGCTGCTTCTGCTTACATCGCATGCATCGTTGGGATGAGGAGGAGGAGGAGGAGGAGGCAGATTCCTAAGACACTGATGTAAACAAGTCTAAAAATAATAAGAGAAACGTCACTCTACCTCTGCAGAAGTGGAAGAGCGAATGGTTTTACACCATCATCTTTACTCACATGCACCCACATAAACACCGCATCCGAATGCCAGGAACTCACTCTCATCCAAAGACTCAATTCTAACCACGCTGCAGGTCAACTTCTACCTTCCTTCTATTCTCCATTGCTTCCATTCACTTGTTAATTCTTTTTACTTTAACCTCTTTATCTCTTCCACTTCTGCACAATTCCTTTTCTTCCATTCCTAACCGCTTAATCCGCTCTTTTTCGAGTTTCAACCTTTTCTTTCTGTCCAATCTGCTAAGATTTCCGTAGAAGCTCTTCCATAACTTTCATTGTCAACACTTTTCTCAACTGTAACGTCATTTACCATTTATCATCAGACGATCCCGCAATTAGCACTAGGCTAATCAGTAATTAGCACTAATTAGAAGTAATAAATCGAAATCACACACCTTCAGAAAATAGAAACTATGTTTTCACGAAGTCTTTTAGAGTAAATGAGTAAGTAAGTCTCAACTTTAATTCACAATTGCAGGCCACATTCCGAGTCAGCATTGAATAAATTAGCAAGTGATTAAAGCAAAAAAATAATTTGTTAGCAATTCACATGGTTGCCTCTCAGTTATCTTACAGTTAGCTTTGTCTCGCCTGAGTTAGCAAGTAGATACTAGATCAGTTTTTTCATTTTAAAAGTGTCTACCCTACTCTTATACAGCGTCGTTTGAGAAGCAGCCAAGGTTTCAAAAACCAATTACATCAAAACATTAACCGAAAACCGTGCTAACCTCGAAACATGCGCTAGCCTTCATTCAACCCCTATAACTGAAGCATATTTGGAGGATTATGTTATAGCTTTATCACACAAGGTTCTGCGTTGAATTTTAAAACTGAAATGCGTAATACTTGTATATATATATATATACATACATATATATATATAGCCTGCCAACCTATGCCTAGGCTGCTAACTTTTCTTGCATCATTAACAAATAACTGAGATGGATGTCAACGGTTCAATGAAATAACATTTAAATATAAAATGTGTGTAGAATAAATTATGCGGGTGCAACTTGTTCTTTCCGAATTGTAGGTGTGGCAGAGTAACTCGCTTTAGGCTTTTGCTTTATTTGGTGCTGCAGTCATTAGGATCGAGCATCTTTAGAGGAATGTCAGCTTGGGATCAGCTCTCATATTAAATAAATCGACATTGTCATCTCTGAATGTGTTCCATTGACATTTATGATGTGGCATCTCAACTGTTATAATTACCGAACAGACACAAGTACAAAGCGAAGCATGGGAGCTTAGATTGTTAGGTTCTCTGTATAAATTTTCGAATCACATCACACATTGGAATGCGAAGGGTTGTTGCTCCCTTATGATGAATAGCCTGTATGATGATGTCTTACGCCATCCAATTTTACTCAACCTGAAAATAAGCAACGGTAACAGTAGGCCTACCTCGCAGTCTTCCCGCTTGTCTGGCTTATTTTCATGAGGTATCTCAGAGAGCAATCCCTCTGGCTAGCCATACGTTGTGCTTCTGAATAAACTGCTGTCATGGATTTCACGAGTAATTAAAAATTTAATTAAAAGTATGCATTTTAAGTTTGCAATTATGATTAGGTCCTAGATACGCAAAGCTTGGGGAGGAAGAGGAGATGGGGAGGAAAGAAGGAAAGAAAGAGAAGGAGGGGAGGAGGGAGGGAAGAAGTTATGAACGTATTTGATAATGATGATGATAATGATGATGATGATGATGATGATGATGAAGAAGAAGAAAAAGAAGAAGAAGAAAAAGAAGATGATAATAATTATGATGATGATGATTATGATGATGATGCTGCTGCTGATGATGATGATGACGACGACGACGATGCGATGACGATGGCGATGCTGCTACTGCTGCTGCTGCTGATGATGATGATGACGACGACGACGATGCGATGACGATGGCGATGCTGCTACTGCTGCTGCTGCTGATGATGATGATGACGACGACGACGATGCGATGACGATGGCGATGCTGCTACTGCTGCTGCTGCTGATGATGATGATGATTATAACCATTGGTTTGCTCATGGTAATGATCTTGAATTTTGAATAATTTTTGTTAGGACTAGACGCTTCCGCGACAATCATGTCTGGATTCCGTGCTACTAAGGCTGGCGATGCCTTCCGACTGGAAGAGAAATTCGAACAGGTGCGTCATATTATACGTCACTCCGGCATACTTCGATCAGTACCAGCATAAATATTCATTAAGATTATTGTCATGTGGATGATGTGGCTAATGTCAATTCGTTTAGTCGCTTTATAAACCCTTTTCTATGCTGACCAACGTCTAGCCACAGACTGCACTTCTGACTCTAATTCCTTGCATTTCCTTGAATCATCTTAAGTCATCTACATTTTATGTCATCGATGCCTTTCCCACGTTACTTCAGGCTTAGGCATAATCTCATATCTCATGAACGTGGATGAGAGGTGAATATTGGAGGGAGTTATCAAGTTACTAATATTATATGCTTGCAAGAGAATTCCTGACCGAGTTACTAATGGCATTCAAGAGAATTCATGCTCTCTAGTCCTTGACTTGGCGTTCTTACAATGGAATAACTTACATGCTTGGAATCGACAACAGTGACTAGTGTGTATCTATGTTAATCATTAACTTTAGTTAAGCTTTAAGTTGATATTTAGCAAGTAATTGATTTTTTTACATGTAGGGTCACATACTAACTCTTGTGATAGTTCTAAAACGAACTATGATTGGTGTTGTTGTTTATTGTAACTTTGACATCCACATCACCCCATGCAGATGACCCTAACCCGCGGGTCCTTCTGATCCTTAATTGGGTCTCCAGAGTGATCCGATAACAATAATTGTAAGCTTTGTAATATCTGTCATTTGTTCCAATTTATTGGATTGCCAAATAAACTCAAAACGATGTGAATTCATCTTCGGTTATCTACAGATACACCGAACTACCTTATTATCCTATCTTCTCATATTTTACCCCTTACGTTTTTTTACTTGTCACTATCAAGTAAAATAATGTAAAGAATCGGTATCCCTTGCATTGATCTGCCTGACCATTATCGTGTTTCTTTCCCTCAAATAAGCGCTCGCTAATCAACTTCTTGTGTTCCAAAGGTATGTTGCAGTTTAATGACACCGTGTTGATTTTTACGCTTGGTGTCAATTTTGGGGTTTTGGAAGCGAGGCAGCCATTCTGTAACACTCTGTCATGACTCTGTCATGACTTTCGTGACGACGTGTGACGAGGGGAAGGGGTCAAAAATTGCGTGACGTCATTTAAACTGGTCCAATTGCCTCTTAATTTTCATAAAGGTGCCTTGTCTTATATGACGTGCTGTTCGTGTCTACTATGTATAGTATATTATCTTGAAGGGCGCTATATAAAGTATTTATGATTGATTGATTGATTGATTGATAGAGATACGACGAGGAAGAGAAGCTGGGAACGCCACAGAGAATCCTGACGTGGCTCAGCCAAGTCCTTGGAGCAGAGGTTACGCCATGCGTACGTAATTAAGCTATCATGCGTCTTTCTTGCTAAGTCGTGCAGTACTTCTATCGCGCCAGCTTTAGGTGAATTCAAAACGGTTTTAAAGTATACTCCATTGAACTCCTTGCAGACGTACTGCGCAAATATTCCAAGGTAAGAGCAGTCCCTTAATTAGGCTATCCCTGATCGAGGCAGCCATGGGAATAAAGTGTTAGCGACTGAAGTTGTTTAACCTGCTAGTCATAATTATGAGGGTGTGGTCAGTTCTGTCCCTCGCCGTCTCATCTTCCCATCGACAGCAGCTGGTGTAGTCATTGCTGATTTGGATAAAAGGACATACAAGAGGGTGCAGGTGGATCATACACCTAGAGCAAAATTTCAGCCTTGGCTGGGATTCGATTTCTCATCTTCTTCTCGACTGACAGTTCAACACGCTATGGCCTCAGTGGCTAAATTCATCCACGAGTCAGACGAAAGAGAGCACAGACTGACATACGAGGAAAGCGCATGATTGCATAAAGTCATATATATATATATATGATTGATTAATCATAGACTCTCTCTCTCTTTATATATATATATATATATATATATATTCTGAAGCTATTGTCATTGCTATAGACAATGACTATGGAACTATAGTGAAGATGATCAAAGCAAACATCCGTTGATTCGTGTATTGTATATTTTAGTCTGGAAGTGGATGGCAAGATATCCAGACTTACCTAAAGGACGGAGTCGTACTTTGCAAGTAAGTTGGTTAAAGTTAAAGTTCACTGATGTCCTTTTGTCCATCCTCAATGAGTGTCTCGTTAAACTATATCCTGTAGTGATATGTTGTCGTGTGGCTTCATCATTTTTTTCTTTCAGAGTCGCAAACTATCACGACCATTTAGGCCTTCTGCTGTTTCCTTTTTAAAGTCTAATATAGACATACGAGGCAGTGGCGTCGCTACCATTGCCTCATCTGGTGTTTGTAATTATTTTGTTATTGAAATATTCCTTGCATTAAAAAAAATAACCTGAGCCGCCCGACATTGAAAGCGTTTCCTCAGAGACTGCTCACAGCTTGCTTTAATCATTCTGCGGTGGCAGAAGTTTCTCGCCTGATATATTCGGTGCATAAACTTCCATCGGCGTATACTGTATGTGTATAGACGCATGATCTATAGTCGGTGACTTCTCGCTTTGAATAGCACTACTTTGGCATGATTACATGACGGCATCGTCAGTCACCAACAAATGATTATTGCTACATTGTTACATGTATTTACAAAAATCGGAGCATACAGTATACCCCTCGCATGCCCCAATCATATCCAATCTGCCTCCCCTTGGGCTCTTGCCTAGTGACGCCATTGGGGCTAGGCGTTTAATATGTAATTTGGTAGAAGTAATAAGTTACAGTATGAACCTGAGCCCAGCACTTGAACACGATTGTAGGCCTATAGAGTTGCGAGATAGAGCCTATAATAGTATAGCATGAAATTGAAGAAAATTGGTCAGCAATCTCGTCTGTCGCTGTGTTTACAACTACGCCTACTATGTCTAGATAAAGATATGTCTAGATATAGACAGATAATTATAATTATCTATAATTATGATACAGTTGTATTTCGTATGTGTGTGCGTGTGTGTGCGTTTAGACTCATTAACAAACTGTCGTCAACCGTTGGAAAGCCGACGACGACTTTTAAGGCAAAGGCAACAAGCAGTTTCGTGGCTCTAAGCAACATCGAGAACTTCAACAACGCAGCCAAAGATTTCGGCGTTCCAGCGACAGCCCTCTTCCAGCCACCTGACCTCTACGAAGGTCGCAAGGGGGCCATGGTCAATGTCATCAACTGCCTCAACCAGCTCGGCTTCGTTGTACGTATTTTTACATGCTGAAGTCAGATCTCAGACTTAAGATACGTATAGTACACTTGCAATTTAACGACATTGTGTGATAACGAAGATCATAGGTTGCGATCCTCCTCCTTTATACAGGCTTGGGACTGGCGCTAACAGAGTGCATACAGTGCTGGAGTTGACTGATGATAACGTAGGCTACCGTAAATTTCGCCCCATAACCATCATCACATCTTAAATCTGTTTATCGTATACACTACATTTCATGACTCAGCGTAGGCCTACCTGCAGTTCACAGCCTTACTAGGCTATACCAGCTCCACAGGTAAGGGTTAAAGAACTACCCCGTTCCCCTTGCTCTATCTGCCTCATTCGACACGGTTTATCGTGATGAACTCTTCCACCCACCTTGAACATTGGTCTGCTATTTGGTCATGCAGTGAGGCTGGTTGGCATATCCTACCCTCATCTCCTACAGTCCTATCAATGAATTCACTTCGGCACCCAGAGGCGTAGCTACCGAATTGGCGCCCCTTTGGGGGCCATCCATACATGACGTCACGCGCCTATGGGGAGGGGTGTCACACAATTGTGACGATGTGTAATGAGGGAAAGGGGTCCAAAGAAATGTGATATCACATCGTCACATCAAAATTCATAATTTTATTTTTAAACATTTGCTCAATTAAACAAGTTCCACTTATTTAAAAGTAGTTGTTTACCACAATTTAGTAACAATAATTATGATTAGCCTACTGCATTCTTAATTTTTGAACTGTTGACTTTTATGCTCAGGCCATTTATACAAGACTGTCATAGACAGTCTGAAAAATTTGATTTTTCTTGATTTAATTGTCACAAATTGGTCAATGACGTTATCAAAATTTGTTTTATCCCACGTTTCTAGTTAGATGCTTAGAAGAACAGGATTGCTGAGATGATCCTGTACCAATGAAGCTGCAAAACACGATAAAATTAGCTTCAATTTGCTGTAGGACAGATCACAGCTTGCAATTGATTTGGAACTACGACACGATATTATGTCACCTCTTACGGGCCCTTAGTGATGATAGATCAGTGGGGCCCGGGGGTGCCAAAATCATGTGTGACAACCTGTTTGTAATGAGGATTTTTGGGGATCCAAAATCATGTGTGACAACATGTTTGTAATGAGGATTTTGGGGCGCCAAAATGTAATCTTACTAACTTTTTTGGGATGAATTAGTTTGTTTCGAAATTTAAAAAAATAGTTTTAATCCTCATTTTGGCGCCCCCTCCAACTCTGCGCCCGGGGACACGTGTCCCCCTCTGACCCCTAGCTACGCCTCTGTCGGCACCGATGTTTTAACAGCCACCACAGACCTGTTCTGGGTCTAGTGCACCTTCTGTTTATAGACCTTCATATACCAACCATACAATGGATCGGTAGACATACAATTGGCTTCAATTCTCACAATGAAATCAACCTGAAAAACATTAGCCAAACGATTTTACCGAAACACGAAAGAGAGCCTACCATTGAACAGCTGGACAACTGAGAAATTCGAACCTTTCTTGTCAACTCAGACCTCATCGTATTTCATCCGACATGAAATTCAAGATAATGTTTTTTTTAATAATCGTGAACAAATTATAAAGATAGGACCTACGTCTTAATCATCGCACAAGTCCAACGGGTCTGATTACAATAACGCTAACTGTGTACTTGTGTGTTGGACAGGCAAATTCTAAAGGAATCCAACCAAAATACGAAGGTGTAACGGCGCCAAAGGCCGAATAAGTTACGCCAACAACAACTACTCGTACTCGCCGTGGCTCATCGTATTACAAAGAAAACTCAGCATTATACTTCGTATTCTATGATTATTATGAACGATCCCCAGATGACGAAGAAGCATTACAGATCGTCGTAGTCTGCTGCACGCTCTTCTCTTCCAGCAATTTGATGCATATATAATTATATACGAAGAGCGTTAAAGCTGTTCAATTCACAAAATGGCACAGTAGGCATGGACACTATGGAGTCCATGGTGGGCCCTCCCCTGCTTCCATTTCACTCTTCCATTCTGCATATATAGCATTGCATGCATGAGAGGCAATCCTTGATCTGTCTAATATCTTCTTTTGCCTGCAAATAAAAAATAAGTTTAAACAACACCAAAATCAGAATGATAAGGCTCTTCTGATGTAATCCACTCAGTTATCGTGGTCTGTGCGAGGCTGTTGAAGGAATCGCATCTAAGCAACTATTTATCTGGAAAGCGTCCTAAAAGAAGCGTGATTTCTTTCTTAAACGTAAGCTTACATTAGTCCCTGAATTTAACGTTCTTCGTATATATATATATATATATATATATATATATATATATATATATATAGCCACTGATGAGGCAATAATATTGAAGCCTTATTATTTTTTGTTAAGCGAATCAGCTGTATAGTTACGTTGCACGTTTCTTTAGCCTGCTATTTGGTTCAAGTGGCTGAGATCACCTTTTATTTCGGCCGATAGATCGATAGTCCTAATTGCTTGCTTTTGGTCATTAAATTAACGCGAAAAACGAGTTGTAGATGAGCTTTGTAATACTGCTAGCAGCCTAGCACTGATGTTAAATGCTGTTAGTAATCATAAGCATATAATTATGAGTATCGTTCAATAAGTTGACCATAACCGCGCGCGCAATACCGCGCCGTTATAATAACCGCGCGCATAAAATTACGCAGATATCTACCGCGCGTGACTCGATCATTACCACGCCGATCATAACCGCGCACATTGGAGAGAAGAGATCATACAACAAAACCAAATAATCTAATGTGTATTTTTCTTGAAGCTCTAAATTACTGACCAGTATTTATAGGCTACTTAGTTTGTCTTTCGTCTTGCACAATGTATTTTACATGAACACAGAGTGCCGCCTTTGCTACTTTTAACGAATTCTAAGGAATTGTCAATTTTGTCCCCAGCCGCGAAAATGGTTAACATAAAGAATTTTCCCTAAAATTGCCACGAATTCTATAAAGTGCATTAATTGATCTGCTGTAGTGTTTAAATTATAGAATTTAGAGTAAACGTCCGTTTAAAAATGTGCAAACAGATTATGGTTCGTGTAAAGCAAACTAACTGCTTTAATGAATTGATCATTTACTTCAAAGACTTCAAAGCATACACTTTGAAACTTTATAATAATGGTGTGATAAGTGGGTGGACATTGGACAATTAATAAGGCCTCTGTAAGTGACGACATGCGCGGTTATGATCGACGCGGTAGCCTAATGTGCAAAGCGCGGTAATTAATCTGCGCGGTTTTGTGCGCGCGGTTATTAGCGGCGCGGTATTGTGTGCGCGGTAATTGAAGTAAACCCATTAATTATATATGCCACCTTGCAAATGATGGATTTCTATGCCTGTCTATTCACGGCAAGAAGATTATATTTTACTTTTGAAAGAAACATTGCTTGTCAAGATAGGTGAAATAAAGACATTCGTTGACATTATAATAAATGCCCACAGAAACCTAGCGTATAGGCCTACTAATTGAAATACATGTAATTATAGTCTAGTAATTATAATTGTATTTCAATTACATCCCCGCAACATGGGCCTAAGAGTAAGATGAGATAAGTTGTCATTGTCTTCAGATGCCAGACTGGGCTGCGCTTGTTGTTATCATTAGACTTATAAATGGCCTTGAATGACTTACATGACTTATGAAACTTACATATAAGCTTCCCATCAATGTTTCCTCTAATTTTTGGATATAGTGTGCTCAAGAAATTTTTTTGTGTTACAGTGTATAACATTTTATAAATGGTTTACACTTTGTGCACAGGTCAGAGCTGAATATGATGAAAGTTACCGTATCCAAACACAGTAAATGGTGATAAGTTGTATAAACAACCTAAGAGAAGTTCCTTTTCTATAGATAAATAAGGGGACATAGCAGCCAAGGACAGAAGACAAATAGTGGGCAACTGGGCATATGAGGCAACAAATATTCTAGTTTACGACAGTTTTAAGTGGTGTGCAAAAGGGTAAGTGCTTGGGCGACTGCTGTTCATAATTTTTTGAATGCCATCTCAATTCTATTGCAAATTTCTAAGTTTGCAGATGGAACAACACCTCGTAGAGCAGTGGTTGATAAAAAGGAAGTAGAGAAAATGCAATTATACGTTGACAGAAGAATGTTCAGATGGTCACAGGGCTGGCAGATACTTTTTGATTTGGAGAAGTACTTAGTGATGCATATGAAATCAAGAAGCAACGAGTTTCAGATGAAATGGGGAGTTAGATATTGAAATTAAGCGAGAAAGCAACTGTTTGGCTAGCATTTTATTTACTTTGTCATACATAATTTATAATTTATATCAGTATTGTATGCAAGACTTGAAACTTCAAGACCAAGACGAGACAGTGAGGTGCCGAGACTGAGACCAAGACACTAGGTTCAAGACAGCTGGAGACAGTAAAAGATATAAAGCGTTGTAAATACTAATGTATCAGTTTTCGGGAATAATGTTCATTTGTAATTTCAATTTGATACATAATGTACATACATGAGGCAGTACCAATTCCCGAGAACAATTTTTATATTGCCGCGTTTTATCCTTTTCGATATCTCTTCGTCGGCCTATCTTTTAAATAGTATAGAGCAATTGAAGCCTTTTTAGGCACGTCTGAAATCTTCTAGACGATTTTAGACAAGCAAATTCGATGCCAAATACCAAACGAAATTAAAAATTTGCGCATATCCTTACTCACCCTGAGAAACTCGAAGTTGTTCCGATCGTTTCGGTTATGGTGGTTTTACATCAATGACAAACTAACAGCCAATAGCTATTGTTTGTCAATAGGCCTAACTTCAAATTGCTCGAACGCGAACTTCACAATTTCAGGTTCTCTCTCAGACATTTTTCCACTTTGAGATAATTGAATTGATTTCATGTGAACTCGCGCGTTAGCTAGAATTACCGTTTATCCTAGTTTCCGGTTTCAGTTTCTAGCACAAGATTATAAGACAGTTAACGCGAAACTTATCGAGATCGCTTGTTCGAGACTGAAAAAGACTTTCACTTCAAGACAGTTTTTAAAAATTCGAGACATACTGCAAGACCGAGACAACAGGCTACCGAGACCTAGACACTAAAAACTGCCTCAAGACGTCTCGAGACCGAGACACTGTCTCGAGACCATACAACTCTGATTTATACTTCATTCAATTAAAAATTACATGCAAAAATACAATTGAAAAACAATTACAATTACGGGACTATATTAACATGTATTTCAATTAGTGAACAACACTGGGCATGGCTTGATTACTAATTTACTGTTCTCTTCTGGTCTGCTGGCTACCCGGTTGGTGTCTTGTCTTGAACGCATACTGCGAGTTGCAGCATGGCTTATTAGCCAAACACCAAGCTATTATAATCATGTCACCAGATTATGTTGGGAGGTTATGTATTGGCTTCCTCTCCGACAGGGCATTGAGTGTAGAGTTGCCGCTCTGGTCTGGTGATGCCAACTTGGTCCTGCATCAGCCTATCTAATTGACTCTCTGTCAGACAGTTTTGGGTTGGGGTAGTTCCTCCCTTTGCTCTGCGGTGAGGAGGTTCTGGTGGTCCCGTTTGCCTAGAGTAGATCATGTACTGATAGTTAAGGTCCTTTGAAAACTTACCTTTTAGTCTGGGTTGGAGTTGGGAGCACTTCTGAGCAGTTACCGTGAAGGTAACCGTGGGCCAGACGGCTGGACTCGCCGGCGATGCGCTCGAAGATATCGTTGACGAAGCTGTTCATGATGGACATGGCCTTCGACGATATGCCCGGGTCCGGATGGACCTGCTTGAGCACCTTGTAGATGTAGATGGCGTACGACTCCCTACGGCGCCTCTTGCGCTTCTTCTCGCCGGCTCGGGCTGCCTTCGCTTTCGACGCGGCCTTCTTCGCTCCCTTCGACGCTGGTTTGGGCGGCATGTTTCTATCTTCTTAGACACGAGGAGGAGGAGAAGTAGTAGTAGACCTCTGACATAAACAGACAAACGCGAAAAACGCCTATGACGGCGGGCGTATTTGTGTGCGCGCGACGCGACGCGACGCGCAGAGATCACGTGAGTCGATTAGTATGCGTGAGCCGGGGCAAACACGTGGCGCGCTTAGTCCGGCTGCTTTCGATATATTATGCAGTCGTCTGCGGTTTTTATCTTCTGTTGTCTGCACATTACTGTGAGCGGAAAGGGACGCTGTGGATCGTTTTGGTGGACGTAGTGCTAAGCAGAAGAAAAAATGTCCGGACGCGGAAAGAGAGGCAAAGTGAAGGGAAAGGCGAAGAGGCGTTCGTCGCGAGCGGGACTGCAGTTCCCCGTCGGGCGATTCCACCGTCTGCTACGCAAGGGCAACTACGCCGAACGAGTGGGCGCCGGTGTTCCCGTGTACCTGGCGGCCGTGATGGAATATCTGGCCGCCGAGGTGCTGGAGCTGGCGGGAAACGCTGCTCGCGACAACAAGAAGACGAGGATCATCCCTCGCCACCTGCAGCTGGCCATCCGAAACGACGAGGAGCTGAACAAGCTGCTGTCCGGCGTGACGGTCGCTCAGGGCGGTGTCCTACCTAACATCCAGGCCGTTCTTCTGCCGAAGAAGACGCAGAAGGTGGGCGGAAGCGGCAGCTGTGGCGCCAAGTAAACTGTGGCGCTGCCAGACAGCTTTGACAGCTGCTGCTGCGGCGGCGGTGAGGAAACTGCTCTTTTCAGAGCCACCAGATGGTAGAAGAGAAATACGAGTTGCTGATGTTGAGAAGATGATGATTCGACGGCCCACCCACTCAAAACCAACCCACCCCCACCCTTTGGTAAGACGTGAAAAAAGTGAGTTATGAATGTGGAAATAGCGGGTCTGTTTACTTTGAGCGTCCCAAATGATGCAGGCTTAAAGCACATGATTTTTGGACGATCGTGTGCATTTGGACCGCTAAAGGAAAAGACGACCCAGTGTTTTTGTTTGGAATGTGTTGTGTTGGGAGGATGTGGAGTGGTCGGATGAGGATGAAAAGAAGCAGAATTATACAGGCGATGTGTATAACGATGGTGATTATTATTATTATTATTAATAGAATTATTATGAATATTATTAGTATTATTCTGTGGCTGGCTGTGCCTTGTGTGTACATGAATAATGGGTCTTTTGGTTGAGCGCAGTAATTGTGATAATTTCGATGAGATGATGATCTGAGATGTGAAGTCGATGAAATGCTCTACATGAATGAATGAATGAATGTATGTATCTATCCGTATAGAGGTAAGTAACTAGGTGATGATGATGATATAGAGGCAGAATTCTCTATCGTCGTCGATGTGTGCGTGTGTTTGCTTGTGCACTAAGACCAGATCTGGTTAGTACAGAGTAGTTAGTGATTGGTGGCCGATCGAGTAGTAGTAGTAGTAGTTAGTAGTAGTAGTAGGTGGAGTGGGGTGGAGTAGTAGTAGTGGAAGTAGCAGCGGCAGTGATAACAATAATAACAATAATAACAATAATAATAATAATAATAATAGTAATAATAATAATCAATAATTGATGGTAGAAACCACGCAGTAATAAGACGAAAATAACGCAGAGTTAACAACGACGACGTTAGATGGCGGCACATAGCAACAATTGATTACATAGTCTCAGATGGGAAGCAGCGTTATTTTATATTCTATTAGGCTATAATGACATTTGACTTACTTATAAATTGCATTATATTGTATACTTTCATATTTCGAAGTAACTTTTCTGTGAATGACTGAATTAAATAGTTATTACCGTTAGTAAGTTTTGTAATTGGTAACTTTTCTTAGATGCCGAAACACGCTATAAAAGACCTCTGGATAATACGTTGTTATCGCTTCTCGGCCTTTTGGCTAAGATCAAAGCGTTTACTTGTCGGCTTTAATACCTGACATGTACTTAAACCAGGTTAAAGGAAATTCATATATACAAATTTTAAATGAATGCTTAAATTTCAATTGCTGTAAGCTGTTCTGGACAAAATTATGAAAATACAGAATGTTGAACCAAAGTATTGTAAACTCCAGACAGTTACAGAGACATTACATTTTCATGGAAGACATGACAATGAAAAGAGCAACTTTTAGAAATGTGCAATAATGAAAGCTTTTGATGAACTCTCTCAATTGACATTGACAAAGCATGCATGAATGTTAAGCATTTAAAAAAAGTAACATTGAGACATGTTCTGCCCAAAAACTATACATTAATAAATATGCAGTTGGTATGTTCAATGGGCAACAGTAATTCAATTCCACATGTTGAATAAGTTCAACCTTTCTTATGGCACTGAACCTAACTTTGTACAATCTAAAGCTGGAATCAAACTGGAATAGAAATTACCATTTCTATTGCTAATCTTAAAGTATTACATGCAACACTTCAGTCATTTTAGATTGACACCTTTATAATATGCTAACAAACGAAAAAGAACCGCGTAAGGTTGAATGAATGAATCCATCATCATACTTAACTAAATTCCATATTTAAAACAAGACTAAAACACAGCACAGTTTTATCATTAGAAATGCATTTGCAGGACTAGTTTCAAATACATTCTTTCCATGTGACATTGGTACTGTAGTAAACAAACTAATCAAATATAAGAAATTGTCAACGCTAAGCACAGATTGTAAAAAAACGTTCAAGTCCTAAATCTTAGATTACTATTCTGATTTTTCCCTGAAATTTCCATTTTGGTTATTATTAGACACTGAATCGTTGGAAATAAGACATTTCGAATCTGGTTTCTGTGAGCAGCGACTCTCGTCAGCCTTTCTAAGAAAGTCTGTCACCATCAGATGGTAAAATGCCATGATATAGATTATCCACATGACTCCAATTGAAGAGCTCAATAGGAAGAGATACACAGATGAGAAATAATTGTGAGATGAAGATATGCCATAGGATATCCATCCGAGGGCTGTGAATCGACAGGTAACAACCGTCAAAAGATTGATGACTGCATTCACTCGGTAGACCGGATGATTCTCATTGACCTTTGCAATTCTCATCAGCTTACGTAGATGCAGGAAGATGCTGTTGAGCTCAACTATCAGTGCAACAATGGTATAGCCAATGCAAGAAAAGTGTGTAATGTTGTATAGAAAGATCCATAGCACCTGTTAGAACAATTGAACATATACAAGCATTTCATTTTGCACTAAAACAATCAATCAAATTTTACAACATACGAATTTTCGAGCCAGTAAAACAGTCAACAGATGTTTGATATTTCAAGTTGATATTTCAAGATATATGTCAGTTGAGGGCAAAGGAAATTTTCAGTTCACATAAAGTAAAAATTAACATTAATAAACGAGCAGTTGGTATGCCTAATGAAAAACAGTAATTGAATGTTTAGCAATTCTGAAACTTCTACCTCTTACACGACATAGAACATGACATCATAGTAAAAGTTGTCAAGAAATATACAAAGAAGTATTCCCAAATTAAGATTTGATTAGATCAATCATTAGCTGCCTCCGAGGTTATTTTATGTTCATATTTCAATGTACAGTGTATATTAGTTATGGCAGTCGAATGAAACTTTTGCAGCACATGGTTGCACTGACTGACTGACTAGCATGTAATTGTTCTACATAAATGTTCAGTTATCATGCATATAACCTAAAGCAATGACTTCATCTACATGCCATAATGCCCAAATCACCTTGAATGCAACTTCAAGTTTGTTAGTAATAAAAGACAAACATAAGTTCAAAAGAAACAAAAAATATGTCCACATACAGGGATTGAGACAGGGATCGAGACAGGGATCGAGACAGGGATCGAGACAGGGATCGAGACAGGGATCGAGACAGGGATCGAGACAGGGATCGAGACAGGGATCGAGACAGGGATCGAGACAGGGATCGAGACAGGGATCGAGACAGGGATCGAGACAGGGATCGAGACAGGGATCGAGACAGGGATCGAGACAGGGATCGAGACAGGGATCGAGACAGGGATCGAGACAGGGATCGAGACAGGGATCGAGACAGGGATCGAGACAGGGATCGAGACAGGGATCGAGACAGGGCTGAGACAGGGATTGAGACAGCCAAATGGCCAGAAAGCAACAGATAAAAATGCATCTAATAAACCTAAACATTTATTAGCATATAATCATGTAGAGTGAAACACTGTAAAAACTCAGCCAATGGGGGAGGCATGCCATTGGAACCACATTGAATGCTCGCAATGCATGACTTAACGAATTAGTTAAGAATTAACAAGTACATTAGTGTTTAGGCATAACACTAATGTACAAGTCAAAGCATCTTGATTAAACTGACTGCATTTCATGTCTTTGGCTAAAATTCAAAGAATTACTATCGTGCCACTTGATAGAATAAGTATCCATGATATCCTTCCAAGAATCTACTGGTAATTAAAGGTGTTTAGTAAACTGTTTACAGAGTGAAATCTTGTAGAACCGCTCAGATTGCATAACTTTCTTAGCAGCCATCTTTTCAACTGAAACCAATGAAGTGCATCTGAATGTATTGGCCAAATAAAAGCAGGGCACTATTTTCAAGCATGTTGTCATTGTCATGAGCAATTATGAAACTTTGACACTCACCACAACATGGTGAACTGCTACAGGCAACATTGTGGAAACCTTTCCACTGGAGATCAAATCATACGAGTCACTCAAAAAATATCCTAAAACAATCAATCATTATCATTATTAGCCACAACCAAATAAATGTGAAAGCTTCAATCAGCAAGGTTAAAGAAAACCTCGATTATCAGCTTCTAACTTTAGAGACTTCTGATGAAAAGGATTCCAGCGCCAAAGAAACACAACCACACCAATCCAATGACAACATGACACTCTTTAGACCTCTCTAATCATCTACTCACTCGATTGAATGGCAATATTTTCAAGTTCAGAGCATACATTAGCCATAGCAGGACAACATGTCATCTGCGTATTTAAACAACATAATTGCTAAAGTGCTCAGGTTTCAGGCCAGAAATAGTCACCACAAAGTTATGCAGCCCAAGACCAGAGCCCTGCATGATACTAGCAATTATCTGACATAAGGCAGAGACTTTGCCAAGGAATTTAGTACAACGCTGACGGTTCTGCAAAAGTGATAAGATCCCATTGTACAAAAAGTCAGGTAATGGCAATAAACAAATTGCTCAGATAAGAAGGAGTGCCTGACCATATAGAAGGCAGAGGAGAAGTTCAGTGAGATAAGACAGATGCCTATAAATGATGAATGGTTACTACATACATACATGCATACATACATACATACATACATATCTTTAGATTTATATAGCCCCTCTCAAAGAATAACTATTCAGCACAGAAACCCAGAGGAAAAATAAACGCCTTAAAAGAGTGAGAAGCCTTTGGAGAGAAGCCAGTCATTGGTTTAGACCTTAATGATGGAGGTAGGTCATTTCAGGTAGATGGACCCACAACAGCAAATGCACAGTGTTGGGCCAAGGCAGTCTTAGTCCTAGGCACAAAAAAGAACATGACGATCAACAGAATGCAAAGAACGAGATGAAGTTGCAGATATGAAAGCTTCCTATAATTATATATACATATTTTAATATATATTCTATATAATTATATACACATAATTATATATATATATATAATTATATATATATAATTATATATATATAATATATATATACAATTAACATATATATAACATATCTATATACAAGATATTTAAAGTGCATGATATAATGTGTACAAAATGCTACCAAAGAAAAAGACTATGATTATAAATATTGGCTAAATTCAAAGCTAATTGGCATATTGTTATAATCCAGTCATTATTCAGTGCTTGCCCTTCAGACCTGAAATCAAGGCCATGCTTAACCAGCTTGCATATCTGCTTCAGTAATATGCCATGTCATCATCACTACTCTATGACTGTGATTAGGGCAGAATAGTATTTGACAGAGAACATTTTAAACCAAATTAATTCTAGAGAATGTTTTCTACCTGCTGGTGACAGGCTAAAAATTTAGTCAACCTCAATAAGTACTCACACAATTTAAAGCCCAAGTTTTTAAGGCGTGGTCTAATGAATACCTGCCGCCTGCTAGCTACCAATCAGATCTCTCCAAAGCATCTCATCCGCCTGGGGTACAATCTTAACCAAATGGACCAGTGTGGTCAGTCTGTCTGAATAGGCTCAAATGGGCCAACTAGACAGCTGAGGAAAATGCACTGGAAATAACAATTGAAACAATGATCGTGCTTCATAGTCCTTATAATTATAATGCATCTACACACCTGTACTTGATATGCCACTCATATGCCTTCGTGCCTGTATTCGTGTGTGTGCGTGTGTGCGCAGCTTTAGCCAGTGCGGCCATCTTGCAAGCTGCTCGTGGACAGCCTCCCGTCAAACGTGTGAAAAGTGCAACCAAACCCATGCGGGAAGTTTGCTGCAGTGTTATAAATCGCGACTTCAAGGGATGTCTTCGTGCCATTGGACACACACTTTTCTAAGTAATAAAAGTAAAAAAGTAAAAAAATCTTAGAGTGGGTTTGTCCTAATTTGGGGTGTGTGTGTTAGTCCTGGGGTGTTTATGTTCGAGGGGTTTGTTGGGGGGGGGGGGGTGTTTTTGTCTGCGACCCTCCGCCACAACTTTATCTGTGGAATGGATTGGCAGAGGACAAGTAGCGCACCCTTCTCACAGTTTTATTCCGAGTTCTGTATGAAAAATACTGGAATGTTCTTTGTAATTTGGGTGGACCAATGCTCTACGTTTGGCAAGGAAACTAAGTCAAGCACAGGGAGGGCATCACAGACGAGAAATAATGCGTCCTGCCAAAAGGTCAGAAGTTTATACTCAAATCCAACGAAGAGCTTCTGACGTAGGGTTGATGACTCGTATAAACGTATTTTGAAGGTACAATTCCTTTTGATATCTCATTGAACAGTGGTCTTCGCTTGTATGGTAGGCTTACAGCTCAGCCGGACCAGCTCACAGAGAAACAAAGGCAAACAGTGACCACGGGCAGCCACCAAGATTGCTCCATGAGCCAGTGATCTTGGGCAACCTCCGTATTCATACACTTATAATGGTTCATGGGCTGATATCCTGTATGCGTCCTATTGCGCTATGGCTCATGGCTTTATTTATATTATAAGTGGATGTATAAGAGACAGACAGACAGAGAACGGCCCAGATGAATGCAGGCATTTCAATTGAAAGGAATTGACCGGCGGTGGACTTGAATATGGCACTTCTTGACTGTAGCCCCATTCAATGAGTTCAGGTTTGATTGACAAGCAGTTTGTCCCACAACTGACCGCCCAGAAAACTTCGTCTTTAATCAATCATTTAAGTTTGTATAATGATGGTTCGTGACACACAGTTTATAACTGAAAACATCATAGACTGCAGAGTAAATTGCAATTATAGTGTGAAGCAAATGAATAAGTTTGGTCACCTGTTGAAAAGGAAACCGCAGAGTATGTATAGAGATTGTGATGGCCAATGGGATCATCCGTCATCTCAGGGTAGAAGAAAAAACTGAAATAACAATAATTGAATAATTGCAGAACAGCCATACGAGCTCAACCAAACATTAATAGAATCTTATCCTAAATTCTGGATATTTACTATGAGGTGAAGAAATAACAAAACAAATGGCAGCATCGATTGATCATGGCATCCTACACTTAGATAAAGATTACAGGTTGCTCTAAGTTAAGGTCAGCAAAGTCATGCTTGACTGGTTTATAAAAAGTATAGCCTTGCCTATATATAAAGGGTGAGGAAAGGAACAGTGCTGAATTTGGCTAATAGAGTAGAGGTCTGTTGTGACTGGAGTCATTTAAGGTATGGTAGATATGCCAAATCTTAGCATAAGTGTAGTTAAGAAGTATATTTCTAACACATAATATGGTAAACTACATAGTGTGAGCTCAATAGAAGTACTTGCTAGATAGGTTAACGTGAAAAGTAGGTTCAAGTGAAGAAACTGATGTTCTTATTTTCAACCAGTATACGTTGTATGTTGCTGATGATGGATGATCTTTGTTTATCATTAACTAAATTCACAGGTTGACATGTATACAGTAAAAATCTCAGTAAAAATTAAGGACTTGCAGCATAGAAATAGTTCTGAATGTTCAATAAATATTCAATGCTATGGTATTCATTTATTGAGAACAAACTGAACAAATTGTGATCGCCTTTAGCTGATATGGAAATGTCACGAGGTCTTGGACGGAATTCATATCTATGCTCAGTGACAGGGAGAAAGATATTTCATAGGACATGGGACTCACTCTGGACAACACCCTCGATAGCCAATTGTCAACAGCCCTGAGCTATTGTTTGAAGTTTGAGAATATAATAGTATTTTGTGATATGTCATCTACAGTTTTGGAAAGCAAATTGAAAGGACAGTCAGTAATAGTCTGTACCTTGGTTTGTTCCAGGTGTAAAGAGTAAAGAGTAAAGGCCTTGACTTCCCTGCCAATTACTTCCGGTGCCAGGAGTAGCAAATATGCAATTTGCATTGTATTTACCAATTTACATGCACTGCTCCCAGCAGCGGGCATTCAGATAATTTAAGTTTTTAATAAGCAGAGGCACTTTTTATACTAGCCTAATTGATGCAGAATGTAGTGAGGACAGAAGTAGTAAGCAGAACAGTGTACAAAAAGATGATGCACAGTCATCAGGTGTAAATTGAGCAAGCATTTGTCACCTGCTGCTCACAACTATTGAAAACCTGCTTGCTTTAAGATTACAAAGACCTTATGAAACATGTGTATACTATAAGAGATAATCAGCATAATGCATGGATTTAGAAAAACACATATTCCCCTCAGGAAATACAGAAACACTTACAACAAACTAGCAACACTAGACCTACTCAGGCCCTGCTGCTGCTATAAACTGGAAATGACACCATCCTTGCATAGCAAATTAAGTTAAATACTATTTGGAAAGTGTATAATTGCATCTCTAAATGTCTACAAATATAACCAACCGCACTAACCAAGAACAAACCCAAATGCCTATCACAATAGCATGAATCCAAGACAGAAAAACGTTTTTCCATTTCCAGTGTTCAGCCTTGTCAATACATTCAGGTGTACAGTATCGTTTCACAAGCCTCTGTAAGCAACAGAAGAAGGTAAACGAGGCCAGCACTATGCAATATCCATAGGAACAGCCAATCTGCCGAAAATATCCACCATCGATGTTTGTACTCTCCATTGTTCCTACAAAACAGCAACAAATGAGGTCATTTCGGGTCATGCTAAGAATGTCTTTATTTATAAGGTCAAGCCAACAAGCTCATTCTTCAAGTTACAACTTAAAACTAGTTTAAATTTCAAGAACCCATCAGTCCCTCCTCATCTTCCACCTTTGGTAACTCATTTCCACTTTTCCTGATTTACTCCGTCTTTGTTTAAAGTCAATCCATCCATGACATTTGATATAGCCCTTCTTCAAGAATGCTTCTCCTCAGAAGCACTCCCAGTCCAACCACAGCCAATGAGGACAGATATAAGGGAAAATTGAAACAAGATGAGTTCCTATGTAAATACCAGAGGTCCAAAGGGAGTCCATTCTAAGCAGTAAGGCCCACAACTGAGAAGGCACAATACCACATCAAGGCAGTGCGTGGGAAAGTAACGACTAGAAGATTATGTGCAGCAGGAGCCCAGTAGGGCCAGTACCTTTTCAGCCCTGGTATCAGTAGGGAGCATATCACTCGGAGGTAAACAGATGTTGCACCACAAAGGCACACCAGGGCGGGGATCCGAAACACAATGTGTTGTGAAGGTCAGTCAGTGCAAAATATTATGCAAAATAGGCTAACACATGGATGCCTGGAAATGCCTCCCATTAGCATGCTGCCGACCGATGGACCCGCTCCAATTGCTCAATCCTGCCTTGCGATATACTGGCACATAATGTTGGAGCAGTATTCACGACAATTAGTGATGAAAGCTATTATAAGAATGGTTGCAGCACTAGCAGGACCAGATGACCACTCACAATTGACCTAGAAAGAGTTACAAGCTACCGAGTTAACAGTACATACAGGACGAAGGAGAGCTCTTGGTCAAGAATGATGCTGCTGAGGTCATGCTCAGATGTTGCATGAATTAGGTTGAGGAACGCAGCGGAAAGCGTCCCAAGGCCAATCTTTGTCAGTCCCAAGCCAAATAAACTCAGTTTTCACAGGGTTAAGCATGGGGCCAAGTGGGACACTATCATGCTAAGCTGCGCCTTTTCTGCGGTATGCCTGGCAGTATGCATTGGCCTCCATCTTGAGTTGCGCAATGCGGATCCACCCTAGAACACCTCATTTGATCTCATTTTGACAAATGAGGTCACTTTCTGCCACATTCTGTTATCACTTTAAACCTACTCACTGACTCCAATAGATTTAAAGTGATTGTAGAAGGTCATTCCATACCACTAGGCCACCACAGAAAAAGCACAGCTTGTGGATGATAGTGGTATGGGCAAATGGGACTGAGAGCACCCATATCCAACTGAGCATAGAGAGCGATTACTCCGAGTACCCATACACAGTCCAACAAAGGTCAACTAGGTGTGTTGGAGCGAGGCCCAACTGGCACAGCCATACCAAGGAAGCCATATACTCTATGCATATACTCTATGCTGCTGGACAGGGAGCCAGTACAGGATCTCCAGCATGTAATTTGACAGATAACTGAATGCTGTGTAAGTAGCAACAATGTAGGAATTTTCTTGAATTTACTGGATCTGCTTTAATGAAGAGTTCTGTCCTATTATCATCAACTTTGAGAAATATTGACCAATTCTTAGGCTGCCATTTCATATTCTGAGAACATGCATTCTCATGCCAAGCATTCCATGCTGCCTCTGTTTCACACTTCAGATTTCAGAACAGGAAATGCACAAATCAAAATCAAATCATTTATTGATAAGATTGTACTTATGAGTTGTTACAGAATGCAACTAGGGCTAAATAAAATAGGCCGAGGTGTCTCCTCGCTTGTCGGTGCTTGTCCTCTTTCACATTTATATGTGTTCGTTTGACTGCATTAAATATAATTAACTTAGAAATTGTCACTGCTGCTTTACTGGCACATGAAGCTCGACCTGGCCTTGACAAATCACATTAACTAATGACATGAATGACTAGGGAAGAGAAGCTCCTTGACAATAACTGAGAAAGAAACAACTAAACTCAAGGTTAGTTTTGAAATAATTCATCACAAATAGGTTTAACCAATAGAAAGAAAAGATACAGGCTAATTATTTAAGGCACATGCCTTAAACGAATAGCCTGTCTTTTATCTTTCCATCAGGGTCAAAAGATAAGCAGTTGAGTGTACAAAGATATAAATTTATGTTACCTTCAATGAGTTTCAATACTACAGTACTTGCTTTACTAGCTCTAACAGCTTCAATAATAGAAATAATAGAAATTACTTCTGCTAACGCAATCAAGTCTAATTTCATGCTTTGCCTAATCCTCCATTTAGCAACCTCACATGATGTTTCCACATGTATGTATATGCCTTATGGCTCATGACATAGATCTAGCAAACAAATGGTGATATGGTATTTTGCATCAACTGATACATTATCACCACTTTTTAACATGGCAGGCAGCACATGATAATGACAAATTAGTTCAGCACAAGAGTTTATAATAATTTGTTTGGTAAATTTGTTATGGTTTTTAGTAACCTCTTTCAGTTATTTCAAGTGCCATAGCTTATCTCAAACAGTCTGAGCTTGGGATAAATGTGTCACAGAAAAAACAATAATTTATTAGAAACCTTTGATCTGTCCGTCTTGACAAGAACTGCAAGTTTGTTGGGTTTCTATGAAAAGAAATGTCATAATTTGTGATATTACATTGTGCCATATTAACTTTAGTCAGGGATTATTATTATTATTATTATTATTTTCGAAATTTGATACCGCCCTTCTTCCAACATCTTTTGCTCAGAAGTGCTCACGCCTCAACGGCGCAACTGCAGTTGTACTGCAGAGCAATGGTGCGCGAAGGACTTGCTCAAGGTCCCTAAACAGTGACTGATGCCCCGGACGAGGCTCGAACCCGCGCGCTCAGCACACACTGAACGTTACGGGCTGACCGCTCTAACCGATCGGCCACTGTGCCACACCAATGGTCCGATGTGGTTTCTAGACCACGGTCTTGGTCTTGAGACCATCTCGAGATCGGAAAACTGCGGTCTTGGTCTTGAATGCATCGGCCTTGCTCTTGGTCTCAGACCATCGGTCTCAGTCTCGAATGCATCTGTCTTGGTCTTAAAGAAACGGTCGTGTGATTGGTCTCCGACGCTCTCCACCTAAAATTAGCGTTCTTGATCATATGCTGTATTAGAGCAATTTTTTTTATATTTGTCGGTTATTTTCGATTATTAGAAACATAGGATGTTTAGGCAAATAGTGCATCCAAATACTAGGATTCGGTAGGTACTCGGTGGAAATTGTCTATTCGGTTATGCCTTAGTTCTGTATGTCTGTAGGGACCATTGATTCATCCTCTTCAGGCTCAGAGAGTGATGCAACTCTTAACTTCAACAACCTGCTTGAGTTCTGCTCTCAGCATTTGATTCTCCCTTCCCAAATTGTGTTTTACTTCCCTCTGTCTTAAGCCAGATGGAAGCAATGGAAAAGAATTACAACAGTTTCCCCATTTCTAGATCTGAATCTTCACTGGAAGAACAATTTGAAGTCATTTTAGTGGCCTAACCAATTCTGAAAGCTTTATTTCTCAGTTTGATTTTCATACACACAATGAAATTTAAACTTAAAGGAGATTGCACAGAAACAGATTTAAGCATACACAATACACACAACTCACATTAACTAATCAGGATTATAACTAAAGCTAAATTTCTCAAATCAATTTAAACAAATAAGACAAGTATTTTCTAAGATATCAAATCACCATAATTTATTGTTTCACAACTACTAGATCGGTCACGTGGCCAAGGGGCCCAA
This sequence comes from Bimastos eiseni, assembly GCA_959347315.1. Classification (NCBI taxonomy): domain Eukaryota; kingdom Metazoa; phylum Annelida; class Clitellata; order Crassiclitellata; family Lumbricidae; genus Bimastos; species Bimastos eiseni. The sequence continues at coordinate 2,617,244 of OY365816.1, forward strand.
CGTCAAAAACAATCGAACTTATTATTTGACCCAAAATAGACAAAATCTGTATTACTTCGGGCACCAGTGTATATTGGGAGTGTTGTTCAGCAATTGAAATATATCAAATTGAATTATGTAATTGAATCAGAAGCCCTGTAATTGCAATTGCTAATGAATTAGGTGTTAAGTCCAGTAATTTTAATTGTATTTCAATTGCAATGTGGCATGTAATTTTTTATTGAATGAAGTATAAATTATAAATTATGTATGATAAAGTAAATAAAAGGCTAGCGAGAAAGCTGCTTTCCCTCTCAATTTCAATATCAAGCTCTCTATTTCATATGAAACTTGTTGCTTCTTGTTTTCATATTATGCATCACTAAGTACTTCTCCAAATGAAAAAGCATCTGCCAGGCCTGTGACCATCTGAACATTCTTCTGTCAACGTATAATTGCATTTTCTCCACATCCTTTATATCAACCACTGCTCTACAAGGTGTTGTTCCATCTGCAAACTTAGAAATTTGCAATAGAATTGAGATGGCATTCAAAAAATTATGAACAGCAGTGGCCCAAGCACTTATCCTTGTGGCACACCACTTAAAGCTGTCGTCCAGCTAGAGTATTGTTGCCTCATATGCCCAGTTGCCCACTATTTGTCTTGTACCTGAGAACTAGCTTTATAATCCATGCCAGTGCCTGCCCTCTACTCCGGCATGTTTGTGCACTCTATTTTTAAAAAATATACGGAACATTGTACAGAACCTATCATATTTCCGATTGTCATGGGCTATGACTAGGAATGCAGTGCAACGCGCTTTCGTGCAAGACTTGTCTTGTTAAAGCGCGCTATAAATGCTTCGAAACGCTAAAGACTAAAGAGTATGCCCACTTAAGCAGTAGGCCACTTCAACAAATTGTTTATTCAAGTGAAATCTAGGAAATCTGCACTTCGTTAAAATCATCTTGCCTCAGTCAAAGGCTTGTATGACTACGGTCTAGAGCGTTGAATGAAAATAAATGTAGCACCAAACCTGGAGAATTTAGAATCAATTCCAGACGATAATATTGCGTCTCAGGAACCTATCCTGGTTACATTAATATTCATGATGTCTCTGTTTCAGAACAAGGACCTATTCTCACAGGACTAGAAGCTTTTTTATACGATGTCATGTGACTAGTTTTTGGGTGATGGTCGCGGGATCAGAAAATGTCTTGTCATGTTTGCACAACAAACGCATGCAGTTAATTATATTTATAAAATTACATCGGCGAATAATAATTATTGTGAAGTGAAAGCTTGCCTACAGATATGCTAAATACCATAATTTATTAGCAGAACAAAGTTTAAGTGGGGCGACATCTGTGGAAAAGACTAGTATGAAGCGGCAATAAAGTATATGCACAGTGACGTATTAAAGAATAATAATTTGCATATGGCATCTGCCATATTGGTGAATGCCCATCTGCATGCTTGTTGAAGTTGGATACACCAGTGAAGAGCGCCTGTATAATGATAACCGGTGGACATGTTTGCTGTGCAATGGTTGACTTCGGCAGCCGCATTCAGCTGCAAGATGAAGGTTCGTTTTGCAGAATTCAATAAATACGAGAGCAGCAATTAAGGTCCAGAACTTCCAGAAGAACGACGGCGGCTTTAGCTAAAAGCTACAGATGTATCAAGGAACCATACGTAATCTCCAAACTTCTAAAGCGTCACTTGAAAGCCAAGCGCAGGGCAGCAGCTTATTCACGAGCACTGCGGGCTGTCAAAAGAGCACATCGTGAAGTCCGGTTTCCAGAGGGTCGGCGGAGGCAGAATAACTGTTTCGGCAGATGTCGGTTTGGTCGGGGATTGGAAGGTGAACGATCAAGTTAGTTTGGGTAAGAGTCAGCCTATTGAAATGTTGAGACTTAAGTTTAGAATGGAAAGCCCAAAGGATGATGGATAGAAGAACCTGAGACATATGATGGTCGATGACAGGCAGAGATAATGGAGGAACCGAAAAAATACGAAATACAGGAGGAAGATAGTTTCAGAAACATGGTGCAGCGTTGAATATGGCCCGGTTACAAAGGGTGAGACAAGAGCAAAGATCGGGTACAGCGGGTTGTCTGGATGTTGAAGAGTTCAAGAAGATATTTGGGCTGGGAATATTGCAAAAAGTTGTGGGTTATGCCCAGACAGCCACGACTCGCAGGGCCCAGTGTCTGCCGATTATTATTCCCCACATCTGCCCTTCGCGGGCATACGTAGCATGCAGCCGCCTAAGTAGGATGTCAAAGGCACGCTGCTTGGCGAGTTGTTCCTCTCCAGCAATTGGCCACCTATCGTTACATCACGATCCTTTCAATGATCTTCGTTAAAAACGAAGCATTTGGCAATGGTTTGTATAAAAGGGATCAGGCCGTAATAACGCCCTATGGACTATATATATCGCGTCGAGTCCGCTTGATCTATGCAGGCGATCGTTTATCAACGTCTGGATCAGCATCTATTAATATTATTAATCAACAGTTTAACGACATCTTATAGCAACACAGGCTGTTGACGTCTTCAGAATTTGTTACATTTCAGCTCAATTTCGTATATAGTTTTAATCCTTTATCTTTATGTTGTCTTTCTTTTTTTAGTCTTTCTGTTTTCTTTCTTCCTTTTGCGTTGTTATTGATTCCATTTCTGCATGACTGGTTGCTGATACAGCAATATTCGACATATGGTTGATGCAGATATTTCATAACATATAAATGATTATTACATTTTATTCTTACAGATATAAACATACATATTGTATAAATGTATATATATATACATACAATATACAAACATACTTATGTAAAATTTATTCATGTGGCCGTATAGCTTCTTTTTTTTGTTCATGAAGGCTCTTTCGAAAAAGAGGTGCCGGGATGAATACGAGAGTTATTCCCCCCCCGGTATGCTTGTAGTCGACCAGGAGAGGCGCCGGTATACATGGCATGTACCTTTTCATACCATCCCACTTCAAGCCATGGTGGTAGGATGGTGAGATGGCGGAGAGCCTTCTGTGGTACGTCGAATGCCCAGGGTCTTAGTTCCATGTGCGGCCCGGAAATGTTCAGCGGTGAAAGCCAGATATTTTCAGGTCATCAATTAATTATCAATTGCGTGTAACTGTAACCCATCCCAATCACTGCACGCGACTTATCTCTACACGCCTATATGCGACAGTAGGCGACATGGGGGCAAGTTGGTTGTGGGGTAAGTCGGCTTTTGCGCCATATAATTATAATGCGTGACAGGAAAGCAGTCAAACTACAAGTTTATTGATGAGCATGTCAAGCCTGTTATTTTGTTTTTAATGTCGGCCACATGGTACGGTGCTTCATTTTCGTGTATTACTTAACAGTAAGTTGGTCTATTTAGGCCTACTGCTAAAAATATTTCACTGTTTTAAAATGTCGTATAGGCCTTAGTCCACATGAATGCAAGAAATTACAGATGTTTATTTGGTAAAGCGTTTATTACGCGTTTTTGCAGGTAAACATTGTTTATCAAAATTGCATTGTACAAACACTGACCCCGAGATTTTGTAGTATGGACCTGTTGGTCCATACTACAAAGTTGGTGGATGCCTTTAATGCAAATGAATTTTATATAAGCATAACGCATTCACTTTCCACTGTTACAAATCAGATTTCCGAGTATGATTTTCATTGTTACCATCTTGTCCCAAACAGGCGACCAAGTTGCCCCAGGGCAGGGGCAAGTTGGTTGACTTTCAGTATATTTTTTAGCTCGTTTTTTTGCAAACTTACAAAATAGTATGATGTCTGAATTTGTGTTACAGTAGGTGTAGCCGTTATTAATAGCTGCGTTGTGAGATAAATTATGACGTTAGCATTATCGATGACGATCACGTGTGATAAAACTTAATTTTCTGCGAAATTGCTCCCACCTCCCTGTGGTGGGGGCAATTAGATGTATAGATGTGTATAAAAGCTGTGAATATATATATATATATATATATATATATATATATATATATATATATATATATAGAGAGAGAGAGAGAGAGAGAGAGAGAGAGAGAGAGACTGTAGGCCTATAGTAATCCTAAGAGTGGATGAAAGAGGAGTGGTGGTCGTTATGTGCAGCTGTTACCAGTTGTGAAACATAAAATAACAGACAGAGCTCGATCGCATACGAAACATCTGGTGCAGAAATACATTTCGCACGACCAGTTATAATCGCATATTCGCCGGATTTATAGGGCATCCATCATATCTGCGTTGCGGCAACCAGCTCATTGACTGAAGTCCAGACAAAATGAAATCGATTGTTGGTAGGTAGGCCCGGGTCATACATTACGTCATGTCTTACGGCGTTTCAGGTCAAGAAGGTTCGCGTATAGGCTGACAGTCAGACGAATACGGTCGATGGTGTTTAGAGTAGGCCCTAATAATATCATTATTATTTTTATTACAGTAATTATATATAGCACCCCTTCAAGTTTGCCTACTCAGAAGCGCTCCCAGCTCAACCCCGGCCGAACAGAACAGTCTTAAGAGTAGTGAGAAACGAGGCAGACTGATTAATAGGTATTTGTTAAAGCGTGGTAGGGAGCCCATTCTATGTCACAGTAGCAGCCACTGAGAAGGCGCGGCGTTGCCTGATAGCAGTTCGAGAACAGGGTACAATAAGTTCAGCTTGTGCAGCCGAGCGTAGAGAGCAACGGCGCTGAACATGCGCAGTGGAGCAGCAGAGCTCCCGTTAGTATGGTGGGGCTAAATCCTCAATACAACGCCGCACCAGAACAGAAACCAACAGGAATACGCTGTGGGTAAGGAAGCCAGTGGAGTACATCCCGCATGTATTCAGAAACTCGCCCAAACCTAGTAATAATAATAATAATAATAATAATAATAATAAATGAATAATAATAAATGAATAATAATAAATGAATAATAATAAATGAATAATAATAAATGAATAATAATAAATGAATAATAATAAATGAATAATAATAAATGAATAATAATAAATGAATAATAATAAATGAATAATAATAAATGAATAATAATAAATGAATAATAATAAATGAATAATAATAAATGAATAATAATAAATGAATAATAATAAATGAATAATAATAAATGAATAAGGGGGTCCGGAGGCAAATGGACGCCTGTGGTGCGAGGTGCCGGAAGTAATTTTAGATTTTTAAGTATGAGGATAATGTGGTGAAGGAAGGAAGGGAACGTCCTGGAATAATTATAAGGCAGGTGGGGAACGGGTTGAGTGGAGTGATCGGACTTCTGATTAAACGCAGATTTTTCACAGATAACTATACTGTAACAGTTAACGACTATATTCAGAATTTCATCATCTAAAAGTTACAATAGTCATGTTAGGCCTACAATAGCAATGTTGCATAATATAGTAAGTAAGAATGTGTAAAATTGCTATTGCTACCACAGATGTTATTATTTTCGGTTGAAATAATTCATTATATATGCATTCACTCAGTCATCGCATCTGGTTGACCGCTGTCGACTTTTGATGATGCGTAGCGTATACAGTTCCATGAAAAGAATAGTTTGTTACTGGTATGGCGACTGATCCAGTTCAAATTCAGAATGTTAAAAGGATATTCAGATGGCTGAGACCTTGTTTACATATTCTTTATATAGTCATGTAGAATCCACTTTGTCAATTCGTTTCCATCGTCGGTTTCTTCCTCATCAGTTCCTGCTGCGATTAGTATTTCTACAGCAAATGTAGTTTGACTTTTTCGACTGTGGCAGGGTATGGTGTGTGTTTGTGGGATCTGATGCTTACAATGGCAGCTGCTCTTAATGAATAAAAAAATCAATGCACAAAGCCGCATTCCTGAACTGTATCCATACCATAATATTGAATATTGCTTGTTGTCTTAGAAAACCCTGCCACCCATTCTGATGGAAGCGAAATCCCCCACGAAGCCTAGAAGTCGATGACGGATATGTATATATTTCGAAACGACAGATAATGCGTTTCGTAGTAGACTATCAATAAAAATAATAATATATATATATAAATATATATATAATAATCTTCATTTAATTTGAAACTGACAAACCGCAGTATGATTACAAGTAAAGTATGAGCGTTTGGTTGATGACGAGTTATTACAGGAGTCGAATTTAACCTTCGGCAGCCACGCAGGGCGCCCATTACGCTATACATCTCAGTTTTAGCAAATACCGCCACCTGGCCTATTGTTAGCGTAAATGGAGACTTCTGGGTCAAATTATACATGCAGTTTTCGTTGATGACTCTGACGACTCGAACTGTTCTAATTAGACTGTCTTTCCATGATTTAGAATTTTAGACGATTATCAGATAGTGAAACAACGCTGAGGCTTTTGACAGAATGTAAATTGACTCTGAGAGATCGAGTAAGGCATATATATGAATCAAAAGTTATTGATGCCAAGAAAACGGCTAAGGAAACGTATATAGGCCTACAATGTTCACAACTAGGCTGAAGAAGTTGTTGAATTATTAAGCATGCGGTTTGTTTTTGAACGACAGTCAGTCTCTGCTGCATGAACTACATCGACCTCCTGATGATTTCGAACGACACATGTTTTCTGCCTATAAACTTTGAACCCTGAATATGAATGTTAGTGGTGCGCAATTTATCCGGCTGCTCTAAATATATTAGGCCTATAGGCCCCTAAAGTCGAACATATGTAGACACAAGGTGTTTTGAGTGCAGGAAGAATGGAAAGAAATCGTCGGGTCGAGCAATGTAGTCTATAACTTTGTGTGAGTTGGGTCGTCTGGTTTCAACGACCAAAGAAAGGTCTTCAATAATTTCGGCCAAGTATACTGCAGCTTCCGAAGTTAGAGATCACTGAGCTGGGTTTCTGTCAATTAATACACTCCTTAATTAGGTCTACTGATTTTCGAATGCATATATATATATGTATCTTACTTACTCAGTCTGCTCTCCAAACCATGCAGCAGGTCGCCTTTGCGAAAGAAGACACCATCAATTCATATTCTCACTGCGAAATAGTAACAAGCCTACTAGTTTAATCTGATAGTCATAGGCCTGTCTGTGTTGTTCCTATTGTGTACATAGGCTAGCTGTGATCACAAATTATAATTTGTCAAACTTATGTATGAAACCCACCTAATTCGTTGCCTATACGCTGGAATTGAAGCATTTGGAGAAGGGCTTAGGAGGGTTAATTCAATTCCAATTCATTTTTCGACAACCCTCCAGTTAATTCCAAAAAGTTCCTTGGTCTCGAGCAATAAGTAAGCCCAAATTCAGTTTCAGATGACGTGATTGCAAAAGCGATGAATGAAAACCTGGTGCAAATGAGAAATCCCGTTCTGACCGAAATTACAATGATAGGCCATAGCTTGAATTGTGAATTTGCACGATCCCAATGGTTGATGGAGAGTTCGCCGACAATTATTGGGATCTTGCTCATGTAGGCCCTACTTGCTTTCCAGCGTGTATTAGTAGTAGTAGTCCCCCTAAGATGGAGTTTACCATGGTGTTCTTTGCCAATTTCGTGCAGTTAGGCCCTACTAAAATTTTGAATTACGCTATATATAGGTCTATATATATATGTCAATAATTTATTACCAGCAATCTTCTCTGATCAATTCATATAAATTTCGCCTGCTAACTCATAAGCCTACAATATTCGTTTTTCGTATAATTACAGACCCATTTCTTAGAATGAACGCTCTTCAAATGACATCAATTCTTCATTAGGCCTATATTTACGGTACTCAATGAATGGAATAACACGCCCATCGAAATTCGACAATCACGCAATATATCAGTAGGTTTAAGAGACCTACAAACACCAGTCAAAAAGAGACCAACTTACATTCTCTGGCGCTATACTTGATAAGTCCGCAATAGCCAAGTTTCTCGTTTCGTTTCGGTACCAGATAAAAATCTGGGAGGGGTCGTCAAGCCGAGGACACAACATGGTGCGACGGTGGTAGTCGGGGATAAGTGTGGTCATATGCATGGTGGCGCAGGAGCATAGAATCTGGATAAATTTAGTTAAAACAATAAAACTTGTAGATATGATATAAGCCTACATGTATACATACTGATTACCTGTGCGGAGAATAATGTGATCGATAGATTCACACGATCTTGATCGTCGTCATTTGATGCATATAATTTGTGGGCTACAGTGAGCCACCGATGGCGTTCAGGCGATTCTTCGTTAATCCGTCGGTCATTGAAATTGAGGTTAAGCTATAAAGCGATTCACTGCAGCAGCTGTCCTTCAGCCTCTTCAGCTGGTCCAGTGGTTCGGCCGATCAGGGACATTAATGTATTCAAAACGCCGATAGTACGTTGCTGACAAGCCATGGGCTTCCTGGTTTCGATACGAAAACATCCGCTACACTATTACCACCGCCACCACCAACCACCAACAACACCAGAAGTAGCAGGCTGCTGCAGGGGTTGAGCTTCTGCTGTATGGTACGGGCCTAGTCGAAAACCGAAGTCTAGTTTTGCTCTGTATCGGCCTAGTATAGATGGTCTTTCTGTTGCCGAGTATTGATCGCGTACACGCGTTGTTCAGGCCAAAGAGGATGCACGGCACATCGTTTGCAGCAGCAGCAGCAGCAGCAGCAGCAGCAGCGTGTAATAAGAACGCAGACACCCCTCTATAGATCTGTCCGGCTAACAGCTGCTATAGTAAAACAACCAAAACCATCCACTTAATTAGCTAAGCCAAATTCGGTTTGTGTTATGCGTCAGGGCGCATTAACAAATGTAGGACCCACACATAATCACAACAACTGTCAACATTTTTCCCTTCAATCAATAGCCGAAAACGACGACCGTCTTGATTCGTTTCGTCATCGAATGCGTGAGTGGTATAACGGTAGCATAGTTGCCTTCCAAGCAATTGATCCGGGTTCGACTCCCGGCTCACGCACGTCGTTTTAGATTGCTGGCGATCAGAACGTTGACATCGTTTTCGAGTACAACAACATTGAGATTTCGATAAACGACAGAAAAACGAAATCAGAAAGTAAAACCTCTGTTTCCGCCCAGGCTCGAACTGGGGACCTTTCGCGTGTGAGGCGAACGTGATGACCACTACACTACGGAAACTTCGCCGGTCTACTTACGTAGAAACTTCTGCTGTTTTGAAACATCAATACAACCATGTTTATGCATGTTTGTCGTGATTATGTGTCCGTTTGTCGTGGAGTGGTGAAGACAAACGGACACATAATCACGACAAACGGACACACAATCACGACAAACGGACACATAATCACGACAAACGGTCACATAATCACGACAAACGGACACATAATCACGACAAACGGACACATAATCATGACAAACGACCAGGTATGTCAACAAAATACAAAAAAATGCCTTTAGAGGTTCAAAACACCATATTATTTTCAAATAGAAGAATATCCGTGTTTAAGAAAAAAGCGTGTAGACCCCTAAATAAATATTTGACAAGTAACCATCCCTCTTATCTAGATTCCTTGTGATTGGCCCAAGCGATTCCTTTGGAAATTTTCTATAATTATCGATGAATGAATTATAATTTATGCTAGGATCGAATTAAGGAAGCATATTGAAAAGTATTGGTAAAAGTATTGGTATTGGTATTGCAATACTTTTCAGAAAAAGTGTTGGTATTGGTATCGCCATACTTTTAATTAGAAAGTATTGGTATGGCTAATGCAATACTTTTTTCTAGTATTGTTAACAGCCATGCTTATCGCTACCAGCCTGCCAGGGATGCGGTATCGATATCGCGGTCTTGGTCTCGAGACCGGAAAACTTCGGTCTTGGTCTTGGTCTCGAATGGGTCGTTTTAATGCAGTGGCATTCAGAGGATCTTTTGTTCAGTCCGATGGGGACGAAAACCATGATGATGATGATGATGATGATGATGATGATTATCATTATGATTATGATTATCATTATGATTATTATTATTATTATTATTAGGGGCTCCGTACCAAAGGATCTTAAAACGATACTCGTACTCTAGTGGAGCCGCGTGGCGAATAAACGCGAAATGAAAAATGGAGGGTTGGATGTAGTGAATCATACTGTAGCAGTACCCTCAATATGAGTCATATTTATATAGGGTGACACAAAAGTTCGTTCACCATTTTCAAACTTCAATAACTCGGTCAAAATTATTCGTATCTCTTAAATATTTTCGAAGCCTATGCATGAATGAAATATATTAGAGCCCTAAAAATTTTAGATCGAGTGTACGTTAAATGACCTGACAGTGTACGCTGTGTTGCGCGAGGTGTATTTCCAGCTCGTGCCTTTATATGACGTAACCATTATTCACACCGCTTAATAGAGAAAAGATAGGAGCATCGACAATGGATTTGTGTATCCATACTCTGGTCTAATGGTTTGTTCACCAATGACTCGGTACCGAATGCTCATAACGATACTGTTTGGGTTTCATAGGAGGAGAACGAGCCACAGATGAATTTTAGTTCGTCAATGATGATGTGGGATGACGGCCAGAGGTCTCACAAGCAGGGCCGTACCGAGGGAGGGGCCAGCGGGGCCGTGGCCGTTTTCTCCAAGAAACTGGTCCTCTTCAATTTTTTTCATATATGCATGGTAACCACAGACCGGATCAAAGCCAAATTTGTATCTTTCATTTGACTTGTGTGTGTATTGAAAAAAAAATCTGAAAAAAATGAAGCCCTCACTGAGAAAACACATTTTGAAAATGGTAAACAAAATTTCGTGTCACCCTCAGGGGTGTAACAAGCGGGAGGGCAGTAGGGGCACCAGCCCCCCCCTAGTTATAGTGCTCAGTGCCTCCATGTGCCCCACAAATCGGTTCTTTTTTATGTTTCTCCAATGGATTTATAAGATGACCTTTGTTAAGATAATTTGTGCCCCCCCATTTTTCAAATTTCTGGAGGACAAAATAAAAAAAGTGAGAGGGAACAAATTTTATAAGAAAATATTTTACAAATTATGCCCCCCACTTTACAAAACCTTGTTACACCTCTGGTCACCCTATATGTAGTGTTGGTAGTAGGCCTCCCATTATCAGTCCATAGTAGGCTTTGAATTTTGGTTAAATATGTAGTTTGCTCATAATATAGACTGATATTGGGAGGACTAGTACCAACAATATATATATATATATATATGTATGTATTGGATTGTCAATTGAGAAATCAATGTAGGGGCACCCACATAGAGGGGTCCATCACTCATAGAGGATTGATGCCCCTAGATCCACCAGGACAGATATTCATTCAAATTTTCTGATGCATCTGCACCCCAAACCAATTTAGCTATGATGAGTAGACCCCACAATGTTGATGGGAGGATTAGACTGCAAGGAAGACGACTGGCCGCTAACCATCAAGGCTAAGAAAATGAGGTCGCTAACACTTCATACCCCTGACTGATCCAGGGTCTGTTCTTCATGTTTCTGATTATATTCAAAATGTACTTGATTTATTTTTGAACTTTGTTGTGACAAAAGCTGTCTGGGAAAAGACATCACTTCCCCACCAACAATACTTCTAGAGCTTTGTATAGTTTAATCTCAGCCCAAATGATATATATATATATATATATGATATATATATATATATATATATATATATATATCATTTGGGCTGAGATTGAACTATACAATACATATATAATTATACATACAGTTGGTTTGGGGTGCAGATGCATGAGAAAGTTTGAATGAATATCTGTCCTGGTGGATCTAGGGACATCAATCCCACTCTGAGTGATGGACCCCCTCTAAGTGGATGCCCCTGATTCAATCTCTCAATTGACAATCCAATACGCCGCTAACCAAAGCACTGACATTGACCACCACCGATCAGATACATGACCATCAGAGAAAAAGCCTAAAAGTCTAGCAACATTCTTTGCCTGATAGTAAACGTCATGATATATACAGTGCTTATTAGAACAGTAGTGTCTGTTTCGTATATAAATACAGTTCTCTAAACGAGTTACAGAGGAACAAAGCTGAAAGAAAGTCAGAGACATGTCTTCTTTCAGCTGCAGCAGCCATGGAAAACATCACAGATGATGCTCAATCCCCCTACCCCATAATTAATCAATTAAACAGTCTTTAAAGTATAAAACCTGATGATGGCAACTATAGCGAATATTGTCTCAAGGCCAATGAAGGCAATCTGTATGGAGGAGAGAACAACATCCGCTTGTAGAACATATGTCTCCCACAACAAGAAGTAGAGCGCACCAAAAAGAGACGGAAGAGAGAAGACCAAAGAGAGACAAAGAGAAGCCGCATTCTCCGTTAGATTGCCCTTGTGACCTAAAACAACAGAAACAATGCAACCATTTCAACACAAATCAAGTCAGATAAATTCAACCTTAATCGATTAAGTCTGTGAGTATAGTTTTAGTTACCATCAAATGCAAATGCATGCACCTCATTTAAACCTATAGATCTCATTTAAACCTAAAGACCTCATTTAAACCTATAGACCTAATTTCAACCTATAGACATCATTTAAACCTATAGACCTCATTTAAACTGATGGACCTCATTTAAACTGATGGACCTCATTTCAACCTATAGACCTCATTTCAACCTATAGACCTCATTTAAATCTATAGACCTCATTTAAATCTATAGACCTCATTTCAACCTATAGACCTCATTTCAACCTAGAGACCTCATTTAAAGCTATAGACCTCATTTCAACCTATAGACCTCATTTGTATTATCTATGACGGACTATTGTAATTCAATACTCTACTGTTCCCCAAAATCCACCCCTTCACCAAATACTTTGTAATCCACCACACTGCAGCTTGTATAGTCAAAAATCTTCGCCATATAGATCACATTACCCACGAAAACTACGCTGTAGTTACCCATCCAAGCTTTGTAATCTTTTAAAATCTGTTTTCTGATGGTCATAGTAATGTCAGGTTCTGCTCCTCCTTACTTACTCCTCCCACATCCACTGCTTCGAATCGATAGGGTGGAAGAGATGAACATTTTGGGGGTTGTACTCACATGTAGGCTTTGCCCTGATGCACATATCGACCAACCGAATCTGTACTAGGACTAATCGGTTTTTCTACGCCTTGCGCGTCCTTAGAGCCCATGTGCTTCATGGCGTGGTCCTCCATGATGCTGTGTAGGCTACTACTCTAGCCCGCCTTCTGTATGCATCTCCATCATGGTATGGTTTCACTAATGCGACCAGAAGCGTAGCTAAGGGGTGGGCAGTGGGGGACATGTGTCCCCGGGCGCCGAGTTGGAGGGGGTTGTTAAAATGACGAATAAAACTTTTTTTTCCCCAAACAAACTAATTCATCCCAAAAAAATTAGTAAGACTACATTTTGGCGCCCCAAAATCCTCATTACAAACAGGTTGTCACACATGATTTTGGCGCCCTCGGGCCCCACTGATCTGTCATCACTAAGGGCTCGTAAGAGGCGACATAATATCATGTCGTAGTTCCAAATCAATTGCAAGCTGTGATCTGTCCTACAGCAAATTGAAGCTAATTTTATCGTATTTGCAGCTTCAATTCATTACCGAAATTTGCACGCCTCGACGGCGCAATTGCAGTTGTACTGCAGAGCAATTGTGCGCGAAGGACTTGCTCAAGGTCCCTACACAGTGACATCCTGGACGAGGCTCGAACCCGCTCGCTCAGCGCACACTGAACGTTACGGGCTGACCGCTCTAACCGATCGGACAAGATCGTCTCAGCGATCATGTTCGTCTAAGCATCGAATGAGAAACAGGAGATAAAACAAATTTTGATAACGTCATTGACCAATTTGAGACAATTAAATCAAGAAAAATAAATTTTTACAGACTGTCTATGACAGTCTTGTATAAATGGCCTGAGCATAAAAGTAAACAGTTCAAAAATTAAGAATGCAGTAGGCTAATCATAATTATTGTTGCTAAATTGTGGTAAACAACTACTTTTAAATAAGTGGAACTTGTTTAATTGAGCAACTGTTTAAAAATAAAATTATGAATTTTGATGTGATGATGTGATATCACATTTCTTTGGACCCCTTTCCCTCGTTACACATCGTCACAATTGTGTGACACCATCATGTATGTAATTCTGTAGTTTGTCCCCAGGCACAAAATACCCTAGCTACGCCTCTGAATGCGACCCACCATGCTGGCATCAATGCTGTTGTTCGGAAGCTGGTGCGACACGGGATGAACTCTGTGAATGAGCCGATGTCTCCCTTTTCAACTCCATCCTCTCTAACCCTGACCACATTCTAAGAAACCTTCTTCCTCCTATTAGGAGTGTGAAGCACCAGTTGCGACCGCGTGCTCACAACAGGTCTGTTCCCCGGGCTTTATTATAAGATTATTTTATCAGCACCTTAGCCCCCATTGACTTTCCCTCCTGCCCGGCCCTAAGAGTTTCTATCCTGGCATTTTACTAATTTTTATACTCTCGACGGATTATGTATATAGATGTTTTGTTCGTACCTGTTTTATTTGTACTTGTCGTGCGTTTGCAGACATCTGATTAAAGAATATGCTTACTTACTTACTTATCCTCATTAACTATACCACATGCAGCTTATGAGTCAAAAATTGGATCCAGGTTTTGACTGAAAAGCACGAGCATGTGGTTTAGCTTCAAAGGAGACACTTTGTAATCAGAAGAAGAGCAAATCTACAATTCAGAAACAGAATGCTTCAAGTATCTGATCCAGCTGAATGGAACTCTTTACCAGAAACAATCCGAAGATCACCCTCGATTAATATTTTAAAATCTAAACTTAAAATTAATCTCTTCTTTAAGCACTAAGATTAATCACTACATTGTTGTGTCCTTTGAGTATGACTCTCTTTTAGTAAGGCACATTACAAATATTATTATTAATCAGCACTTTTATTGCGCCTGTGTACTCAGTGCATCAATCGATGGCGCATCAAATACAGGTTGTATCGTATTGTATGGCCTTTGTGCAGCCAGCTTGCAATTTTTACACTGATGCAATCTTATTTCTATCCAACAGGAGTTGCAAATCAGATGCAAATCAGATGCAATTTGACACTGAATGCTATGTATATTCATTAGTAATAAATCACACAATTCAACAAACACTCGACTTAATTATGTAATCAAATAGATTCAAATTTCTGAGCACAGTCCAGCTATGCACTAAATTATTTGAAAAATCTCCAGTCTAACTGCTATTAAAGAAGTATGAACAAGATTTGACTCCACAAATGTCATATTTTAAGAAAAATCATTGATCTACAACATTTATTTTTGCTACCTACTGAAGCAAAACCTTTTATGTCAAAGCCAAAGAAGAAACCAATGTCAACAGTTTGATATCTGAGGTTCAACTTAAACAGGACATCCACATACGGTGGTTCTATCAGACGCCACACCAACTGAAGTCGTCCTGCATTTGTTGTCGTTATTGTCATTGCTACTTTTTCACTCAAGGTAGGAAAAAATCCCTAAGGCTCTAAGAAACTTCAGAACTGGGTTAAAGGTTCTTGTCCCCAATTTGCTGCTCAAAAGAACCCAACCAAGAAAGCAAAGGCGTTACGGCGGTGGCCAATATTCTCCTCTTTAATCCAGGTATGCATTTATTAAGAGTATAAACGTCAATCAATGTTGAAGAACAACTGTAAGGAAAGAAGACTTTGGTAGAAAGTATTAACACAGTAACTGCATATTATCATCATACTGTCTGCATCACAAGGCAAGCATTCCAACCAATTGGTCAGCAAATAATTTGCCCAGCTGCTGTTCAATGCCTTTGAGGAGGAGGCGCAGGCGTGGATGGTTTTCTCATTCACCCATTGAAGACTGAATTTCTCTTACTAGGTATGCCCCTACTCTACATCAACTAATAAATTTTACCGGTTTCTCTTTGAAACAGATAACTCGATTGATCAGTTGGCCACACTGCTTATAATTTAGGCATTGTTCTAAAATCTTTACCCAGGACCCCCTCTAACTGGATGCCCCTGCCTCTCACTTACCATGTCAATGGCACCCATAAGTCACCATAAATGCACATTCGAGACATAAGCATCGAACCACCCCTTCTGGAAGATCAAAGTTGCTGTTCTGCTGATAGCTAGGTCGACTCAAAACAGTCTCTGCTCAACTTAGCAACAACTGCCTAGCTCTGTGTCATTCATCCACATTTCACTTCCATTCTAAGGTTTCAAAAGGTAACAAACAAATGCTCAGAAAAAAACACGACTAAGGTCTAAGTTTACATGCCCTGTCTTATAATCAACATCATATTTCATTATTAATGCACTCTAAAGCAAATGTTACCTAAGAAAAGTCGGACAAACTCCAGTCCAGCTAAAATCATGACAAGGATGATCTCGGCAGCCAACACGTATCCTGCATACGAAAATGATAAACCTAAAACATACATCAACTTGTTTTATTTCCTATTTATATTTAACAAGAAAATAAAAATATATACCACCCTAAGAGTTAAGATATAGTTTAACCAATATCTTTCATTTGACTTGTATATGTACTGACAAGATATCATAAACAAATCGAAAGCCCTGACTGAATAAACACATTTTGAAAACGGTGAATGAACTTCTGTGTAACCCTATACAATTCCATTACAGTTAGCATGGCATACCAGGTAATTTTCTTCCAATGCTTATCTGCCTTAACATAATTTGTTAAATAAATGGGTTCATGTTAAAATAATGTCTAGCATGGTACAACAATATCTGATATTACCGTGTGTATTATTCAATTTTACCAGAAAAAGCAGGTAAATGTTAATTGAAATGTGACAGCCATTGATATTCATCAAAGGATATTATCACAATGGGTTAGTACAAACTGAAGGCGGTTTAAAAAGCAGTCTGTCTATGTTAGCAATTGAAACAAAAGCAAATACCTTTATAAATGAAAATTGCTATTTCAAAAAGGAAGAAGACTGCAAAGTACCACGGATTCACTGAGACAAGCACATGGTATGGCAACAGAGCCCGCTGAAAATCAGCTAAGGTCGTTCAACAATACAACAGAAACACTACAAATTCAATATCATCATAGTTGACGCCATCATCATCATCATCATCAGTTCTTGAAAACAGCCATATAGTTTACTTTGGTGCAAATGATCTAGATTCTGTGTAGTCCAGAGCCTCTCATGTTTTAAAACAACTTTACAGTTATGGCATGTAATGAGGAGCGAGTAAGTGTTAGAGGCAAATATTTACATAAATACTCTAAGCAGGAGCGTTTCTGCAGAGGACACAATGGCAGTGTTTGTTTGTTTATTATTACCATGCATAAATCAAATGATTAATTATGTGGTGTCAGTCCAAGGAAACCTAAATAAAACTTATTCTGCTCAGTGATGTCTTGCTACATTATAAACTGAACACCCGCCTGCTGATAATCAGCAAATAGCATCATAAGCACAGTGCTTGGTGTTCTTCATACAGTGATCACAGATACATCTGGCTAAATAATCACACGAGTGACCAGAACGCCGGACCATCTGGCATCCATTCAGTCCTTCAAGGAAAGCAATGTAACTTCAGAAGTTGTTACATTGCTGTTCTTTGTACCTCAGATCATTTGAACACATGACCAATTCTCCCTTACAAGGTTTGATAAAGCCATAAAAAGCAATTTTATATCAGGATGTTTTAAAACCGAAAGAAATGTCAGTTTTAAGACATTACTTGAAGGAAGAAAATGAGTTTGAGCAGCGGATAAGCATTTGTACTCTGTTCTATTCCTTGAGGCAGAAACACAAATGTATGACAGCCCATGCATGATAGTGCTGCAAATGCATGACAGCCCATGCATGATAGTGTTGCAAATGCATGACAGCCCATGCATGATAGTGTTGCAAATGCATGACAGCCCATGCATGATAGTGTTGCAAATGCATGACAGCCCATGCATGATAGTGCTGCAAATGCATGACAACCCATGCATGATAGTGCCATAAATGCATGACAGCCCATGCATGACAGTGCTGCACAGGGTTGTTAATATCGCAATAAAGTGTCCCGATACCTTGGTATCACGATACTTTTGTCAGTATCGCAGCGAGTATCGTGATAGTTTTATTTTGCTGGTATCGCATGTGTATCGCGATACCTATTTTTAGCCTGTCAGCAATACTCAATACCAATACTTTTCTCACTGAAATATGTGAAGTCTATCGTTGCGCTTTGAAGTTTAGGCTTATATATCACCTCTTTCGGCCATATAAATCTTCGTGCAAACAGATGGAATATTTTACAGGCTTAAATAATGAAATGACCAAAGTAGGCCTATGTCCTTTTGCGTTCACTGGTAGAAGTGGATTGCCCAATTAACTTAGTGTGCTAGCGAATTTGGTTGATCTTGAGAATGAATAGGACTTAGGAAACGAAGATTGCAAGTGCGATATCAGAACATTGTGTTCAAACAGCTTGCCTGAAGGCAAAGACATTGTGATTGGCCCAAGGACCAACATTTGCAGGACTGGAAAGTCCCCATGTTCCTTCGTGTCAACAGTTTTTGGGCAATATTCAGGAGTCAGAAACTTTAGATCTTTTCAAAAATAACAAGCTGATTCATCAACCTTTAGTCGTGAAGCCAAATTTACGAATGACCACCGTGTATGTCAGCAAAATAAAAAAATTGGTGTTAGAGGTTCAAAACACCATATTTTCAAATAGAAGAAAACTTTAGATTGGGGCGACATATGTGTTTAAGAGAAAAGCATATACACGGAAATTTGATGAGTAACCATTCCTCTTATCTAGATTCCTTGTGATTGGCCAAGCGATTCCTTGGGAAATTTTCTATAATTATTGGTGGATGAATTATAATTTATGCTAAGCTCGAATTAAGCAAGCATATTGAAAAGCATTGGTATTGCAATACTTTTAACAAAAAGTATTGGTAATGGTATCACGATACTTTTAATTAGGAAGTATTGGTATTGGTATTGCAATACTTTTTCCCAGTATTGTTAACAGCCCTGGTGCTGCAAATGCATGACAACCCATGCATGATAGTGCTGCATTTTATCTTAACCAAAGACTTGTACCAAAAGATCGCTGACTGCAGGGACTGATTGATGTAAGGTGATAATATTGACCTGCTGATGTGTCAAAAGGTTGTGCAGCAGAGCTTTATGTGATCTTTTGTCTTGATATGATAGAAACACGATTCACAAAGTTTTGTTAGTTATAGTAGTCAAAATGTGAGTTTACTGTCCAACTTCACCCAATAGCAAATTCAACAATAAAAACTTCAACAACAGCAACTTGAACATAACTTAGTAAAAAGATACAGATGGTCTTCCACTTGCTGCAACAAAATAAACATAATCAAATAAGGTTATAGAGAGGAATAGACAATAGGACGTGTAAATATTCTGTTTCCACTTTCAATGAAAGGCTTGTAAAAAAACATTGCAAATTGGATCTGAGGTGGAAATCTAGTCATAATAACCTTACCATAGCTCTTGTTGGCATTTGTACCAAATAGCAAAAAGAAGAAGCAATTGTGTGTTTACTCATTATATGGCCAATGCTGGTACAGGCCTCTTTAACCCTCTGCTGCAATAGGTTCAAATATAACCAATACGATGTATTATTGGCTCTTCAGTTAACAAAATTCCTAAGTTAGTCTAAATTGACATCATGATTAACTTGTATGCCATAAGTTTTTTAATCTTGATCAAAACCTGTGTATTTTATGAGCTTAGTCTGCTGCTGCCTGCTTATGTTTCATGCCTGGAAAGTTCAGTCTATAATTATACTCTATTAGCTCATTATTGTACATATCATGGTGTAAACGGTCTTATTAATGATGCCTCTAGGTCTGTTGACTAACATTTATTTTCTCTATTTTTTCTAAATTGCTTACATGCACACATTTATCTACCTAAAAATTCACTCTTCTACTCTGTCCAAAAAACAACAATTGTCCAACGGTTTGGATGACCTACATCATACTGGCAAATACGTCTCTGTCTCTCTGTCTGTCTGTCTATCTCTCTCTCTCTCTCTCTCTCTCTCTCTCACACACACACACGAACACAATCACTCACACCCTTTGTTCTTGACTCTGCCAACCTTGAACAATGCATACAATATGATAAACTGTATTTTGCTAATCTTACAATTAGTTCGGAAGTGCCTCACATGCCTCCATGGCGCACAGTTATATTGTGTGCGAAGAACATTCTCAAGGTTCCTACACAAGTAACTCATCAAATGAGGACCGAACCCGTGCTCTTCGCATTACAGGTAGACCGCTCTGACCAATCGGCCACCAATGCCACAGACGCACTTACACTCTGTCCATTGACACCTCTGGCTGACAATCTATCTATGTTCAGAGATAAACCAGTAAGTACTGGGGACCAGAGTTAATGGGTTTATATTGCACTGCCAATGGTTCACCTTAAATATACACTGAGTATTTGATATGATGCATCAAATTGTTGCATATTTTTTCCTGCAAATTTTATGAAAATAATCCTGCCTTCTCAATTCGTCAACTTTCTACACATTTATGTCATGAGGTAGGTTATGGTAAGGTTAGACCATGCAAAGGTCGGTTAAAAACAGGTTAAGCCTTATGAGGGTCGGTTGGGTTAGGGTTAGTGTCGTCATTAGATAAACCAGGACGGGCACGGGTAAAATGCTGATCTGCTGATTTGCTGATCGGGGCAGGTAAAATGCTGATCGGAAATTGCTGATTGGTCATGCTGATTGGTCGGTAAAATGCTGATTCGCTGATTTTCGTTTTTATAAAAAACAATATGAAGAAACTATTGAACAACTTTTATTTGCACATAGCAAATATGAAGAAACTATTGAACAACTTTTATTTGCACATATCATGAATATTGATTATCTGTTGTTATCTATTGTTATCTGTTAACAATGCCAACACTAACTAAACATCAACAATATATAGAAATTCACACGCAATTTTTTTTACCTGCATACATCGCAAATGTATTTTTTCTTTCCGTTAGAAACACTGACACAAACATTATGAAACCATCGTGGACAAGTCTCACATTGGATCCAATGATTTTTTCGTTTTTAAGTTATGTGTTATTTCCAAAGGAGGCTCTGCTGCTGAGCAGTAGTAGCAGATGTCATCTCTGATTTCGAGCTCAACCGGAACTGGTGCTTGAGCTTTGTCCTGCTGTGCAGGTGGATGGTCGTCACAGTGAGAGGGAATGACTTCTTCATCATCCCGCTGTGCCGTAATCACTTCCTCATCCATGAATCTGGGTTGTTTCCTTTCGTTTCCTTCTTGTTATGTCGAAAGTTGGGTCAAGTTTAGTGGCGTTTGGTTATAGTGCCAGTAACACCGATTGTCATTCTTGCAGCAACAATGTGATAGGAATGTGACATTGCTGGACACTTGTTCGTGTCCAGCAATGTTCCAGTGTTGGAAAGAGTCGTACGACATGTGGTTCCTGAGTGCCCATGATGTTGAAGACAGAGAGTTGTGGATTCCGTGTGAGTTTGCTTGCTTGGATGATCCTGGATGCTCTAGAGGTGTCTTCACGCAAACACAGCCGAAGTTTATTCTTAAATAATCTAATATTTGGCTGGTGTTGAATATGTTGGGAGAAGATTCTATACATTGGATCCAGTACATTGAATGGACAACAATCGAGTATATGTGTGTGCATAAGCAGTGTCATAGGATGTCGAGTTTGATTAAAAGAATCATGCTTAAATAGAAGCTGGAATAATGAAAAGAATTATGTTACCGGTAATTTACAACGCTAAATTAAGGTTTTACATGGAAATACACCCTGCCGCATAGACCACTGCCACATTTTCTTACTTTTGCTGATCCACAGTAATGCCAACATTGTCCATAATGAATAATGAATAATTGATACACCTGTTGGTCGATTCTCAATTGCATTTACTGCTTGAGTAGTAAACAACTTGTAGATATCACACATGTTTTCACTATATTCAAATCAAATGTATCCTAACTTTCCAAATTTTAACATTTCATTGGGTAGGCTTATATATAGGCATATGGTGTCTAGGGTCAGTCAACTGTTTCTGATTGATGTTAATACTAATAAACAGTGCTGTCATGTTAGTTGATTTTAATGCTTCCTGAACTGAGTCTGTTATTATTTAAACCATTATTGAAGACAACAAAGTTCTGATTAACTGTGACTAATACATTAGTAGGCCTACGAAGACCAATGCTTCATAAACAGTGCTGTCTGTTTGTTGATTTTAACTATATTGAAGACAACAAAGCTCCAATTAACTGCCAATAATGCAATCAGCTTATTGATTAATGCTTCATAAACTCTCTGTTATTATTGAAACCAATAAGGCTTACAGGTTTCATAAACACTTTGTTAATTTTACCAATCAGCATTTTACCAATCAGCATTTTACCACTCACCTTGCTGATTGTCTGCTTGGTAAAATGCTGACCAATCAGCAAGTTCCGATCAGCATTTTACCTAACCCGATCAGCAAATCAGCAGATCAGCAGATCAGCATTTTACCCGTGCCCAACCGGGACCATCATTCTGTTCCGGCCATTAACAGTTTACCCCCAGAACATGTTACTCGAAATTGTCAGGCCTTGATACTAAGTTTACACCGATAAACCTCATACTTCCGTCAATCCAAACACTCCAAATCTACGTCTACAACCTTTGGTAAAGTGCTCTAATACATCATATAAAGTTGATTAGTTTGCACTCACCCGAAACCACCATTTTTCGATTATCAATATGCAGTTACTAGGCAACTGATTTCTAGCATCGATATCTATATTTAGAACAAAATTTAAGTACGATGATTTTTTTAGCCAGGATCAGATGGCGCTTCCTCTGTCAGCCAATATAGTCCCTTTTGTTAGTGTAACATTGTGCATTTTGTACCTCCAAGCAAAAGAGTTACATATTTGGTATCAGCATTGAATTCTGATAAAGATAGGATATCTGCACATTTTAAGAAGTGCAAAAATGTTTTTTGAAAATTTTAAATTTTAGGGTCATTCCGTGTCAAATCAGCAAATATTTCCCACTCGACCATCTCTTTTTTGCTAAATGTTCACGGAATGTTTATTGGAGTCTTAGAATGTTCTGTGCAAAAATTTACAGCAATATTCTTATTTTTCTTTTTTTGGTGGAATTTTTAAGGCGTCTGGGTGTAGTGATTTGAAATCGTGTCTTCATTTGCAGCCATGTTAAAAAGGTCACATGTCAGTAGGTTTTGTCGATATATTGAGGAAATTTGCAGGACACCTACTCTTTGTGGTACTAAGTAAGGGCTACACGAAGAAATTGACCTCAGAAAGATAGTTTTTTTCTAGCAGCAGATTGAAAATTGGCGGGAAAAACAACGACCCTGTCTGGCGCTAGTACTTTACTATTCCACTATCACCAAATGACTAGATCAGCAGATAACTTATGTTGTGTACAACTTGCAATAAATGTCCATATGTCTTCTGTCATGGATCTAGGTGTAACTCTAGACCAAGAACTTACTTTCACACGGCATATCAACTTGCTGTGCAGAAATTGCCATTATCAGCTGCACCAGCTCATGACAATGTATCCCGCTCTCTGTCCACTGACGCTGCTGCAACGCTTGTTCTCTCCCTCGTGGTCTCCCGCCTAGACTACTGTAGCGCCCTCTATGACAGACTCCCTGCATGTCGTATCGGGTGCTTGGATCGGATTTTCAGCACGGTGGCACGCCTCATTGGCCATATTCCAAGGTTCGGCCACGTTACAGAATATCTGCAGGACGTCCTTAATTGGCTCCCCTTCTCTAAACGAATCTCATACCGGGTTTCATCATTTGTATGGCACTGTATCGAGGTTTCAGCTCCCAGATACCTGCGGGAATTATGCTGTTCCACACTAAGTGTCCAACGCCGAGGCTCCCTACGTTCATTCCTACAGGTGGAGCTTCTTCTCCCTCGCTCTCGGATTCCCATAAGGCAGCGCCGAGCCTTCTCGGTTGCTGGCCCTGCAACCTAGAATGGGCTCCCTGTCACACTTTGCCTTATGTCCAAGGGACACTCAACCAAGTTCTATACTAATCTTAAGACTGTCCTATTTAGCCGGAGTCGAGAGCGCTTCTGAGTAGATGTCCTGAAGGGGCGCTATATAAATCCTCCAAATAAATAAATATTGTGTGCACAAATAGGCAATTAGATTAGTCCTATCATGTGTACCATAATGGCCATCTGAAAATGAAAAAAAGTACATTTTTGCATTTTGACAACCATTTTAACTGCCTTATTTAGGCATGTGGGAGAAGCGACCAAGCTGTAAAATTTACACCATTATAAAGAGTAGCTCAAATACTATTAACTACAAGAAGCATTGTTTTTGAGACCTCTGTTGCTCAAGGACTGTAGTTGATTTTATCACCATGGTATTCCTAAGACACTACAGGAAACAACTAGTCTATGAATTTGATTAAATGACACTTAAAATTCATTTGGAACTGTCAATATTGGGCAATGTTAGGCACGAGACCAAAACCTCAAGACCGAGTGGTCCGAGACCAAGACCGATACCTTTTTTTAATAAACAATTCAATTTATTAAGACGCTAAAACGAAACAACACGCTTAAAACATTAATTTTATTGCTGAAGAATACTTATCTTAATGATGGTCCAGAAAACAGTTTTACCGGCCACTCTGAACTTTTGCGGGTTCAGCCCTTGGCTTCGGCCTGAGAGTATCACACCATAAATTACAGTATACGATAGGTAGATAAGACATCTGAACAAGTAGAATAACGTTCCGTTTGAATGTACTAGTATTCGGAATTATAGGTTAACAGTGTCTATACGTGGCCTACCACATCATTGGATTGTTCCAAAACCTTGAAATTTGCGAAAGCAAATTTTGAAATGGCTGGCTCCGTTGCAAATGCATTTTTGTCCATAGTAACATGTATATATATAGATGATCAGAACGCCATAAATCGATAACAATCGCGTAGAGCCTAAACATCCAGTGTCTCTAATAATTGAAAATAACAGAAAATACAAAAAAATTGCTCTGATATGGCACGAGACCAAGAACGATAATCTAAGACGGAGATCAATCCCAACTCCCAAACCGTTCCTTTAAGACCAAGACCGACGCATTTGAGACCAAGACCGAGGATCCGAGACCACAGTCTTCCGGTCTCAAGACCAAGACTGCGGTCTCGAGACCACATCCATGCTACATAGCATGAGCAACAGAATAAAAATGTTTTGAACAGTTCGAGGTGCTTTAAAACATAAGCTCAAAATACAATACAATCCCGATCCTTATAGGGCTCTCCAATGTTGGAAAGCTGTGCTATTGTGAAATCCCGAGTGAAAGAGGAACTTTACTAACTGCAGTGTGTTGCGGGTTCAAGTCCGTACCACAATGAGGAAGTACATGTTTAGGCGAATTTGAGCTCCATTAACTCGCAGCAGGGCTTTGTTTTAGGCCTTTAACATCGACATCAGGAAGTATAGCATTTGCCCATGGCTGCACGAGTGGCTGTCATAGATATCCCATAAGGGATCATCCACAAAGGGACAGAGGAAAGTGCGGGGAGGGGGTTCCTGGATTATGGGACACCCGAATGTCACCAAAATCACATCTAATGGTAATCACATCATAATCTTAGTTGTTTTAGGTTGTACTTCACATTTGAGAGAATGGTATACAAAGCTTACATGGAATTAAGCGTTTATCACATTTTAGTTCTTTACATAGCTTTTATTCGATCTCATTCTTTGTCAATAAATGTCTATTGAAAAGAGATGCAGTCAAATCTTTATCAGCAGTTGCAAAGGTGGCCGACACATGTGTGATGCGGACGTCCGCAAAGGGGGAAAAGGGGTCAGTCGAATGTGGACAAGGGGGAATAAAAATAAGTAGTTTTTTTGCAGACGTCCTTTATAGACGACCCCTAACCTGCATTTGTTTCCATGCAGTCCGTTGAGTTCAACAGACTTTCTTAATTGTAAGCCTCAATCACTTGACACCTCGAGACAATCTAAGTGTCCTGCAATAATCTCTAAAGCTTCGTATCTGGCAATTGGTCGATCATAGAGCATTTTCACACAAATGGAGCTCAACACAGTCCAGCTAGAAATTAACCTGAAACGATTTACAACATTGGACGAATCCATGGTGGCATACAGATCTTAATACCAAACATCTGAACACAATACAACAGAATGAAAACGAACACCATGAGGTCCACACTTTATCAACTTTTCAAGAACTTATTGAGATCCTTAAAAACTGCGAGTTTATTAAAGTAAGTTCACATAGATAAGAGCATGATGTTATTGAACTGCATTGTGATGATCAATTGAACTTGAATTTAAAAGCCTTATTCCAGCTACGCAATACCATCCACACGAACAAGTTTTCCACTTTTAATGTTCATATATTGTCAAAAACCTTTCATTACTTTTCCTATGTAATCAATGTGTATTTGGTTAACTTAAAAGCTCAACTTAGTTCTGAGAAAAATAAAGGAAAACTGGTGATCTTTTCAACCTAGTTACGAATTAGATTTCTTACACTTTAATAGTAAATTACATATAAAACCACGACTGCTTATAAGTCTCCTTTTTTGTTTCTTTAGTTATGCCTCATCAAAGTATGTGCAACATGCCAGACTTGGTCGTGTTGAATAAGATTTTACGAAAAAATTAGCCATTTCCTTTATTTAAAACCGACTCACAAATAAAACCGACTCAAAAATGTAGTTGTTGCTCCATCATCAATAATTACCTAAGTGTTTACTTTCGCTACCACAAAGAAAACGTAAAACTTTAAGAAATCAAACTTTCACATCTCCATCATAAAAATAACACTAGGCCACTAGTGAGCCATAGAGAACTAAAATCTAGATGTCAGGCAGCATAAGTGTTAATCTTGTTCTTTCATCTGTAAAGCTTCACTCAACAGAGATGCAACATCACTTGAATCATCATCTTCTGCATCTAAACACAAATAGAAAATCCCGACAACTTAGACCATATCTGTTCAATGATATCAAAAGAGTTACAGGTGTTTCAGGCGTTTATAGGTTCTTCATCTTAACTTTTGTAGAGTTTGGGTACATAACGTATATATACACTAGATGAAGTCGATTCAAGTATACGTCAAAGTGTACTTTTCTGACAAAAATCGACTGCTCGCATATAAGTTGAACCTCTCCTCGAAGTTGAACCCATCAAATAAAAAAGTGATGGTCGGAAAAATAAATTTGAATTAAAAAACTTCTAAATCTAACCAAATTATGTTTGAAAATCATTTGAAATAATATAAACAAGTGAATAGAAGTGGATAACTTCTGTTAACTGATTCTGGCTTTTTTAAAAATAAATTGAGTAAGTAAGGGAAGAATCCTTAATGTAGTATCATTAAAATGTAGTATGTGAATAATAGAAGTCATATTTAACTGTAATACACATTCAAGTTCATGCTAATTATATTGAAGTCAATGGCTTCATGGTTAAGTTCATTGAAAATAAGTTAAAATCATACAAATTCATCTGATTCCCCAAACAGTTTATCGAATTGTTCTAGAGTCAATTCAGCATCAGCAGTAAAGATGAACCGAGTTTACGAGTTGAGTTGCACAGAGTCCGAGTTTCAAATACTTCAAAAAGTCACATTTTCCTGATTTTTAGTTTGGCAGTTTGCACAATTTTGAAGAATTTTTTGGGTTTTGCCTCAATTTCCACTAGGAACTAGTAACAGCATTTGTGTTTTAGTTAGGTCAATCGTCATTTTGCAAATAAAATAATCCGATTTTGTTTTCAAAACAGAAAATTGGAGAGCAGATTTTTATCAAAACTCAAACCCATCGTTTGTCCGAGTCCAAGTAATATCGAGTACTACGAAACTCAGCCAAACCAAGTCAAATTTCAGTTCATTGATATCATCATCATCATCATCATCGCTAGTTAAGTATTTATCATAATTCACATCAATCCTATCCAATCGCAATAAATCATCTACCTAAAACCTCTTAAAAACCTTTTCCACATCATCAACTCTTCTCAAATAAAACGTCTGCAAACAATCCAGAACCCACTCCTAAACACTACCACATAATCTATGTTCTAAAACTACTTAATATGGTCAAAAGTCTCAACCATCTTACAATTGCCAACAATCCAACATTAAAATGCCCAGATAAACTCGCTCTTCATCATATCTTTTCTCTATCTCGGTCTTATCCGCCTTTCTGAAATTCTTAGTCAAAGTTGCAATGTGTCTTTGAAACGAACTCGCAAAAGACCTCCACCAGTTTACTCCTCTTCATGTCTTGCTGTAGATGTCAGCCTTCCTCCGAATTGCACTCTCCTCTGTCGAGATTCGTTTTCCACTGTGCATGGATTTGCACTAGGTATCAATTTGATTTTAATGGCCCATCAGAGTAATGAGATGTGAATCTCAGGAATTTCTCAAGATCCAATGATGATCACAGTTTCCCGCACGTCTACAGTTATCTTCTCTCTACTGGTCTAATCTGCTGCAGCAGTTAAAACATGCCAGCATCTTTCAATCATCATTCTATCCATTATAAAACCTTGACTTTTCCATAGGAACTATTTGGGCCTCAAAACAGCCATCGACTTGTGCAATAACTTTCACAATATTAATATTAACATCTGGTGGATATTAGCCACATCTGGGAGGTTTTCTAAGCAAATTAGACTTCAAAGAAGAGCAACAGTAACCTTTATTAATCCCAGTGACCTCTCTTTCCAGCTTGAGTTTTGCCTGTGCACAACGCAACATTGCTTCCTCGATTGTATTCTTTGATACAAGACGAAAAACATTCACATCTCTAGAAAGCAAAACAAACAATCCAAAAGCACAATAACACTCAAATCTCAAAAGAAGACAAAATGCATAAAGAAATGGGGATACAGTGGGCTGAACTATAGCCATACAATAAGCCCAACATCAATTTATGAATAAAACTAAGTGATAATGGTCACCAACACTCAAGGAAGCCAAATATGAGCATTGAAAAAGCAAACCCCACTCCCACATTGTACCATTCTAGTACTATTTTTATATTCATAATATTCCACTTCACTTCTTTGCCTGCAAAGGTTGTGTGATCCACAGCTCAAATCTTAGCTCAGTGAACTTAACTTTTTATTCTCTGTAGTAGCAGAGCCAACACCAGATGTTGTGTGCCTAGTGATGAACTTTAACAACATTAGGCTTTGAGATACTAAAAGGCACCATACAAATCTTCTACTACCACACAACTACTATTATCATACAACTACTAACTCCGCCAATTTATTCCAGTCATAAAAGGATACCCATCAACTGAATGAACCTGTATAAGCACCTTCAACCCTCGTAGCAACTCTCTCTTTCTGCAGAACATATTTTATTACCCGTTTTCACCTCGATTATTCAGTTCTTTGAAACATCATACTTATGTAACTCACATTCAACAGATTTTTTCCCCAGTTTAAGTCCAAGGTAGGGGAAAAATATTTGACCTGAGTTTAAATTGCCATGTTCAGTATTGATGCAATACACAAGACCATGAAATACACGAGACATGACTTTTCCCCAAAGATCAAATGCCACTCACTCTGACTGCTGTGACCAGCTCCTATCGACACAAAATCCATGCAATAAAAACCTTTACTGAAAATTTGTTTTCGCATTCAAATGACGACGTATAGGACGACATTCAAGTATGTCTAATTTCATCTCAAGCAGATCAGGTGATGAAGAAGACTTCTAAAAGAGGAAAAGATGAATTGTTGACCTGCTCTGTCCCAGACGATGGCATCTATCTTCAGCCTGCTTGTCATTGTACGGATTGAAATCGATGTCATGCAAGATGACGACATTGGCAGCAGTCAAATTGATTCCTAATCCTCCCGCTTTGGTCGACAGTAGAAATATGAAGATATCATTGTTGTTGTTGAACTCATCGATCAGTTCTTGCCTACATCATCAGTCAGTACAAAACAAGTAGTTAAAATCAACTGATCACCCAGCTGCTTTATCTGCACTATAAGCAACCAGACCAAAGGTCAAACAGTGCAGACAAAATGGAGTACCATCATCAGAGCCAAATGTACAGATCAGGTCGTGACGTCACAGCATCATCTAATCCTTTAACGACGAACTGCAAAACCACAAACAGAGTTTTGTGAAGCCATGGTCTCTAGCCTTGATCCCTTGTATGTGCCAAATAACTCTGTACCATAAAGAAGGGGAAGCTCAGTTCTTTTCCAAGGTACAATATGAAGACAGAAGCAAGTCATGCGTAGCATATAGGCCTATCGCTCAGTCCATAACGTTCAGTGTGCGCTGAGCGAGTGGGTTCAACCCTCGTCCGAGGAGTCACTGTGTAGAGACCTTGAGCAAGTCCTTTGCACAATTGCTCTACAACTGCAACATCAAGGCGTGTGTGCACTTTTGAAAAAAAATTTTTTGAAGAAGGGCGGTATTAAATTTAGAAAAAAAATAAATAAAAAAAATTCATGCTGTTCATTGACAGAAATAACTGTTCAGAAAAAGCAGTCAATCAAAAGTTGTCCGTAGGCTCATCACCAAATACTCATTTATTCATTTAACTCATCGGTCGAACAATTGGCTCCCACTCAACCCTGTCAGAACTGAATAAATCTGGCATGGGGCTCGGCAACAACTGGCAAAGATTGATTCGGGTGCACTCTCTGCTGATTTTCCCTGCTTTACCTTCACCACATCTATGGGGTCAATCTTGGCCAAGAGCTCTCCTTCACCTAGCATGTTCCCTCAGTAACTTTCAGCTGTTTCTACCCGTTGCATCAGTTCTGCTGCTACTCTTGTTCACGCTTTTGTCACGAGTCGTCTTGACTAATGATAATGATCAATGGAGCCAAATATAAGATTCCTCTCAACCCTCTATGCTGGCATTGCACGTGGTAGGATTGGGCAGCTGGAGCGAGTCATCATGCGAGTGCTCACCTGATAGGGGCATCTCCAGAACTGGCAATGTATCTGCCTATATGCGAGATATTTTACCTACTCCCCAGCGCATTGCATTTCTTCCCTTGTCTGGCGCTGCCTTTGTGGCGCTGCACCTACTTACCTTAAGGAACTTTGCTGTCCTAGTAGAAATGCTGGCAGGATGTTGCACTCTTGTCTTGCAGGGTCTTCTTCTTGTCCCTTTCTCTCGGATCTCTACGATGCAGTATCGGTTTATTGCTTGGAATAGCATCCCATTGGATCTTTGGTTCTTACCTAGGAACTCTCCCATTTCTATTATTTTATTATACTCTGAAATCTGTTTTCTCTGGTCGAGGTTGAACTGGGAGTGCCTCCGAGTAGATTTCTTGATGAGGCACTATATCAAATTTTATTGATTGATTTATTGAAAATAATTTCCAATTTCATGCAAGTCACTGCAATTGCTGACGTGCAGTACTACAAGATTCCTAAATTGCTCCACATGACGAAAGGCATTCTTTGCTAAGTGATCAATAAAAGCATGAAAACTATTTCTCAATTGTTTCCACTTCATTTCTCACCAACTGGTACTATACTGGTGAATCGAAAAGAGGCAACTGACCGTTCCACAACAGGTGTCTGACCATCCAGGCGTAAAAAGCGATGGCTACGAGACTTCATGTAGACTTCTACGATGTCAAGCATCATTGTGAATTGACTGAAGAGTAAGACACGGTCTCCCTATCATCAGAAAAACACATCAACCAATCAAGTTCTACGAAAACAACACCAATCAAGCAGATGAAATGGTGAATCAAAAGTACAATCACCGACCGAACACTTCTGCGCTGTTCACTAATTGCTGCTAATGTATTCAACCAGGACAACATAGTCCCAAGTCTAAATAATAAGACATTTTGTCCACACCATTTCCAAAAAAGTTTAAGCTGTAAGTGCTGTTATATGTCAAGCAAATTTCTGTCGACTGCAACGGCCATTGTTGTCAAAAGCGGTTGTTAAACTCTGGATCCATCCATCCATACCATTTTATCCAATACAATATTGTCCAGTACCCTTTTGTTCATACCATTTTGTCATTGTACCATTAAGACCATAGACGTTTTCAATACATTGGTTACTGCCTAAATACAAATAGTACATAATTTTACAGCTTGTGCCTTTGTATGATATCTAAAAGTCAATAAGCTGGAGTTCTCTCATTCATTCGATTATATAAGCGACATCCAGATCTCTGTCTCGGTTTGGTACTGCCTCACATGGAGTGGTCCTGTCTACCTGCAGAAACTCTGATCCTCCAGACGCTGCCCGGATCCCAGGAATGCTTCTGAGTAGATAATCTTGAATGGGTGTCTTATAAATAACTTAAATTATACATTCATTCACTAATTACGAGAATTTGCATAGCGCCTCTTCCAGAGGAGTACTCAAAGGTGTTTTCAACCCAGAGCAGCTAGGAATTCCTGAGAAGGGTTCCAGGAAATGAGCCGAGAACCAGAGCCAAGGGAAGGCTATTCCAAATCAAGGGCCTACCACCATTCCAAATCAAGGGCCTACCACCATTCCAAATCAAGGGCCTACCACCGAGAAGGCTCTGTCTGGTTGAGGTGTGAGCAAGTGGAATACAGAGGAAAGCATCGGATGAGTTGAAGGATCACAAGTCTTGAGCACTTAGGGTGGAACAATATAATTCGACAAGGTAGGCTGGAGCAAGGCCCAACGAGCAGCTCCAGATTAAAAGTAAGTAAGTTCTTTATTAAGAATGCCTGCAAGCGCACAGCAAGTACTAAAACGGATATACAAGCAATAACTGGAAAAAGTTCAAAATAAAAAGAAAGACAAACTTCACAGAGAGCATTAACTCTTGTATAGCATCCTTGCTATAAACCCACATCGGGTAAGGTTAACCGCTCGTGGGATAGCACGGTTATGGGCCCACCTGCTCAGTTCATAATCTGAGACTTTTATTGGTAGAAGCAGACCATAGAGAACATGATCAGGGTGAGCGAGGATGGATGCAAAGAGGGATACTTCAGTGATTATAGGTGCGGTCAGGTTGTTGACAATCCAAGCTGCAGCGTCTCAGTTGCTATCATGGTTAATGCATACATACTTACATACTGCATACACACGCACAACACATGCCATGTAAGGGTCTACGTCATCATTTTAGAGTATCAATTTGCTGTGTTACTCTACTTTACATACAAACATATATTGATACATGCATACATACATACTCGCATGAATACAAACAAAGCCACATACATTCATATCATGTATATTATGTATGATCAAAGTCATTAAACATTTTAGATTACCTATTCACTGCGTCACTTTACGTAGAAACATGCATACATGTATGCACAAACAAACACATATATTATGAATATGATGGCTGAACCTACACAAAATTTGTAACAAGCTGAAAATAAGCAAAATGTGACTGTCATATATTGTAATACACCCCAGTCAAGATAGCAGAAAATTGGGCCACCGGGCCCAAAATTGGGCCACCGGGCCCAATTTTGGGGGCCTGATTCCAATTTGACCACCTTTTCCATGATAAAATATCATTTAATCTATTATAGAGGAATTGTATAGGGCCTCGAACCTAAAAATTAAATTTAAAGGATTGTTATAACATTATATTGTATACCACAGAAGTTCTAGACAGTACTTTAGTCCAAGATGGCCCTCAAAATCAAAGATGGATGCCTAAAAAGTAAACACTCACAACAGTACAGGAAATCTAGCTCAATGATGGCATATCAACCTGGTCAAAATTGCTGTATAAACAGTTTCATCCTTGGCAATCATTGCTGAATAACATGGAAAATCCCACAAAATCTGACCAGGAGCCGTGGTCACCCCGAAAAGGAACTTCAAAATTGGCCCAGAGGTCAACATTATGTACCGGAAATGGTCATAACTCAGCCAAATATTATTCCATTTGGGTGATTTCTTTGCCAATTAGCTAAGACCAACAAAGGCTACAGTTGAGAAGACTTAGCAACCATTTGTCCATATAATGCAAGGTCATTTCAAGGTCGAAAGGTTAAAATAATGGGAAAATGGCCATAACTCAGCCAAATATTGAGTGACTCTATTTGAGTGACTCTTTTATCTGTTAGCTCAAGTTGGCCAACACGATACATTCGACCACACCTAGTAGTCAAAGGCCAACACGATACATTCGACCACACCTAGTAGTCAAAGGCCAACATGATACAAGGTCATTTAAAGGTCAAAAGGTTAAAATAATTGGAAAATGGCCATAACCCAATGAACTATAATTCTATTTGGTGATTCTTTTATAGATCTGTTAGCTCGGGTCGGCAAGGGCTACCATCAAGAAGACCTAGTAGTCAAAAGGTTAACATGGTAACAGCGAGCATTTTATCGAATATAACAAGCCATATTCACACACCCTACTCATTTAATGGTTAAAATAAATTTCGCAATTTAAATTAATTAGAACAGGAAGTGTCGATGGCCAAGAAGTGACTAAGCTTAAAGACCTAAGTATTGGGATTGCTTTTGCCACTGATGTAGAAGAGAGCAATGCTCGGGCAGTGGATGACAACTGGGTGATAACCAATCAAACAAATCTAACAAATGCAGTGGAATAACCTGGAGAGAAGAAAGGAAAGACTGGATTACATACGACATGTGGCAATGGATACAGTGGAAGCATTTGGCCAGAGCAGCACAGGCGCCTGCAGAAGGAATGCATAGCTTAACTGAGACATGAACACCAGTAGTAAGCAGATGAAAAGGCCAGAAACGTCTGAAATCATCCTGGCAGAGAGGGTCCGACTATTGAGACACTGGTGTTGCAAGAAGGATCAGGAGGACCATACAAGCAATGATTTCCTGCCCTGCAAAAGGTTGGAAAATACTAGTTGGATGCCCTTGTCCCATGTGGACATGACGGTGAAAGCCGACCTGCGCCCCTTGGACTATTTGCTGCAGACGACTTGGTGGCTGGCACAGAACAGACCTGGTTGGTTGAATGTTGAGGAAACAGCAATGCTCCAGACAGGGTGATGATGACACAGATCATGATGATGATGCATTAATTGAGTGCATAATACATATTTCAATAAAGTGTAAGGCAAAAGTCAAAGAGTAGCAGAATTGACCCACTGCTACCCTTGTCCACGTTTTCATCGCAGCTCGACTAGATTACTGTTGCTCACCCAATAATAATACTAATAATAATAATAATGATAATAATAATATTAATAATTGTGATGCACTTAAGGTAGAGCAGCAGATAATAATAATAAAAATGACGACAATTTATAAGGCACCGTAAACGCGGCCATATGCCTAACAATCCTATACGAAGTCAGCAGGAAGGATAAGCCTTAGAGAAAAAGTATGACTTCAATTTCGTTTTAAAGGAATCCACAGAATCGGTGTCAATGTAGGCCTTCCAGCTGGGTGGATGCGATGCCTGGATAGGGTCATGCGTTTTGCTTTGCACATGTCTTGTCGGATGTATTTTGAAAATTTACAATGTCTCTGGCTAAGTGCTGGAAGTGCTCCACTGGCTCCTCCTCCTCCTGTACCGAATCACGCACCGTATCATCGCTTTGGTCTGGCGGTCCTTGCTGGGTCTAGCCACTGCCTGTCTGCGATATCTGCTATTCTACTTTGAGTGCATCAAATCACCGCCTTACTGGTCGAGCGAGGCCTACCCATCGTCCCATTTGCCCGCACAACTATTTAAAAAAACCCGTGCCTTCTGAGTATTTGGCCCTTCGCTATGGAACACGCTCAGGTTGACTTTTTGCCTTTTCATCGTTTTTGAGGATTAGGGTTTCGATGATTTGGGTTGATCCCCCGCCCGCTTGACCCCCAGACGACGCTTGTCAAGTTGTCACCAGGGTCCACTCAGACTTTTTTTATAGTGGTCTTAAAACCGTTCTTTTCAGCCGTGATGGGACCGTGGGCGGTCCTGAGTAGTAACCTTTATAACGCTATATAAATCTTCGCAATGAATGAATAATTGTTACATATAAGGCACGCTGAGTCTTACAAGTTGCCGGCGCTTATGCTCGGCCATTTTACTAGATAGGCTAGATAAGCCTATTTCAACGCAAAAATAAAGATAATCGATATAAACTCATAGTAATCATTTACCTAAAAATAAATAATCCAAGATTTTAAAAATAAAGCAAGAGATTTGTGCAATTTCATAGAAAATTATTTTAAAATAACTTCCGATCAACACTACTATAACGTCAACAAGCCGATTTACACACATTTTAACGCTACGAATTGACCCACAACGTTCCATTACGCCAAGAAAATAATCCGTCGTTTGTTACATCCGTACAAAGATAGTA
The DNA here is from genome assembly GCA_959347315.1 of Bimastos eiseni. Lineage (NCBI taxonomy): Eukaryota > Metazoa > Annelida > Clitellata > Crassiclitellata > Lumbricidae > Bimastos > Bimastos eiseni. Next base: position 2,653,613 of record OY365816.1, read on the forward strand.
ATGTACCTTTTTCTTGCTATCTTGTTCTGCAAATACAACTTATAATTCTAAATCAATTTCTTATAAAACTAGCTTGTTACAAATTTTTTGTAGGTACATCATACGAAAAAATATAGTGCTACCCGTCTATAAGCACACACATATATTATGAATATAAGCAAACACATATATTATGAATAAAAGCACACACATATATTATGAATATAAGCAAACACATATATTATGAATATAAGCACACACATATATTATGAATATAAGCAAACACATATATTATGAATATAAGCAAACACTTATATTATGAATATAAGCACATACATATATTATGAATATAAGCACACACATATATTATGAATATAAGCACACACATATATTATGAATATAAGCACATACATATATTATGAATATAAGCAAACACTTATATTATGAATATAAGCACACACATATATTATGAATATAAGCACACACATGTATTATGAATATAAGCAAACCCATATATTATGAATATAAGCACAAACATATATTATGAATATAAGCAAACACATATATTACGAATATAAGCACACACATATATTATGAATATAAGCACACACATATATTATGAATATAAGCACACACATATATTATGAATATAAGCACACACATATATTATGAATATAAGCAAACACATATATTATGAATATAAGCACACATATCTGTATGTATGCATGTATGTTTCACACATATCCCCTTATTTTTATTGGACTAAGGCTGCCCTGCGCTGCTAATAAATGGTCATGCGGATAACAAAAGAAATTTGAACCTTGCTTTTCACATTTGGTAAAAGTTCATCGAGATGTCGAAACTTTCCTGAATCAGTAATTTCCTCATCACCTAAGCAGAATGGTTCCAAACTCTGATGACAAACACAACAGAAAACAAAAGGACAATCAGAATAATGTGCTGACTATTTGTTGCTATTTCTTCAGTATGAATATCTTGTGACAAGTGGAATGGGAATCAAAGACATTTGATCTGAAACAAGCGACATTGTATAAGCATGGGCAGAATTATAGCAGTCATAAAAAAAACACTTTTAATAAAAATGCCAATAAAACTTGTCTTGCTCATCCATCATTACCATCCCGTGCCTGGGATCGGCAGTGACAGTTGTCACTCTAGTCACTGACACAACTTGGCTCAGAGCATCCATGCCATCTGTCAGCTGTCGACAGCAATCCCTCGGTTGGTCTCATTCTTGTGCCCACCACTGACAACTCTTTTCATCTTACTGTGTACATAGTTTTGCTAACAGATTATTTCACTCGATCACTATGACATTTAACATCATCTATGCCATAATAATGAACAAACATCATTCAATGCATTTTCACTCAAGTTCAAAACCGACAAAATACTCACTTGGTAATTTTGACAAAGTCGATGCAGCTCAAAATCAGACATGACTTGCATATCTTCAAACACATAATCAAGGTTTGCAGTTTTGTGGGTTGGTTCCTTTAAACAAACAAAATAAGCAAAGTTAACGAAAAAATATTAATATATCCAGAGTAAAAAAAATCAAACTAATTTTATCTCCATACATATATTCATGTTTATTAATGTTTATTTATCAATTTGAGACACCGCAGTATGAAAGCGAGTCATTGAATGAACGGACGACTGTAAGTTATTACGGGAGTCGAATTAAAGTCTTACGAATTGATAAAGAAGATGCAGGTAAGACTCAAATGAACTAAAGGTCAAAACCAGCACACGACTATGTGGTCAAGGAGGACGTAAACATCAATGAAATATATATATATACAAATATATATATATTATGTCAACCAAAGATCAAGTGAAATAAGAAAAGCGCCTTTTTTTATCGGTCAATAGAGCAACTTTAGGTGATTATCAGTTGTAAGGAGTGGAGAAAGGAGATGGTAGCTTACCGAAAGCATAAGTTCCGCCATCTGGTGAAGGCGTACGTCGTTATAGTGACGTCGGTGGAGGAGGTGATGGTTGGCTGCCTTGCGCAACTGCATCATCATCGCTGACCCTGATTGACCTTTCAGTGAAGTCTCCTTATTTGCACGAACATCTCGAACAAACTGCTTCTTCAGTTCATCGTACAAGTCCTGCTGTTCAAAGGCCATTGGCACTCGAATAGTGGAGTCTGTCTTACAAGGCAGCTGTTGCAATACCTGCAGAACAAACACAAAACCAAAACACACTTATAAAGTAAGTCAATCTCCTTGATAATAAGAAGACCAACCACAACAAATGTTCAATATGAATGGTCTCACAACTAAACAGTTTTACAACAGAATTTTTCTGAAATTCTTTACATTCTAGTAAACAATATTTTGAAAGCCATCAGAAATGAGAGCAGAATAAATGAGGATTACTGATGTTGTCACATGGATAGAGAAAGCAAATTTCTTGCCTCAAAACTATGTCACATCTGTCAACAGTTCTCTTTCAATCATCAAAATATTTTTTTTTATGTTGAATATATGATTTTGAAATTTTATTTGTTTGCTAAGAAGTTTGATTGCAATGCTTGGCAAAATTACCAGTAGAATTTAAGATTTTCTGGTCACTGGCGAAATTCTGTTCAAATAAATATTTCTGCACTTGCAATTTAATTAAAGATCACTTATTTTTTAATTGTTCAATACTAGCACGTGTTTCTATTATTCACATTAATAAAAGCAGACTAACCACTGATACACCAAGTATAAAAAGGTAAAAGGCACTCTCCTAAGTATAGGATGTCCCCAATGAATACAAATCTGTATAAACTGTATGCAACTGTTGCAATGACGATGGCTTGTAGACTCACTGCAGCCGCAATGCATGATGTCCGTAATTCAGCAGGACAGCTGCACTATAACTATCATTAAGTACTAGTAACTTCTATAGCACAAGTGTCTAATGCACAAAGCATCCACCAATAGCACAGCTATAATCAGACGTTGATTCAGAAGATGATAAAGAATGGTGTCTATCTTACAACTTATTATATGTCCCTAGCAGCTAAGTTGTCACAAGTTCAACATTATTTGTAGTTCTTGGCATATTTTGCTAAAAACAATGTGGATTAATAAGGGTCGGTGAAAATATCCCTACACTGACTAAAGATGTAAAGAACAAACAGAGCTAAATATTTAAATGATGAATTGGTCAGCAGCGTGAACTCGCCTCACTTTTCAGGCGCCTGAGGAAGAATGGTTTTAAGATTCGCTTGGCAGACTCCACAGTCTCTCTCTCGTAGGTACCTCTTGAGTCGCCACTCGATGTTGCAGGTCCTTTCGACTGTAAAACAATCAAAACAAACTGACACATCAGTTTCTGAAGAAGAGCTAAATAGAATAAACCTTTTCTAAGGATGTCGAACAACTAACAGCTTAAAGTTTGTCAGGACTAAGTAGATGAATTCTGTTTATGTACATTCAGACATAAAGTGGCTTAATTCTCATACAACGTACATGTAAGCAGCAAATGCACAAAATGACACAAACAAACACTTGAAACATACGAAACAACTCAATTTGCTGCAAACAGATTTATGTGTCTTATGCTGCCACATTCTTTAACTACAACCCATAATATAAAGAGAAGACAGTGACTGTTCCAACCTTAGATGATAAGACAACCAAAACTTCCTCACCCAACAGTCTGTTTTGGTAGTAAGCTACAAGCTGTGACTTGGAATGTAGCATTAAAGAAATCTTAGAAACAAATATATTTCTGATGCTTAACAACACATCATTGGCCATCATGTAGATTGTCACTGGGATGGAAATGTGGCATCATAAAGAACTAAATCAGAATTCATGTTACATGGAACCAAAGTTACATTACATGCAAAACAAAACATTGATTCATTTCTCACAGCAAAAATCTTCTTAAAATTCTCCGTCTTGTTGATAAACATTTCTGGCATCACGAACGACAGCAAAGACATTAATTCCAGGAGATTGTTCTGCAATGGAGTTCCAGTCAGAAGCAGACGTCGCTTGGCCTTCAAAACAAACACATACGAGAAAAACATATACAAGATGGCTGGGCAGAGGGGACATATACTAATAATAATAATAACAACGCCGATTTATAAGGCGCCTGAAACGAGACCCTACGAGACCCTAGCCACTACAAGGGCGCCGTACAACAGCGCCCTTGTAGTGCCAAACCTATTATACTTATAGCAATTCATCAAAGTATTATTATTAATTAGCAACTTCCAAATTGCCAGAATTCAATGCACAAGTTATTAGTAAATGATGGTACATCAAAATAAATCAGCAATCATCAGAAGATGATAAGACTGCCAAGGGAGAGATATTCAACAAATGGTAAATGATGCATGTAATTTCAACAACAAGACAAGTATGCAGACAACAAAAAGGCAAATGCTACTGAGCAGACAAATAGAGGGAAGCAATTCCAGGCTTAGGTCCCACAACTGAATAAACTCCTTTATGAAGAACAGTGTTACAGTTTGGTATGCCCAGAAAAGTCATTCACATGCAGGAAAGGTCAAGAGGCCCCTAAATGTCCAGGAACGGCTTCGAAAGGTCACATTCAGGCCCACAAATCAATGCCTGAACCAAAAAATATAATACTTTACGTAAATCCAAGTTTTAAAAGTTTAGTCATCTTCCACGATTTAACAACAGACAATGTCAGTTGAGTGAGAATGATGCTGTGTCGTTGAAGATGTGTGCCAGCTACAGTAGCGAATTTAGTCATTAAAGAGAAGGGTGGATGGCACCAACACCTATTTAATTGTTAACTTTCAGTTGAAATGCATACTAGGCAACAGATGGATACCCTTTAGACCTTAAAACAAGCATGGTTACTTATATAGCAAACCCAGTGATAACAAGCTATGTTAGATGGCCTCAGATTCCATAGACGATCGATCATCCATCTAAAGATGGTAGATGGGCAACCATCTATGGAATGATGGAACTTGATTAAATGCCGCTTGCCTTGTTTTATTTGCCAAGGTCACAGAAGAAAGCTGCCACTTAGGACAACCATCATTGATAAGCACGATCCCAGTGACGTCATAGAGCTCTGTTTTGGTCAGAACATTGTGCATTACCATCACAAAGATTTAAGAACAGCTGGTCTGTATCAACAAGTCAACACATCAGGCGTTCTCATGCACCGAATAATCTTTCAATAATAACAATACTCCAAAGATATCTTAATTGTTGGTTTTCTATACCTGGCTACACATGCACAATGAATTGTTGCTGTTTATTTGACAAAGTCATCGTCACCTGTATCTTCATGAGACTCTGATAGCGAATTGAAGCCATATTTTTGAGCATATGTCCTTCGTCAAAGATGGCATAATGATATCGTAGTTTCTTGAACAGAACTCGATCTTCTGCACTTCCAGATGCCATATTATACCTATCAATATATTCACACAGTACATATTATGCTAAAAAACACAATTGGATAAAATAGATTTTCCTCTAATAAACAAATAAGTAGGTATGCTTGGAGACATGACGAGGCACAATACACTCGACCCGCTTGCGTGGATGTATGGAAGAACGGCACCAGCATATCTCCACTACCAACAGATTGCAATGACTGCTGACCCTTGGAGTTAATTTGAGACTGGAAAACAAAGCCCTTTTGCGCATGTCACTTTTCACTGCAGCCTGACATAATTTGAAAAATGAGACAAGGGGTCATTGCATAATTACATAACACTGAAAATGGCTGTTTTTGACCTCCCCTAACCCCCTGTAACGCATCGTAACATTTCCATAGATTCTCCCCCTGAGCGCTACGTATTTATTTTGAACAAAACTCAGTGTAGTTTTACCTGGGCCTAAATAGTCCCAGGTCTCCAAATTTAACCTCCACCAATGGTTGATAATATTCAATATTATGTTTTAACTTTGATTTCACCGCCGTGTGTAGGCTACGAGGCTAAACACTAGTTTAGTGTAAATTTATATGCTAGGCCTACTAGTCTTACAAGTCTAGCTTCGCTTGGAACTGAATTTGGAACTCGGCGGGTGCGTCTTTCTTAACTAACGTAGGTATTACCATATTCACCAGACCTCTTTAGGAAGCGGGTCCGCCATTTCGCGCGGCAGCTCCGTTCGTTTTGGTGCTCCTAACTAGTACCGCATTTGCATGTTAGTCGTCACGAGGTGTTTAACTAATACGCCTTCAGATGATGCGATTGAAGATGACGGTTGTTTTAATATCGAATCAAAAATTCTTCAAATTTCGGAAGTCAAATGTAGACGATTTGTCATGTCATTTGCTCTGACTTGATTTAGCTTGACTTTGATTTGCTTTGACTTGAACCCATTAGGAATCGTAATATTGATGCATCACAAACGAACTTCATTTGCATATTGAATTTCGCCCCGATTTCGTATGACGTTTCAAATTAACCCCGCCTTTCTGAAAACATTCAGGTGAGCTGAGGAATTGGGAGAAGAACGTTTTGTAGAAATTTCATATCGCCAGAGCGTTTCGTTCATGAGCCTTCACGACTAAAGGAAAAACTTCATCTTTGGTTTTTAGCTTAGATTGAGTATTTTTAATTAATTACTATTCAGTTTAAAAAAGAAAGGCGTTACGTAACATTCAGCTAACCCCACCCACACCCAGTAACGTTTTGTAGCACCCCACCCACCTACCCTCGAGCATTACGTAATTATGCAATGACCCCCAACTTGGAAGCTTGGCCAGCAGTCGGGCAGCACGGTTGAGGAAAAGTCAAATATGATGAAAATTCTGAACTTCAACAGGCCTGGATGGAAGGAATAAGAGCAGTTGAAGCATGTCAGGATAAAGGAATCATGGTCACCATCATCATATGTTTGTCCAGGACATAAGCCAGTACACAGCTTGACCGCCAATCGCACATGAGGTGCAGAGATGCTTCATCATTATAATCAACATTGACCATGTTGAATGTCACACTCCACGTAAAGGACAGCAAGCAGCAAGGCATGTCCAGAGTCAATTCTGTTGCCCATGTCCACAATCAGTTTGAGCGGAATTACTGTTTACATAGAATGTCTCAATTGTAGTTTGTAGATTGCAATAGACTGACTTAAACCACTTAATTGCTTGAAAGAGATGAACACCTGAGTAAGGGATGTCTGCTCAAACAATCGCATCCGTGGTGACAGAAGTACAACCACCAGGGGCTCTCAGAGAGACATGGATTTGCTCATTGGGAGATCCAAACAACTAACAAGAATGTATACCAAATCAACAGACAACGGCAAGATGCAAGTATTTGTGTTGAATCTCACGAAGAAGACAACAGAGCATCATGGAATCAGAAACATGAAAGACGAGGTCAGACACGTCTCGGTCAACAAAGTGGACGAAATGATCAAATGTGCAATTGAAACAAATGGACTTTCAACAAAGAAAAAAGAGGAAAATGATATAATAACAGAAAAAAATCCAACAGACAGTGCTTACGTGGTTACGACTACATTGAATTCCTCCATCTCTCCATCAAATACAAGATTACGAATTTCACGCCGTTCTTCTTGGCTGCCATAGTAGAGGAGGACCTTCAGAGCTGGACACCAGATCTTCAGCTCACGTAACCAGTTGTCTAAAAGATCAACACACACTACTGCTTCACTCATGTGACTTCACTATCAACTGAATTGTGCATAAGTCCACTCTATGAAGCCCACAGGCAGAGAAAAATACAGAATACAGTTAAAATAATTGATAAAAAGACACAAAAAGTCAAGAGGATAAACTGCTGCAAAAGTTTTTTGCAAATATCAGCACCTAAAAGCTTTTGAAGAAGGAGTTGAAACCGACAAAAGATGATTAGTTTTTAAATGGTAATTATTATCAGTTATAGTTCTTACCAATAGTGGATGACGGACAAATGATGAGATGAGGTCCATGGTCGTTCTGTTCTAGTAACTGAGCAAGAAACGCGATCGTCTGAATCGTCTTTCCCAAACCCTACCACCAGACACAAGACATTTACAAAGACCCAACTGAATGAATGAATCAATCAATTATAAGCAAGACTCCTCTAACCACAATATATATAATATATATATATTACAGGATTGTAATAAACATGAATCAGTAATTGAAGGCAGCTGTGCATAAAGGTTTTGCAGGGTTGGTGTGTGGGGGTGCAAACCAATATTCACCACATTACAAGATGCTCAAATAATCAGCCATCAAAGAAGTTAACTTAGTCAAAAAACAACAGAAACATTTCTTGAGCACTAACACGAAATAAAAAGACACGAAAATATTGACATCTTGTACATCTGTAAATGAAAAACAGCCTACTTCACCAACAAAACATACGAACAGTATAAATCGAAAAAGATGATCCTAAAGCCTGAGTGAAAGTTAAGGGTAAACAAAGAATGGACATTTGTGCTCTCACCATTTCGTCACCAAGAATTCCATTGATGTTCTGTGAATGCATGAGGATAAGCCAATTGAGACCAACCAACTGGTATGGAGCAAGCTCCATGCTGCAAATAGTAACAGCCCAATCTAATAATAATATCATTATTATGAAAACAGGTATCTGAGGCAACATGGCTCCGAGGCAACATGGCTTCGAGGCAATGTGGCTCTGAGGACACGCTTTGAGGAGGCTTTGATTTGTAGTTGAATCCATCTCTAATAGGCAGCAAAAAAGGCCAAAAGATTCATATTAACAGGTTGTACACAACGTTATACGAGTTCTGAGATTACTAATTCACTCAAAACCAACCAATTGCCGAGTTCAAACAATTTTCAGCTGAAAGGAAAATTGAATTGAACTCTTATTATGTTTGGAATTCTACAATGTTTCTGGATCTATTTATCAGACACATCAGATGAATGCAATTTAACTAGATCTGATAATAACTGACAATAGGTGAGACTCAGGCACACAATGATTGATAATTTCAGTACCACAATAAAGAAAGAGCTTAAGTTCAGTAAAATGACATCCTCAGTCAATTCTTTCCGCAATCTCGAGGTTGTTCTTGACCAGTCCTGAACGTAATAACTGTCAATTATTTTAAAATCTCATATTCCATGAGATTTCATCGGCTTTGGCAATTGTGAGTCATTTCATATTAAGCATGTAGGTAGAAATATTCTTTATTGGACTGCAAGCAAACACACAGAAGGACAGAATGGGAAGAGAGCAATCAACTCCAGAGCATTGCTCTTTAAAAGAAGGAATGTCAACAGGAAGGAAGCCAGAATCGGTCAGTTTTCTTAGAGACCATTAAGATGATTGTGCTCCTCTACATTGGCTTGATCAAAATTTGATCATGCCTCATGATACATGCATGACATGCTCCATTGGCTGCCTATTTCCCAGTGAAATATGTGTTGGCCAATGCCAGTTAGAAAATGACATTATTCATGGCTACTTGCAGCTGCACTGCTGCCCAATTTCAGGTTTACTTAACAGTGAAAATCTTAGTTCTGAGTCATCATGCCTTTCGAATTATTGGACAGAACAGGTGAAGAAACCTGCCTGCAGATTCGCATTTCAACTAAACTAGGAAAACTGCATACAAATTTCACATGCATTCGAAATGGAATAATCTTAGTGAACATAAGTCTTGGCAAAATTTTACTGAACAAAAGTTTCAATAAAATAAAGATTATATTCAGAAGTCATGCAAGACATTAACTGTTTATAGGGATGAACCGAAACTCAGCTCGGTCGAGTTTCGTAGTACTCAGAATAAACTCAGACTCGAACAAACAATGGGTCCGAGTTTTAATAAAAATAGGCTTTCCAATTTTCTGCTTTGAAAACGAGAATCAGATATTTTTATTCAATAAACGACAATCAACCTAACAAAGAGCACAAATACTATTACTCTTAGTACTTGCCAGTAACTAGTTTCCAGCGAAAACTGAGGCAAAAAAACAAAAATCCATAAAAATGTCAGCAAACAGCCAAACTAAAAATCAAGAGAATGAGACTTTAATAAAATTTGAAACTTTGACTACATGCAACTCAACTCATAAAACTCAGTACTCGGACTCAGCAGGAAATCAACACTCAGTTCATTCCTAAACATTTAACATAAATCTGCATGAATGCAGTGCAATGGAGAAATACATTGAGAAGAGCAGCTGAGAATGCTAACCCAGAAGAGAGCAATTCTGGTTGTTTAACGATGTATCCACGGTCGTCGTCTCCTTCGTCCATGCACGTCTTACCAGCAAATTCAGCCACAAAGCTTTCCAGCTCCATAGAAATCCTCTGACATTTCTCCATAAGAGCACGGACGTTGTTCCTCAGTCGAATGACTTCCTTACATTCTGTGATAAGGTAAGATGGCAACGCTTTGCTGTTTCGCTCCAGTTTGGAAACCTTATCAATCATAAAGAAAGTTCACACACCCTTCATTCAAGAAACAGCATTCAGTTGCTAATAAATCAAACAACAGACAAAGGTGTCAAGATGTCAACAAAGACCAACATCATTACTAACATACCAGATCAGAATAGTCTCGAAATGGTCTCAGCTTCTCAATAAGCTCCGCTTTCTTTCGGGAGCATCCGTTGATCGTGGTCAATTCATCGACAGTGGCATCATTCAAGAAATTCAGGACTGGTTTATTTGTGGAATGCGTATCGTACTAAGCAGCAACAGAAAGACAGCAGCAGCAGTTAATATGTCATTACAATAATCAGTACATGTAAACGTATGGGATCCATACAATGCGTCTTGATCCTAAAAATGAAGCACATGCATTAAGCCTATAAAGAATGGCAAGCCTATCATATAACAATTACACAAGTCATCAGCACAGTGTGGATGCAATGAAGTAGTGTCCTGTCCCCCAAGTTATTAACTTAACACACTGTGTTAATTAACATGTGATACAAAGAACTACAGAATGTTAAATATTGGCTTTTCTCAATTTCCAGTTAATCCCTGTTTTGGTACGTAGGCAAGAATCTCAGCCACACAAAGCTTAATCATGCTACAGATATACTGTAGATATTTTTCTATTTCTTATTCTATAATAGTAGAGTCAGTAACAAGCATTCACATATTGTTGAAAAAACTTGAGCCTACAGATAAGAAAGAGTGGGAGTGGCAACAAGCCAAGATTCCTGGATATCCTGATATTGCAGCATCAATTCTCAAAGGTTGGGTAAAATAAGAAACAAAGCTGAAAAAAACTTAACATAGGTAGAACACAGGTTTACAAGTTGGATACTAAAGAGAAAGTGTCTTGGGTCTAGGGCATAACGGGAAATCGCCTCGGACATTCGCCCCGGCCGAATATTGGACTATTCGGAAGTATTTGCCTCGGCAAATATATATTACACCCACAAATAGCTAAAAATAACTCTTTTGCTAACATAATTTTTTTGGATTAAAAATAATATTTTTTCATCAAATATATTTAGGAGAAACAGACTTACTTATAAAGTTATTAATTAATTAAACAAGAACTTAACATTCCATTGAATTTTCTTTAAAATGAATCATGTTAATTTATATATTTTAATTTCTTTCGGTTGCATTCCCCACGTGGCAACCAAACCAATAATTTTCCCACCTGAATTGGCTCCACCCACTTTCTGGTAAACATTAGAGAGTAAAGACGCTGGTAACTTCATATTTCAAATTTTATAAAAAAAGTTTTACATTTAAAAAAAATAAAGTTATTAAATGATAAATATATTGTTATAGCCTAGAGTGCGACGATACACTATATGAAGGATACTGCTGTAGACTCTGCATTGACCATAGATAATTCTCCGCAGCTGGCACTGGGCTGGTTAACTAGGCTCTGCCTACGAATGGTACTCGCTGGTAGTGATGGCGATGCATGGGAAGCAAAATACGGTCTATGCAATTGCGTAAAAAATCAAGAAAGATAAAAGATCAATTTTTCACAAAATTATGGTACATCAAAGTCAATTTGTTTTAAATGAACATCATGTGTGGAACATGCGTATTGCCACTCATGTGCACCAAATTTTCAAGGCCAGCGTCGTCACCACTCGCTGACAGCCAGATTTGCCGCTACTATTTGATTCGTACCCGGATCCGGCAAATAGTTCATCCAAATACTCGGATTCCGTACTCGGTGGGAATCGTCTACTCGGTTATGCCCTACTTGGGTCAAGAAAACAATTGTCACTGGGCAACAAGAAAACAATGGCGATAGAAATCAAACTAGCAACCACAGTGTTCTATACAACACCGACAATGATGATAAAGTAATATAGGTCAAACCTGTTCAGTATCTTCTACAATGCTAACATCTTCTTCTGACTCTGACCCATCCAGAACTATTAATCGAGATTTCTCTATAAAAAAATAAGATGAGCAACAACATAAATTACCAGATTTCAAGTACTCATTCCAATCTATCAATCTGAAATTGGTATTTTGTAACCCCATACTGAACAGCTTTGATCTTGATTTCTTGCATGTGAAATTAATAGACTGATTTGTTAAACAAGTGTTATTGTTGACCATTTGGTCTGTTTGCAACTATACTGTTAGTGCATTTATGGCTAGATTTGGTATCTTTGCCAAGAGTAGTTTAACTATGCAAATGTTATATGACTTTGTTTAAAATTGATGCTATTACTTATACCTTTTGTAAGCTATTGTGCATTTGGCGGTAGTCTAATAAAGAATATTCTTACTTACTTACTTACTTTTATGGTAGGACAAGAGCTATCCATTAGTAAAGGCATTTTGCTGACATCATTTAAGTGTCACTTTAGCATTCTTTAGTAAATAAAACCATGGCATCAGGAAGTCTCAAGTGAACATCACTAGAGGCTCTGGCAGAAATTTCCTCAGACAATAATTTGTCAATGTCTCCAGATTTAAAATTAGTTGAATGAGAATTTGAACTCGATAGTGAAGATAGTGATTATAACACAAACAGCAGTAGTGACAGCAGACTCAGAAAAAGAAACAGAAAGTATGAATGTAGTTGGTACTGCTGCTAACTGCTGACAGTGTTCTTTGTTTCATGGATTATCACACTAAACTAAAGCAAATGTTTGACCTCAACAATCATATTGACTCTCATTACAAACACTTTCACATCTTTACTCTGGAATCAGTAGTAAAACTGAACAAAAACAGTTGTCAGAACAAAGAACATTGAGTAACTAATAAGTTAAAGAGGAGCATCATAAAAATTGTTTGTTTCAGCTAAATTAATTTCCCAGGAGGTGGTTGGTAACCACACAGGTTATAATACCATAGTTAAGAATCACTGTTACCTCGTTTGTCCGACCTTTTCTCATTGTGAGAGTGGCTGGTGCTCGCACCTCCTCCTCCGATGCTGCTTGACTTGGCCAAAGCACGCGATGCCAAGAACGCTTTGATGCTGCCGACATTCTGCGTCTGCGAAACCGGTTCAGCTGAAAGACCAAAAACCAAGCAATGACATGACTACACTCTCCTCCAATCATAGTTCTCAGAATATGGCCCACAAGCATTGAATATAGCTGTCAATATTAGAGACAATTCATGCATCAGGTCAAACAGGAAATTTGGTAGCAGAGAACAGTGCTAAGTCTAGCACCATAGGTCTGGAAAATGGTGCAATGCACGGCAGTGAATCACACTCACCGAAGAGCATAGCACCGAGAATTCAGCCGCTATGGCAGGAAATATCACATAGACCCTACCACACTGCCATTTGAACTCAGAAGCACAATGTGATCAAATCGTCACAGGTCAGAATCTCTTATACACAGAGCACTCCGATCTATAGAGGTTCCAGAACATTCAGAATACTGCTCTACATTGAAACCTTACCAGGGATGTAGGCAGTTAACTCCACAGTAGCATTCTCAACATCATAATCCTTTTCCTTCAGTGTCATCTCTAAAACCTGTACAGTTAAGAAGGTCCACAGAAAAGATATATGCTACAGTCTGAAATTATCAAATTGTCTCCAGTTATTAGTTTAATTATGAAAAATACACCCTCAGCCCTAAAACAAGAGCAGGACAAATGTTTCTATTGGACACACTTCAAGCCCATGTATACTCTCCCAGGAGGCATTTACTAAATACACTCTTATAGCTTTCTCTAACAACGTTCATTAATTATCCCTGACATCATCAGCATAAGAAACAATATGGCAGTTGACCTTGTGGCAGGCATTTTATCCACTAATTCAAAGATTGAGTATCACTAAGATTAGTATGATGACTAGAGTACCGAGTATTTAAAGTTTTAATCGCCATACTTGGAGATGTATTAAGCAAACAAGGTAAAAATTGGAAATTCATAACTAATAAATAACTCACATACTGGGCTCTTTTTCAAAAACAATAAACTGAAAATCATGATAGATGGGTTTCAAAACAATATTCTGATATTTAACTTTCTGTTACATTAGGCATCAATATGCAAAGTAGAAAATAAATAACATATAAAGAGGACATCATCTATGGTGATACGTTTCAACTTCTAACTAATTGACATAGGTCAACGTCATCCTCAATTGGCTTCAATCAATTAGTCATCCAAATGCATTATCAGTTTAAAGAAGGCTATAGCACAAGTAACTAAGTATATTCTTCATATGAACTAATTAATTGCATAAGGCACTTGGGTGTGGCCAAAGGGAGTAGTGTGTGGGAGGTGAGGGGTCAAATGGCACACGGCATCCTAGTTCAGGTTGTGGCAGCACTTACAACATCGTAGTTGGCTGGTGAGGCCATGTGCAACAAGGATCATAAAGGTATGAAAGAACTAATGAGCATGACAACACCTGTGGTCAATATGAGAATCATACTCAAAGGAGACAACTGACAGAGCAATTTCCAACATTGGCAAATAGTGTAACCTGGCTAGGTCGCTTGGTGTGATAGCCCAGCGAAGTAAGCACGAGGCTGTAGAAAGCAGGTGGCTAAACCACTTCAACAGTGTCTCACTACAGAAACATTACAAGAATGTAATAGTTTAATAATTACAGGCATTAACATTACCTCCTTTGGAACATTTGGAAACATATCTCTTAGAAATGAGACCTGTTCCCTGAAAACTGACACTTTCCCATTATGTCCATTTTCAGATTCTTTCCTAATTTCAGGATCATCTTCTTCACATCGTGATTTTTTTGCAGGACTTTGTAAAGAATAGTTTGGCGATGTCTGGAAAATAGCATACTTGCGCTTTCTAGGAACCTCTGCAATCATTAAAAAATCATCATCATAAACAATGCTTCAGATTGGGCCTTGTGTTGCAGGCAAGCACTCAACTAATTGGCCATTGCCCATTTCGAATGGATGTCAAACCAAGAACAGAGCAACAATTAAACCTCTTCTTTTAGTAGATCTAATCAGCACATCCATTACAGAGTACATCAACCACCCCTATGTTCACGTCTTATGCCAGATCACTGGCAATGGTAGCTCATCTAAGAAGAGCAAAGCATGTCCTCTTTTCTCAAGCATCAAACCACACAAACAAAAAAAACCATCTGATTCGTCAGTAAGAGGTCAAGAAACATTAATTTCCAAGTCAATATAGCAACCAAGCCTTTCTCAGCAAACATAGACGATACCAATGACATTCCAAAGGAAATAAAAAAAAGCACTAAACACACAAGCTGTGTATAACAATCAAAAAAGTGTATACTATAATTAGGCACTAACTGATTTTTAAATTTTTTACTCTGCTGAAGACTGCTTTGAAATTGAAGGCAACTGTCAATTTCAGTTTGGCTACTACACCTTTTGATGAATTTTACCAAATGTTACTATCTCATCTAAGTACAAACACTTCAACTCATTAGAAATGCCTTAGTAATATACATTCTTTCTCTAAAAGTTGATAAATATGTTAAAGTGTTTATCTCAAAATCAATAAATATAAAACATTAAAAAGTACAAAGTAGCACTATAAATTTTAAATCCACACAACACTTTCATGAACAGAACAAAATGTAATGCTGACGGCTAAATGCAACTATTCAATCTTCTAAATGGAAAAAGTCCCTG
Source organism: Bimastos eiseni (assembly GCA_959347315.1). Lineage (NCBI taxonomy): Eukaryota > Metazoa > Annelida > Clitellata > Crassiclitellata > Lumbricidae > Bimastos > Bimastos eiseni. The sequence goes on from OY365816.1 coordinate 2,669,606, forward strand.
CACCTGCAACAATAAATGCGCAATCACTTACAGGTTTGTCAGCCGCCGAAATCAACAAGATCCGTTTGGTTACAAACAGATAGTTAGTTATAGAATGACTAGTTTTGACCTTGAACAACTCCATTCTTCTGTGCAATGACACGGTCGATGGCTCTTTCCACATCTCCATTCGTTTGGATGAGAGCATCCACCAAGAGGTCACGTGAGAGGTCAGGAAACATGTCCTGAATATTACGCAGATTAGACTGGAACTCTCTGTCATTCACTAACAATGATGACCTGTTAATGACAAGTAAGTCATGAATGCATTATGACCATCACCACCTCCTATCGTGATGGTGGTGATGGTCATAAAGTGGTCACAGTCATCAAGTGAGCATGCATACATGTAAGTATGCATTGTATGTATGACATTGTATTTATGTATTTAATGCAAGAGGACATAAATATAAGACTTATTCATCAATCAGCAAAAACTAAGCAAAAGAAATGTAACAAGTCATAGAGTGGCCCTGTAACTGATTAAATTGTAACGACAACAGCAAGGACTAATGATGCCCTTCTAATGACATAACTCTTGATATATGCAAATTCAAACAACTAGTTATGCAAAACTATGTATGCATAGCACTGGTCGTGGCCAGGCCACCAACCATTGGACATAGCCGGTACTTTGCAAAACTCACATTCAATAAATACATATATATATATACTGGAATTAAACTATACAATACAGAGCAAGTTAAAATCATTCTGTCAAAAGATCTTGGCAAGAAAATGCAATAACCAGAGCTTGGATATTATTAGCTGGCAAATATTAATCCACTTCGCTGCGCAATCAATTCTGTATCTATTTCAGACAACTTGTGTGTTTTGACATTAACTTAGCCACTGAAGAGAGATTTTTCCCAAATCTAGTTCATGGCAATACTAATCATCACAGTAACTGGTGCACAATGTTTGCTTAAATTTTGTAGCAAGGAGTTATATATATTGACCTCCACAGAAGAGGACGGAGTTATCCAACTGCAGACAACATGAAAGGCTGTGCACATGCAAACTTCTGATTAGCTACTAGCTACTTTAAGAGGTGCTATATAACTGCTGAGAATGAATGACTGGATGAATGCAAAGATCTCCACATCAATTTGGTACATAGTTTTTCAGAACAGCTAGGCAGAGGATGGTAATGCCATACTAGGCAGAGGAGGGTAATGCCATACAGGGCAGAAGAGGGTAATGCCATACTAGGCAGAGGGGTAATGCCATACTAGGCAAAAGAGGGTAATGCCATACAGGGCAGAGGAGGGTAATGCCATACTAGGCAGAGGGGTAATGCCATACTAGGCAAAAGATGGTAATGCCATACAGGGCAGAGGAGGGTAATGCCATACTAGGCAGAGGGGTAATGCCATACTAGGCAAAAGAGGGTAATGCCATACAGGGCAGAGGAGGGTAATGCCATACTAGGCAGAGGGGTAATGCCATACTAGGCAAAAGAGGGTAATGCCATACAGGGCAGAGGAGGGTAATGCCATACTAGGCAGAGGGGTAATGCCATACTAGGCAAAAGAGGGTAATGCCATACAGGGCAGAGGAGGGTAATGCCATACTAGGCAGAGGGGTAATGCCATACTAGGCAAAAGAGGGTAATGCCATACAGGGCAGATGAGGGTAATGCCATACTAGGCAGAGGGGTAATGCCATACTAGGCAAAAGAGGGTAATGCCATACAGGGCAGAGGAGGGTAATGCCATACAGGGCAGAGGAGGGTAATGCCATATGGAACAAATGTGGACAAGTCAGATACAAAGAAGGTCTGCAGAGATACTTTATGAAATGAATGAATTGATTTATTTACAAAGTGGAATTGAGTTTTGATATCTTCGAGCTTTGAAATTTATGCATTTACTTTGAATCTGTTGGTATTTTCTTATCAGTCATTCTTTCCTTTGACAACCAGGGAGATGAACCAGTAGCAGCAACAGTAGCCAATGACGGCGACTCTTCATTTCGACATTTCAATTCATCTTCATCTGAGTCAGACAAAATAATGGAATGTTTCAACGGTTTCTTGCCAGAGAAAACGGGACTCTGAGAATCTATTGTAGACTGAGAGTCCTTTGATTTATATGGCTCTAAAACAAAACAAAAAATTTACTCTTCAAAAGAACCATGTTGTATCAAAATATTAATAGCCTTCATGGTAAATATGCGTCAAAGTTGCAATTAACACGCTTAGTTAGATTGCACAGCAATGTATAAAATAAATATTAAACATCCTTTCTTAACTTTAACGACCACCGCATATAATGTAAGGCATAATCAATAACGCTGAAGAAGTGTTTTAGGTACTAAACAGCACACGATTGATAATTATACTATGCACTGGTAGTTAAAGAGTTGAAGTGTTCCATAAAATCTGCTTCAAAAATCCATCTGACTAGGGTAAGCACATTTCTCTTCTACCATTCTGGGTCACCAGTTTCCCCAATCTGCCAAATTCAATTGGGAGCTGGTTTCATTGGAATGAGCGCTATACTTGCGCAATGACCCAGCTGAAATTCATTTCAAGATTTTTTAAAGAAAAAGCATCTATTTTAAGTTTTTTAATTATAAACTCTAATTTCTGTTACATTCGCCTTGTAGAAATTAATCATTTTGAAAATTACAGCCTTATAATGACAGAGTGCTCTTTACCGTCCAGCCAGCTCGTTCCACCCGATCATCCTCCTGTCTCAATCTTTCTCGATCCCCGGTCACTTCTCATCTCAAGTTCTCCAACAGAGGCAATACATGTCCCACATTGCACCACGTCTCTCGCATCTGTTTGGTTCGTTATCTGTCCCAGATTTTTCTATCATCCCTTGAAATTTCCACTCAGAACTGAAGTTTGGCCTCTTCAAGAATTCCTACCCACCTCATTCAATCCTCCGCCTCGCATTCAATTCTTAACGACATCCACCTTAACAGCTGCTATGCCTCCTCTCACCCACGGGAAGCCGGACTCGGACCTCATCCACATTACCCTTTCAAACAACTCCTCTGACTTGACGCGACGCTCGATGATTAACGGTGCCCTGCGCTTGGCTTCGATTGGCACTCTAGAAGTTTTTAAGTTTACGATTATGATTAAGACATAAAGTCATTAGCACATATTGGAGAATGCAGGCCAATAATTACCGTTATTTAGGACGACGAATGAGTTGGTCACATAGGATCAACTTGGTTTATTCATTTTCTCATTTTGAAAGAGGTGTTCTGAAAAACTAAGCCTAAGGACGACTAGGAGACTAACTTCTGCACCGGATGTTATTTCTACTGTCAAATAATTGGGAAATTAAAATGGCATCTTCTACATGCTTGATCTTAGAAACACCATTCCGGGACGTTACATTGTCCCGGATTGGACCTGCCCGGGACGGAGGACATTTTGATCAATTTGAAGACTGTCCCGGTCAATTCGGGACATGCGGTCACCCTTCTTCTGACATTCAGATTCTGTAGAAATCTGATGCATTTGCTAAATGACTATGACATAACTATGCACAAATTGTCTTAGCCTTCAGTTTGGTTGATGTGTTCCCTAATATGCCATCTCCACATTTATCTCTTTGAATTATGCATAACCCAGGTCAACACTCTAAAAAAATATACAAATAATTTTGGTTATACATCTGAACCAAAATAAAATATTGAACTGCTTTAAGTTACAGGAAGTCTGCTACAGGAGTAAATGAAAGATTTACCATATTCTTGTGTACTGTCCGAGGACTGGCTACATGGCAACTTGTCCCCTTCCTTCTTCTGAAATCGATACTTCATCAAGCTGTTGATGCCTGCCATCGTCAGCTTTAACTGTAAATCAATTAATAAATTATTAAACACCAGTGACAACAATCAATATTAATACAGTGATATTTGATTGGCAGCTAGCATGTATTCTTTAGGCATGCCTACACGATGTATATTCATTGGTTTCTCTGCTGAATTGGCCAGCCGTTCCTTGCTTGAATTGGTCAGCCGTTCCTTGGCCTTTAAGCAGGCACTATGACTCACTCTGCACAACACCTATGTTGACACGTTCTCACGGTCTATACTGGCACACTGGGTGGTCTCACCACTGGTCTGAAGAAGCCATTGGCTCGACAACAAGATATGGGAACAGAACGAAATGCCGTCCTTCACAGACCCAGTGATGTTGCTGTCGTCATTTTGCTTTTATAGACTGAAAATAATATCATAAAATTTTAAAAAAATTTTTAATATCGGCGCCGATTACCTTGCCGATATCTCTTAATCGGCCCAATTAATCGGCGGCTGATTAATCGGTACAGCTCTAGCTGCAGCACAGTTAAGTTTAACTTCTGCTATAACTTCAGAAAGCAGATCTGGAAAAACTGATAAGAAGACTGAAGAGAGAAAGTGAGAAGGCAGGCCTATACTTCAACTTAAAGAAGACAAAGATAATGACAACAGCTGATTGGGACAGTTTCGAGACAGACGGAGAGGAAATAGAGGTGGTAACAAGCTTCACGTTCCTGGGATCATTAATAGAAAAGAGGGGAAATGTGACTCGGAAATAAAGAGAAGGGTGGCGATAGGGAAAACTGCAATGAATGGACTGGAAAAGATATGGAAAGACAAACATGTGAGCATGGACACAAAAAAAGATTAGTGAGAGCAATGCAGTTCCTACAGTACTATATGGCTGTGAGACATGGACAATGACAAAGAACATGGAGAAGAAGAACAACGCATGCAAAATGTGGATATCGAGGAAGATGCAGAGAATATCATGGACGGAGAAGAAGACAAACGAAGAGGTGCGCAGGAAGATTGGAGTTGAGAATGATGAGACGTTACAACGAACAGCGTTGAGAAGGAAGCTGGGGTTTTTCGGACATATTATGCGATCAAATGGAATGGGAAAGGAAATTATGCTGGCATGTGGAGGAGAAAGGAAGAAAAAAAGGGCACCCAAGAAAAAAAAATGGATGGATGTGATACATGGAAAAACTGAAATGAGCCTGGAGGAATAAAGAGATGCAACTTCAGAAAGAAATAAAATGGAGAGGATTGGTCATGGGGGTTGCTAAATTTCCAAGAAATGACATCACAAGGTGACAAGGTGATAACTTATGACCATCTGTTCATGCTTGTAATCATACAGCATGGCTGTGTCAGTTTGAATGTAATAAAATAGAGAATATCAATTATTAGTTATTTAAATATCTATTCATAATCACTACTATTTACCATTAGGTATATCACATGTTATTCTTCAGCCATAAGATTTCCTTCATAACAAGCAGTTATAAGTTCACATTTAATTGAGGAAGTAGCTGTTTAAAACCTAGCTACAACTAGACTAAAACATCCATGGCCACATAAACAGAGGCTACCTTTAAACAGACTGCTTCTCTTTACCTCAACACGCATGAAAAATAATGCAGGTAGATCCCGATCCTATAATACAACGTACACGTGCTAGTAATGTCATTTGTGAAAGAGTCTAATGATTTATAAGAAGCGTTTCTTGAACTGTTCTAAGAGTGAATCCTTCCTCTTAGCTTAAAGTTGACACTCTCCTGATGTTATGCACAATTTTAGCACAACTTTCAAATCCATCATGTCCTTTGATTATATAAAAGCCGTCGGCTAATCAACTCACTTCTACATTCACGATATTCATAAAATCACATTACATGCTGCAAATTGTCTCAGTCTCAATTGCAACTGCTTGGGCAATAGAGTGATTGATCACTACGCTAACATTAACAAGAGTACTGCATCAGGCTGCAAGACTCACAACTACTCTTCGTTCACTACAGTCTACACTGGCATCCTGTCTGCGAGTGTATCTGCTACAAACGGGCGCATCTCAACAACTATACTCTGCTCTGGGTTTTTGTCGTTTCGACTACTGCAACTCTCTATCCCATTGGAATTGCTAAAACAGCCAAAAACCACAAATGGTTCAAAATTATCTGGAAATTAAAAAAATTCCATAACAAATGCCCAAGTATAAACACGATACATGTATTGCACTGGTTTTCCCCTCCTGCTGTGCTTTTCATTTCGAATTGCCTCCTTGGTGTGGTGCTCTCCTATTTGGGCTGCACCTGCTTACCTTCAGTAACTTTTTCACCCTACTGCTGCCAGTGCTCAGAGGATGTTGCGCTCTGCTTCTCTGTGTTTCATTCCTTTGCATTGCTATGCTTGCTGCAACACCATTGTGCCTCCTCTGTTGTGGGCCCAACCACTTGGAATGGAAGTCCTCTGGCTCTTACCTAAGAACTCCCACCTTTTTTTCTACTCTTCTCTTAAAACTGTCCTCTTTGGTCGTAGTTGGACTGGGAGCGCTTCTGAGTAGGTTTCGTGAAGAGGTGTTATATCAAGTTTCATTGAATGAAACTTGAATTAAATGCAATATTGGTTGATGTCAATATTGCGTTTCTTAAACTGATTTCGAATCGTGCCAAAAATTCAGTTCAAATAAAGTTACTTATATAATTGGGGACCGCAACCATGGGTCGAACACCCCATGGACTAGGGTGCTTTAGCGGCCCAGGAAGAGGAACAAAGAATAGCCCTATCTGACTTTTATTTTCCTTATGCATTTTTTCCATCCAAGCCTGAGGCCTCCAGAGTCATGGGTCACTTTACAAGTTACAACAATAATTAAAAAAATGATAAGCCACAAATTTAATTTTTAATTAGATATAAAATATCAAGAATGTATTTCAAGTTATAAATCAATTTGTTAGGTACTCACTAACATGATGGTTACAGTATAAGCAACTTATTGAAGCCTGGTGTCATGATCTATAATTGTTTCATTATTGAGTTCAGTTAAAAACATCGATTTCTATTTACAAAAGCATAAAAGCAAAGATAGCTTTCCAATCATTCTCAAAATCTTGATTACCTCTCCAACACTTGTCTCTTTTCTTTAACTTTGTTTGTACCTAATTTAATTTTGTTGGGAGAATAAAATGCCATCAATGTCTCTTTCATTCACTTAGGCCTACAGACTATATGAGCTTCCAAACACATCTAGTGATATCTGCTGCTTTCATGTTCCTCTATTATATCCTTTGATGCACATGTTTCCAAGAATTCATTCCCTCTGTGAGTCAGTTCATTATCGTCAGTCTTGTCATATGCTAAGCATATTGTGCAAAAGAGAGCTTCACATTCTTTACAGTAGGGCCTATGACACCCAATTCCTATTGATACCATCGCTTCTGAAAAATACCCAATGCGCATTTCTAAATGGTAGCCTTTTACTCGCACTTGATTGTATTGTGACATTTGGAGACAAAACGATAGAGAACCAATTAATGATATTTGGCACGCAACTAGAAAATGTAGTGAGCTTCACCTATCTGGGAAACAACATGACCTATACATCTGGCTTGCAAAAATGAAATAAGAAAATGGATAAATAAGGGAATAGCTGTGTTGAAAGCTATGGACAAGATTGGAAAAGCAAGGCAATTACAGTAGGGGCTAAATTGAAAGTACTGAAAACATGCGTCTTTAACAGCATGATGTATGGATGTGAGACCTGTGTGCTAATATGCTTCAATATGATGCTTAACAAAAATAAATAGCCTATGGTAAAATCAATGTTTTATAGATGTCTTTAGCAGTTTAACCTTTGCAATGGGCGGGTAGAGCTCAAATGTATGTACGCATGGGGGTTCACGAAATGTACGTGGCGCAGCAGAAGGGTCCGAAAATCCAATTTTTTTGGCGTAGGTAATGTATGGATGGATTGGCCCCAAGACATCACATGCACACAAGCCACGCTAAAAATATTATGCGTAAGTTTCAGTCCCCAATTATATTAGTAAGCCCTTTTATTCACCCAAATATGGCTGTGGTGACAGATAGGTCTCTGTCAGGGTAATACTAGAAACAACAGTCCAAAATTATTAAACCAATAGCTAACACACAGACAATTTTGAAGGCTTATGAAAGCAGGCTAAAAGAAAGCTGGATTGACGGAAATAATTCTGTTTAATTTGAAGTTGGATTGATGAAAACAATTCTGTTTCAGTATTGACTAGTTGGGGTTGAGAAGGTATTTGGTCTTGGAGAGCAGGAAGACGGCGCCCACGGGTTTAGCAACCCCTCTACTGGGTGTCCCAGGTGTCCCCCAAGCGAAAGGCAAAGGTTTCAAGTGAATAGGTGTAAAAGTGTGCAATACATAAATGGACAGACAGACACACACACACAGAATCTAGATATACCTGAATCTTAAACTTTTCCTCCTCTTCCTATTCCTCAGTGTTCATCCTTACTCACCTTCCTCGCTTCTTCTTCTGATTACTGGCATCATCTCTTCCCAACACTTCACTACGTTTCATTCACCGTTCCTAAATCTAATCCCTCCTCCTCAGCTGCAATTCCTCTTCTCTTTCTCTGCCTTCTCTTATTCCTAATCACTCCCTTTTCCCAACTTTCTCCCCTTTCTCCTACTTCTCACCCTAACCTAACCGCTTCCTCCTCCCACCCCATCCTCCTTTTCACACTCCTCACCCTCTTCTCCACTTCATCATGCACTCATCATTACACTTCTTCTTTCCCCTTCTTCTTTCCCACCAACGGTGAAGGTTTCAAGTGAATAGCTGTAAAGTGTGAAAATGCATAAACGGAATTGTGAATAGACACTGATGTATACAAAGTACATACATTCGTAGGTCGGGGACTAACGTGTGTCGCTCCTAGCGACTGAAAAGGAAACTTTCATGGGGGGCTCTGAAAGAGGTTTTGGGCCCTAGAGACATGGAAAACGGTGGCGAACCCCTCGACTTGGTGTGTTAGGTGCTCCCCCAGCCAACGGTGAAGGTTTCGAGTGAATAGCTCAAAAACTGTGCAAATGCATCGCCGGACAAAGACACACAGACAGAATTCTCTGTTTATTTATATAGATTGATGAAAAGAATCATACCTAAGTAGAGGCTGGATGTGATGAAAAGAATTATGTTTAATTAGAAGCTGGATTGATGAAAAGAATCATGCCTAAGTAGAAATTGGACTGACGAAAAGGATATTCATTCCAGTAATAAGCCGATATTATATAGCGAGTTATCTAGGTTTTGCAATTTTGGACCACCGTTCTGGTTTTTAGTATTACCTCTGTCAGCAATTTTGCGCAAACAAATATATCAAACATACAGTCACGCAGATGAACAGACTCTAAACTCGTTCCAGATCCTATACAATTTAAATAATAAAACAATATAATATTGTTTTAAGCACGGGTTTCACGGGTAAAATAACACAATCTTAAAATTTACCCCTTAAAGCGAGACTTTCATAGCGGCAAAAACACTTCCGCCAAACGGAAACATCTTGCTAACATGGACTAGAAGTCAGAGATCGTGTAATTGTTGAAGCGCGATTATATCTTGTTCGATATATTAAAATGTAGACACAGTGATCGCTGAAAACAACGGACTGTCAAGGTAGTGAATAGACGGGTGGACCCGTCAACTATATTCTAAACAAAGCTTATTTGACCCGAGTAGTCATAATCGTAATCGTAGACACGACATTTTTACAGTGCCCGCATGAGCCAAATCGCGAGAACCAGCCTTCCACCTGCGCTTAATCAAAACAAAATCAATTGGTACTGATCGAGAGGGTCATAGGCTAATCCAGTAGTCAAGCAGACAGGCATTGCGGCTAACGTGGAAGGTGTAGAGTTGAAACAGCGATGGAGGTTAGAAATAGGATGTCTGGACAAGACTTATGAAAAATCTGTCCCTTAGATTTAAGGGGCCGTCCACATGTTGCGTACACATCGAGGGGTTTAAAATTTCGGCCATTTTGCAGACGGATGCGTATGGTTGGGGGGATTGGGTTCCGAAAATAAGTTATATACATACGCAAATAAAATTGTTCCTTAAGTAGAAACAAATGGCGTCAGTATATGCTAACCAGATATTGGGAACTAAAAACCGGGACACTTCAATCACAAAATAAATTTGTGATGTTATCAATAATTGTAATAAAGCTTGCACAAATATTCATTTTATGCTTATACATTATATTGGTATTGTAACGGGGAATATTCGACAGTGACCAGGACATAGGCGCCGGAATGTATCTAAGTGGCTTTTAAATGTTGCACGGCTCACAATCCTATGAGCCGTGCCACTTTTTGTGAGAAATATTTATGAAATTAGGCCTTCATCTTTCTGTAGACACTGTCAAGAAGCTCATTGCATTCGCAATTCAGTCACTCTATGTTAATTTTCAATAGTGATCTTGTTTGCCTCTACAGCTGCTTAGCGGCTGAGGCAGTCGTAGACTACGGCTGTCTCCGCAGCTATAGGCCAAAGCAGGTCCGTAGAGCTCCTGAGCAACAAGCGGTCGAATGTTCATTCAACAGCAGCTGCGGAGACTGCCGTAGAGCCTGAGACTCAATTGAGGTTATACCAGTTATATTTATTCGTGAGCGCGATAACCACTACAGGCCTGAGTGAACTGTTTAGCGTACCACTCGGCTGCAGTCGAGTCAACAGCCATAACGTCTATAGGCCATATAGCAGTGGTTCCCAGACGGCAGACAACTAAAAAAAGACTGGCGGGCGTTTTTCACCCGCAGGTAGCGGGCTTGGGAACTACTGGGCTATATGGGCTAGTAAGTTCATCTTGCACTCGCGGCTCGCAAGACTTTTCTTTCTTTTATCGTCATTCAAAGCCTAGGTTAAGGAATGTAATTGTAAGTATGTCTAGCGGTCCACCTAACAAAAGACTGAGGCAAGCCACGTTGATCGTAATCGTAATCTCAGCATTTCTACAGCGCCCACAAACGCGAAGTCGCGGGAACCAGCTTATTCACAGGCGCTTAATCAAAACAGAATCAATAGGCAGGGGGTCAAATCCAGAGAGTCAGGCAGGCAGACAGATAGACGGTTAAGGTGGATGGTGTTTGGAATTGAAACAGCGAGGGAGATAGGAGGAAGAGGAGGAATCAGGATAGGATTTGCGAAAGAGCAGTGCTTTGAGTTGTGAGTGAAAAACCTGTGGGGAGATAGCTAGAGGTGAGGTGTTTGTAAATTCGTAGGACGGATCGGATATTTGTCTTAATGCTGGAGTGAGTTTGTTCCAAAGAGGCGGGACAGCAATGGCTATGGAGCGATTTGCAAATTTGAGTGATGATGTGACGGGAGGGCGAAGTAGTGTTAGGGTGGAAGAGGAACGGGTTGAACGATGTGGCTGAATCGTGAACAACTGACGGAGATATGTGGGCTGTGAGGTTTGCAGTGTGTTGTAGGTGAGTGAAATGACCTTATATTCGATCCGTTCAGGTATTTTGAGTCAATGGAGTGATTTGAGGACTTTTAGCGTCGCAAAAGAGAAAGTACAGACTCTACAGAGCTCAGCTTCACAATCTTCTCTGTTGCCACAGAATGATAGTATTCCTAGGTTTCATTCTTCGTTAAGATAATCTGTATACGAAACTGCTACTCCACTATTGATTCAATATTTGATTGTTAATTTTGTTAATTGGTTACGATCCCATTCCTATGTCTATGTGTAGTATGTGTATACGTATATATATATATATATATATATATATATATATATATATATATATATATATATGTGTGTGTGTGTGTGTGTGTGTGTGTGTGTGTGTGTGTGTGTGTGTGTGTGTGTGTGTGTGTGTGTGTGTGCCTGTGCGTGTCTTTATATAAATTCAGCTTTGACAACCATTATTTTCTATAAATGGACACTTTGACATTGATCTTAATTAATTCAGTTGCAAGTGACTTCGTATCTCTCAACGACTTAGGAGAAATATTTTTGGTCGTTTCCAGTTATAGACTTTCTCCAATTTCTACATTTTTGAAATTTAGAAAGACTATATAAACTTATCTTTTTGTGGGCTAGTTCAACAAATTACGAACGCTAATTGTCAATTTTGGGGCTGAGCCCCTCCGCCCCCTCGTGAATCCTCTGAGGCTCTGCTTGAGCCGTGCTACTTTCAGAATCATTCCGGCGCCTATGGACCAGGATGACGACTTGCAGCCCCGTCCGGTATGGAGGTAGTTCGAGTTACAGTCCGATGAGTAAGGCTTCAGTGGTTTGCTGAAGACTAACAAATATATCTCCTTTCTGGATGACGCTTGGAACAAGACACGCTTGTTCGATAATCCTCATTTAATGTACAACGGAAAACAATACTATGCTACGTCAATGGCTGACGGCGACTACTATGCTACGTCAATGGCTGATGGCGACTACTATGCTACGTCAATGGCTGACGGCGACTACTATGCTACGTCAATGGCTGATGGCGACTACTATGCTACGTCAATGGCTGACGGCGACTACTATGCTACGTCAATGGCTGACGGCGACTACTATGCTACGTCAATGGCTGACGGCGATCGCAAATCTACGACGACTATATCCACGACGACTATATCCACGACGACTATCGCAAAGCTACGACGACAATTCGTGCTTCCTAGGCGCCGAGACTGCAAGGCCGAAGCCGAATCTAATAAGGCTCTCTGATAATGTTCTCCAGACGACGACGACGACGAGTCGATACCGATCTTCCAGACGACGACTACTCTTCGACTGACCGACTCGAACTATCGCTCTCTTTTATACTAACTTGCTGTAGATTGTAGATGATACACAGTAGATAGGAGACAGTAGATAGTAGAGACTACACAGTAGATAGTAGATAATACACAATAGATAGGATGCAGTATATAGTAGATGTCTACAGTAGATATATAGTAGATATCTACAGTAGATAGTAGAAAGAACACAGTAGACAGGCATACACAACAGACAGACACTACAGCAGGCAAACACTGGGTAGGCGTACCACTAAACCGTTACAGTATAACAGTTACTGAAAGGTTTTATTCCAAAGCAGGCCTTTAAACTGAAATTTAAATTCTATATTTATCAAATCAGTCGCTCCAATTTTGGCATCTGAATGTATGCTTCTTGAAAGTTTTTGTCTGCAAACATTCTATCATAACTAATCTTGCTTTCAAATTTAAATTTAATTATTCTAAATTTATCAAACAGTCACTCATTATTGGCGCTTGGATGCTAGCCGTGCTTCTTAAAAGCTGTTTTCTGCTAATATTCTGTCATAAATTTCAGTACATGTCTCTTCTATAATCACATTCACTATCTTCACTATCATAATATGGCGTTCTGCCGCCCTAGCGCCTGCCCAGCTCGCCCGGACGGTGTCGACTCGAGCTCGATAACACGTCTGGAGTCGCCCGAGTCACTTCCTTATCAAATTTCAATGCCAACGGGTTGTTCTCTATATCTACCAGGATGATCACTCTCACCTGGCAAGATTAAGAATGGGCCTCATCTCCAAGAAAGGTAACACCGTTCGAATTAGTCACGAGATACACGTGTCTGCCTATTCCGCGGTCGCCGGATGGGCAGCGTTCTGAGGATGGCCGTACTCAAAACAGGGTTCGTAATCGTACCAGCAGGAGCCTTTCTCATCTTGTCTACCGTCCTAGCTACTAGCCTCTTCTTCTTCTCTACCTGACGTCGTACCATTCAACATCTTGTGACTCTAAAACTATCGCCAATAAGGGACACCAACGTTCTCTTAAGTTACGAGGTTCATATATACTTGAGACAAGTCCCTAAGTCATATCGACCTAGACAATTATCGGTAGCTAATTTCAACGTCTTGTACTCTTAGACATTACTGTTCGCAACTCTCTAAACTCTGTCGTCTTATACACTACCAGTCTCACAACTCTTCGTCATATCATGCTAGATACTTAGCTATCACGCCTTCTGCTCAACACGTATCTCTCGGTCTATTTCCGTGTATAGCATAACGGCCGCACACGTATATTTCATCATGCACCACAATTGACGGAGTAAGTATCCGTCCTCTGTGTTAGCAGTTACCCACCAACACTGATATAATCTGCTTCGATAAAAATGACACTGGCATGGTATTCACGGACTCCGATAGTGAAGGACTTCCGTCTACATTCTTCGCTATCTACACACTAGAGATCTTCGATCCGACCCACGCACGAGGGGGCTGGCCACGCACTTCAGTCGACTCTCAGAACTGCGTGGCACGACAAGCAAACATGTATTCACCTGGGTACCCGACTACCCAAACGTTTTCGTATCGATCAATTCGATCAGACACGTAAGTAGAGATTTCGGGAAAACGGGAGGAGTAACTATGACCAACGTAGGTAGCCAACAGGAATATTTACGTATTGATCAATTCTTGGTCTGCTTATTATCTTTAACCTGGGTTTCCGACTGCCCAGACTTTCACGTGCCTCTTAGTCCATTTCCGACTGCCCAGACTTTCACGTCTGCGTTCATCTGTTTCATACTTGGGCATCGGACACCCCAGTCTTTCACGTGCCTCTTGGTCCATTTCCGTGTGTGGCATACCGGCCTCACACGCATAAGTTATCATGCGCACGATTGACCGTCCACTGCGTTGGTAATTGTCCGCCAACACCGTAATATATTCTGAAACTTCGGGAAACCGGGAGGAGTAACTATGACCAACCTAGGTAACAAACAAGAGTATTTATCGAACGACCATAAAACCATCAAGAAGAGTTATTTGAGTTGTAACCTGAAAGTATCAATCGGCACCAGTGTTTTCTCTTGTTTGTAACGTGCTGTTCTAACGTGGTCAACCTCCACGTGATTTTCCAGCGGGTCCTTCGGGAATTTCCAGGTATTTTCATTGAACGGTCACAGGTCTGTACCACTCTCGGCCACCGGGGCCTCTCTGACTATGTGCGATCGCTAATCCTGGGACTTACCCAGTCTGTATCTATCACGGCCACCTGAACTTCCACGTATCCGACAACTCAAGTGCAGCTGGAAACCCTTGGGAGTACCTATGACCACGTTAGGTAGCCAAGTATATATATTAACGAAACCGTACATGGAGAAGAATATGCGGAAACACCCGCAATTATTGAGGTCTTCGGCACCAGTCACGACCGTTTCTTGTAATCGTCGAACGCATCAATGGGATCACCTTCCCCGTATTTATCGAACGCATCCACTGGGGAACTTTCCCCGTATGTGCCAACGTTCCACTGGCAGCTCTCTCGGTCTGTACGGCTGCTACTCCGGGAATCTACCCGGCTTGTATCTCTTGCGGCCTCCAGAACTTCTACGATTTCGGCCACCCGAATTTTCACGTCGCCGACAACCTGCTGGAAACCGCCCAAGAGTACCTATGACAAAACTATGTAGCCAACAACAATATTTATCGGCCTGTTTTGATCTGTTATATACTTTAGTATCCGATCACCCAGACTCTCACAAGTCTGAAACTCTCATGGACTGCGTTTATTCCTCTCATCGTAGGATTATTTATGTACTTGTCACCTAGAGCTCTGACCAACGATAATGCACCAACTCTCGTTAACTGGTTTCTGAATCCTCAGACTCGATTCTCTCACACGCACCTGAGGTAAGTGTCACCACGTTACCTCCATGTTTCACATTATAATCACTTCTTTCTCTGAAGCAATTGTACTCTCTTATACACTGGAACGAACCACGGACAGATCTTTTGAGGAAGTCCCCGAAAAGAGATTATACAGAAAGGAGATTCTGCAAGAAGGGATTCTGCGGCTAGTCCCGCAAGTAGAAGCATCGCGGGGAAACCGCAAGTCACGATATTGCAATTAGACACACAAGCGAATTGAATTCTGGAAAACGAGGGGAGTACGTGTGACCGACATAGGTAGCCACAAGAATAAATTTATCGAAAGACCGCAAGAAGACATACTGCGGGGACACCGCAAGTACAGATATTACGTTTAGTAACTCAAGTAGAGATACGCGGGGGAACCGCGAGGAAAGACATTGCGATCAGACACGCAAATCGACAGATTGCTGGTAAACGGCGGGAGTAAGTATGACCACGTTAGGTAGCCAAGTATAGATATTTACGGGAAACCGTAAAGACTTCCCCCAATTGTTGTCTCAACGGCCGCCCAGATAATTCTTTCTCGATTATAATCGCACCTCGTGGATTTACCCGTTATTAATTTCCAACGGCTACAGTAATCTGCTTCATTATTTATGATCGACTCCGCTTGGGATTTACCCGGCATATTGTATCAACGGCCACCGAGGCGTGTTTCGATATAAACGTTCGGTTCCTCGGGGGTTTACCCGATCTCTATTTCTCACGGCCACCGACGGGTCACCATCTTCCCCGTATTCCCGAACAGAACTGTCATTCATTCATTTATTTCTCTCGATCGGGTCTCTACGCACTCTCAACGGCACTCAGACTTGTAAGCATTTCTCACGATCGGTCTTTCCTCTGTCAGCCAGATCAGCGAAAAGCAGCACTGGCCTTACCTCGAGAGCGCTGTCACTAGAGGTCGTACTTATATGGGAAACTTTACGATCACTCAACGACCTCTGGAACGGTATACGAGAACCACTCTACATATGAAGCAGTACGAACCACTGCTTCACATCTATAGCAATGCAACTTGTGTCAGGCTATACTCAAGCCAATTCATGCGTCTGCAAGCTATGCACTGAATTAAAAACCGCCGATCAGTCTTCCCTCCTATACCAGCACTGTAAAAAAATACACGTTAAAATAACGCTACGGCAAGCCGATTATTTATTAATAAATCCTTTATTCAAGCCTTGTAGCCTGTCCGCCACAATAACACCCATAGGCGCCGACTCCACAGGGGCAACAGGGACATACGCCCCAGTACTCGTTAAGGTACTGGGGCGAAGCTAATACTCTCGCCTCAGTACCTTTTCACACATTCAAATTTTTCCCCATTGCAAAATAGTATCATGCCTGGGAGAGAACGGGAAAGAATTCCTCCCCACAAACTGTTCTTCTTCTAGAACAAACACGCCTTGGTGCAAATGTAGCGAAACGTAATATATTTTCCTACGAAGTCGGAAGAGGAAATGGTGTGAGGCAGGCAGTGGCATAGGCAGGATTTCCCCAAGGGGGGGGGGTTAGTGTAGGCACTTTTGGGATAGTCATTTTCCCCACTAGATCTACAATAAATTAGGGGGCTCAATGAGCCAGGATTTTTTAAATTTTAGCCTTTTTTGCACTGCAACAGTTTTTTTGTGATATTACAAAATATAACTACTTTTTATTAAAATCGGCTAAGGCGCATAGGTAGTGATTTTATAACAATGGAAAAAAATTACAAAGATATACTCAACCCTTAAACTTGATATGATTACAAAATAGCCCTGCCTATGCAAATCAGTCTCAGATTTTCTTTTCTTAACATCTTAGTAGGCTAATATTCTTCTTCTGATTATCAGTAGAAGTTCAGTTTTCTTGTCATTAGGGCCAATCTTATTTATTCATTCCTTAGTCATAATGAATATTGGTCTTAACTTGCTTGGCTTCACAGAACGAAATCTAATCTTCGCTTCCTTAGTAGTTCATCGATTATTTCCTCGGTTGTTGGGGTCATTTCACGGTGAACATGTAGAAGAGCTAATCAATTCAGCCTAATTTTGCTTGTCGAGTTCCTGAGATATGTTTTCAGACGGTGAAGTGTTGAGAAAGAGCACTCACTGGTACAGGCAATGTAATGTTGTCAAGATCTGCAACAACTTTGTAATATTTGGATGAACTGTTGAATGACACAAATGCATTGCGTCCAAAGCATTTTTTTGGCACACTACCCGTTTTTTGCGTGAAAGACGACGATACCCCAGCCTTAGTTCTGCCACTACGAATCCCAATACGTTCAGAGTCATTGCTTATGGACTGATCGCTTAGCTTTGCTTATTGCTATTCTTGCCCCAACATCTTATAGCAAGAGATAACAGTGTTTAGTTAAACTTACCACAACACCTTCCAGCAAGAGATAATCTGCTTACTGATTTTATCGATCCACTATGCAATGCAGCAATTTATATAATTTATCATATACATTCAACTGTTTCAAACTTCAGAACATACAATGCGTCCAATGATCATGTCTAAGGATGAATTGACCTATGTATATAAGTCTCTCTTTCAATCTCTTTGAATTTATATATATATTAGTTAAATATATACACGCACACCAATTTTATATAGTTATATATATAGTATGTATAAGGGTTATGACAGCTGTCTTATATCCCTGTCCTATATCCGAAAATAATTGAATGATACATTGCGCCTGTCACATTATAGGCTAAGTTCTGCTTCAGTTACACCCTGCCAGAGTGACTCTGGTATAGGGTATTGGGTATACATCAAATCTATACCACAGCTGCTGCCTCCGTTGAGTCCGCACGTATGCTGCACTCAGTGCACTGTGAGTGTCTGTTACTCCTCTACCGAGGTACACGGTCCCAAAATTATCCCAACTTATTCATCCAAATAAGCAACCTGAGAGCGGTACATACGGCCCTATACAATGTGTATTGTGTATATATATATATATACACGATTTGTGACATATTACATGTATATATATATATACATACAATGTGTATTGTAGGCCATATAGGCTCAAGAGCAAAAGGACATGTAAGAATCTATCAACCCGTGCATGCACCCATTATATATATAGATATATATATATATATATATATATACAGACACGAGCACACACATACATGTGTATCGTTATGCATATTACATGGAAGAATAGGGGAAGGGGGATATGTATTCAAGCATTGTGACATGCACAGCGTCTATCCTATCATTATAGACACACACACACCACAAGTGCCATGGGCTGAGGCCCAAACACAGTCTTCGTCAGAGGCGATTTGTTTCTCTGATCTGGTCAACCAGAGCGCTGTAATACACAGTGAAGACCTATGTCCAATCAGATGTCAAGAGCAAATGTACCAGCTAGCAGCTAGCCACGCCCCCAAAACTTACTCAGTATACTATATACCTGTGCATATTGGACAACGGTTCCCTCGTCCACTCGTCTCCTCAGCCTCCTCCCACGACGTCTCAGGTGACAGGTCATCTTTGAAGGTTTCCGGCAAGCTCTAAAAGACAACAGGGATGCATAACGTTGCAAAGCAAGAAAGGGAGTGACCTTGACATAGTCAAGCTCTTTCTCTCCCTTGACAGGGAGAGAAAGAGGTGGAATAGCCTAGGATAGATTGAAAGAGAGCAAACAGCAACTTTATTATGTAACTGAGCTGCAAATATGCCAATGAAATTTGTCTATGTCAAAGCATCTATAGGGATATGTTATCAAAAGATTCTGTCAAAAATGTGGTTCAGCCAGACCTAAGACCAAATCTTGGACACAAGAAGAGAAAATAGGGTCGGCAGATCAAAGAAGAGACAAAATTGAGCTATAGCTATAAGCAAACTTAAGACAAGAGGAAGAGAAATAACAAAGAGACAGGCAGACAAGACAGAAATTGCTGCGTATCTCATTATATCTTAATTGACATTTCGCTACTTAGCATCTTCCAAACGACCTGACGATTTTGTCAGCAACCAATCGTCTGTCCATCGCCAATTAAGTGACCATTTCCATCTCTATGAACTCCGCTAAGTCGCAAAAGTACCTTCATAGAAATCAGAATCTGAAACTAACCTAGCTGTTTTTAGGACATTCGGTCAACCGAATCATTGCAGTTGCTCGGATCCTGACTGGAATTTAGATTCTTCGAATGAAGAGCTTCACACGACCAGCGGTTGACGGCATCACGTACAGGCCTCAATGGAAACATTGCAGCCGGAGACAGTTGGAAGACAGCTTGCAGACAACAGGTAGGAAGGACTTCTCTGGCTTGAAGCTGCCAGGATGGAGGGTACCAAAACTCCATGTCAGACGCCACAGCGCCTACACCAGGTTGGACGGTGCCAAAACAGCCGGAATTCTCTGACCTGTGAAATTTATAGACCTGCTGATGTTGCATAAATCTAAACAGTGCTTTAAATGAGTAAATTTAATTAAGTCGATAAAACATTGTACAGAATGTAATGTATAAATTAGGTCAAATATAGCAACTTATTTTTGCTAACTTGTAGCTACCATCGTCTGGCACTCTGAAGCTCAAATTGCCTGTCTTGTTATGGTTGCTTGCATGAAAATACTTGGGTTATGGCTAGAATAAAAAGACCTCCGAGAAACAGTCATATGTATAATGCGTTCATAGAATCCAATGCTGCAAGTTCCTAGCACCAGGTCTTCAAAAGTCGTGACCAGCGACAAAAGATTACAAAAGAGACAAATACAAACTAAAGGATTCAGTGACCCAGGATCTCAAAGATGGTCAGGATTTCTGCATAACCTCTGTAGGCTTAAGTCGGGTAAAATGAAAGTTGACCTGTTGAATATCAACATATTAATGATATTATCACACTGGACAGCGTAGTTAACTTATGATCAATAGCCTATTAGGCATTAAAATAATGTTCAATTCAATTTTCTCTTCAATCTACAATTAGTGTTCGAACATCAAATTAGGCATATAG
Source organism: Bimastos eiseni (assembly GCA_959347315.1). Classification (NCBI taxonomy): domain Eukaryota; kingdom Metazoa; phylum Annelida; class Clitellata; order Crassiclitellata; family Lumbricidae; genus Bimastos; species Bimastos eiseni. The sequence goes on from OY365816.1 coordinate 2,690,082, forward strand.
GCTACTCGAAAACAAAACAAGACATGTACGTCCATGTAGAAATAAGCCTACGAAAAGAAAAAGAGAGAAAGCATGCAGCCAGGAAAACGATAGGCCTACACAACAGAAAAATAGAAGAACTAAAGAGAGAAAGAGAAATTTGCTAAATTTTACATTTATTAAAACACCAAAAATAATTTTATTTTAAGCCTATTCCAGTAGGTCTAGTTATAAAGTAGGCCTATCTAAAGGTCTAAATGGTAAATAAGATAATAGCATCAAAATTTGTAGCTTAAGATCGTTAATTCTGCTAAGTGAATCGACAAGAAAATCGTCATTTTGCTATTTGTTAAGTCTACCTGATACTTCTCGATGACAATTCAATCGAAACAGAAGTTAGCGAAGCAGAATTCGGAAGAACTGCGACGTATAGACGTCTATCGCAAAAATCATGAATTCGACCTATAGTAATTCAGTTCAATGAATTCGACCGTCTTCGAGATCTACGCCGCAACTAACAAGTTCAATACTCTGACGAAATTATGACGACATTTCGCCTTTGGCAAAGTGCCAACGTTTGCCCAGCATAGATAACATGTTCATCTATATTTTAAACAAGTAAGTAAAGTAAGCATATTCTTTAATAACGATACTAATAATTTTCGCATTAAATACAAACCGTTATATCATAACATAAATAGGCGCCTATTGTACGTTATACACTTATTTAGGCCTAACCAACAACCTTGCTTATTGAAAGAAGGACATGTCAACGTAACAGAGATAAAATTATATCACTCGGTTCGTCAGCTCTGCACCCCACCCCTCAATCTTCGCTCCCCCAGCTGGATGTCGAGATTCGTACTCCGGTGTACAACCTGCAGCTTTGCAAGGACCAATGTTAGAAAGAACATCGTAACTGAAAATCTGGCCGTTTTGAGTTAGGCCTATTTTAGCATACATAACAATTAGGGTATACGGGACTGGAAGAATGTTAATGTAGGTTTATTGTAGGTGAGTGGCATGACTTCATATGCCTACTTAATTCGTTCAGGTATTTTTGAGTCAGTGGAGTGATTTGAGGAAAGGAGTGATATGGTAGTACGCGCGTACGTGGTATTTGAGGTTTTCATTGACAGCATGGGCAAGGGATATATGTATATATATATTGACATATTCTGATCAAATAGCTTCAAGACGGTTTATTTGGACGCTTTGTAAGCCTACGTCAATGCTCAGGTAAAGAGAATATTATTACAGTAGTCTAATTTAGCATGAACTATAGGCCTATAGATTGCGCATGCAGTTTTGAAGTAGAGTAGGCCTATATATGCCTGTCGGATTCTGCGAAGGTCTGTGATGGAAGAAGGTGAGGGGTTTGGTCAAAGTTAAACTTACACCCGATTATGAACAGAAGGACTTGAAATGAATGTGTAAGTGGATGTAGGGTCGTGTTTGAGTGAAATGGAAAGAGCTGATAGTTCCTTGAGTTGCATTGACCTAAATGTGAATTCAGCATTGCAGAGGTTATGCACTGCAGCGTGGAGATTTAATAAAGATCAAGTTTTTATTCATATTGCGACTTATCAGCGTGAAATTAAAAGCAAAACTTTATTGTTCTAAGTCTCTATAGGCTAAGTATTAAGTATTATAAGTTTATTATTTTAAGCCAACGACCTCATATATATGTATAATATACATATATATTATATATTCGCATGCGCTTCTCTAGAAGAGCGCACAAAACTTAATTGCTTCGTTGCAGATACATTGGTGAAGGCAATCATCGCCATCATCATTGTTCGATTACAGTGACTACATTAATTTAATAAAAAGATTCTGTAAGATTTATAGCGTGGATCAGCCGCCACTACCGCTTACCAGTGACAATGGCTATTTAAAATGGCCGTTACCATTCTTAGGCCGTTACCGTGGTGATTTTTCCGCAATTTTTGCTTCTGGTCTGTTGATTCCTTCCATTCGAGTTGCTTTTCTGAGAATTTTCGGTTTCGAGTGGAATTTTTCTTACATTTTCTATATTTATTCATTATATCTAGTTCATCGTTATTGATAGTTTATTTTATACTTCTTATAGTTAAATCCTCGTAAGTTGTCGTTAAATTCAGACTTCTTCGTTTTCGGTTAGTTCATTTGTTAGGGCTAGCGACTATTTATTTTCGTTCACAGGGCTATGATATATATATATATATATATATATATATCATAGCCCTGATATATATATATATATATATATATAGTATAGGTGGATAATATTCAATGGTTTAGATTATGATAACAAGTTGTACTCCAAGGGTGATTGACAGATATGCTATGCAGTGGTTCTGGAGCTGTTTTCCCTCTGATTGGCTTAATCATCACACTTATTGTCAATAATTTTGATACTATTTATTATTGTGACACTAAGTACAGGCTATTAACGAATTACGTGATTTAACTTCAAGTTGCTATTATGAGTTTAATGTTTTATGGTTTCATTGTTAAGATACTGGCTTATTTTACAATTTATCTGATTACTGCTTAGTTAAACTGTTCAATAATTCTCAGCTCATTTCTCTCCTGTGAGCTTGGACAAGTATATATGTAATTCCCCATAGTTTAGAAAATGATATAAGATTGATAGTTACTGGAGAACTTAACTCAATTGTGGTATTTATACCATATAAATGCAGTTCATAAAGAAAATAGTTATGTGATCAATTAATTACCAGCTTAGTATGACAGTTCTATTTATTTTGTCATGGATTCTTGATGTTTAGGTTCTGTCTTCGATCGACTTGGCGTACTTCTTTGTTGACCAGCTGCATTTTCAGTTCAAGAATCTGAAGCTGTGATACTCGCATGAGATTCATGAATCAAAGGAATAAAAAGTAGTGCTCGTGTAGAGAATTGATATCTGCTGCCAGACAATGAAATATTTAGAAATTTTACAGAATCTCATACTGAAGAGAGAGAGAGAGAGAGAGAGACAGAGACAGAGACAGAGAGAGAGAGAGAGCAGGAGGTCAGCACAGTCGCGCTCCATGCAGTTGACCGACCTTACCAATTGTTACAGCATTATGAGCTCAAAGATGAAGAATGAAATCAACCAAGGTTATTGAAAAGCTCCAGTTTTCACAGGTGGCTGCAGAAAAGGAACATGACCTACAGTTAGATGTTCTATTAAAGGAAAAATGAAGCATTGAAAGAGAAGGTCATCCAAAGCAACAAAAGATCAAGAAAACTGTCTGATGAATGTTTGACACTCAAGCTGGAACTTGATGCACTGTTAACACAGAATAAAACATTGAAACAGGAGCTAACAGAAAAACAGAATTCGATGAACAATCCTAAAACCTTTTATAAAGCAGCCAGAAGTGAAAGCTCAAAAAACATTAAGGAATTGTCAGAAGAATGTTCAGCACTCAACTACTGAGTGGATGAATGTTGCTATCAAGTTTACACAATGTAAACAAGGAAAAAGAGGATGAGTGGGTTGAATCTGAACGAGAGATCACGCTGATTATCGAAGAGATCTTAGTCAGGCATATGAACTCGTGCCAGATACTGCCAGGAATATTGAAGAATAGCTGAAGCATAAAGAGGATGAAGTGCATGATTTTAAGAATAAACTGTCTAAAGTGCTGGCAAATATGAATGAATCACTTATTGAAAGAGATTCACAGCAATCAGATTATGAAAACGAACTGGAACATATACGTCACGAACATGCCAAGGTACAGTGCCAGATAGATGTGCTCATCCAGAGACATAACATCATATTCCAAGGATTCAGTAACAGTTCTTTCATTGAGATGATGCTTCATTTTACAGACCAGAGCATTGAAGAAAAGGGATTTATAGACTAGAGATTGCTCACCTGAGGAATGAACCATTTGAGGTGCTTGTCCTGAATGGATCTGCTGAAAACATTGCTGAGTACATTGCAGGCTCAACTTGATGCAGCAAGCCTCGATTTTCTCAGAAACATCGATGAGTAAGACAGAGAAGGAGACACTAGAGAAGTTGATATCGAGCAAAATTAAAATAGAATTGACATCTATTGTCAAACTACAAACTCAAATGTGTATCCATGGAAACAAACAGCTAGTTGCTTCTCACCAAACGGAATTGGACTGGTTGTTGTGTGACTACGAGTTTCAGATCAACGGGCTTATACGTCAGATTGAAGAGGTTATTGCGGATCGTGAACACGGTGTCATGAAGTGACTTCTAGCAAGAAACATCTTGCCGACCTGCAGGGTGAGGTTGAAGAAATATGATTAGAAAAGATGAACCTGGAAAGGAATTTGAGTTTGAGATGCAGAACTTGTACAAGGCACACGAGGTTCAGATTAAGAATGTTTGAGGTAACTACGGACAAGAAATAGACTCGGTGTAGCTGGAACCATTGGCAAAAGAGGCAGAAGAGAAGACAGCTTGTTTGAAAGGCATTGATGGTGTATGACAACAAGATACCTTGCTGTTGAATAATCAACTTCAATCAGCTGCTATAGAGAGACTGGACTGAGCATTGACAATCACACGTGGTGCTAGTTGAGATGACGCTGTCTGAGAAGGAAGCATCACTCCTAATCTGCCTCAATGTTTTTGACAGGGTAAAGGCAGCTCTGAGGAATGAACTGGATCTACTGAAAGATGAACTTTCCAGCAACTATGATGAGCTGGTGAGGGCCTTGATTGTAAATGAAGTGTTAAAGGGACCTGATTGCGGCAAGAGTCGATTGGAGATCGGATATAGATGCCAAAGTAAGTGTCACTGTTGAAGACATAGATGATAACTCTGTGCTTGGGGACCCGATGTTGAATTGCTGAACACAAAAGTCCGATCATGGCTGCAGAAGGAATAAGAGCTCCTTTGTTGAATGGTGGAAAGACTAAATGGTGAAACGGAAAAGCTCATCTGTAATCTGGTCAAAAGGTCTTGATTTGATCAGGCGTATACGAAATTGACATGTCACACCTTGATCTTCAGATGGAAAAGAGTGCAAATGAAAGCGATGATGGAATCTGGTCAATGGATTAAAGGCTTCATTCACTAGAGTTGGAGAAGGAGCTGCTCATGGGAATGCTGGATAAGCTCAGCACAGGAAATGAATGACTTGTTAGATATGATGCAGATATGATGGGGAGTCACCACAAAAGTGTGATTGCTGGAATTCTGAATCTTGGCAGTGATTTGAGCCTCTACCCTGAGGGAAATGTCTCTGGCGGTGTTACTGTGGAAAAAAAACTGGAAGCTGAAGGTCTTGCTGCTCTACCACAGGGGGAACTATCAGCTCTTAGGGAAGAGAATGAGCAGCTCAAGGAAAATATCAGTGATTGTGAACAGAGTCTAGAATCGTTAAATGTGGAACCACAAAATAAACTGTCCAAGAAATTATAGGAGCTAAGTAAACAGCAGAAACAAGAAGATAAGCATCTTGTGGAAGAATCGATGATTGTCGTTCAGGATGTTTTGGAAGCTGTTATCTGGTAATAAGAGCTGCATAGAAGAAATACTATGTCACAACAAGATGATTGACTGTAACGATGCATATACACAGTTCAACTTATTCTGCCTTGGTTTGGCCATCACGCCTCTTCACATACATATTCATGAGTTCAATTGAGTATTAATTAATCAATAACTACTGCAAACTTTTATCGTCAATTATATTGCAAAAACAGTCAAAATCAGCAAAATATTTAAATAGAATTCTAAGATATAGATTGATTATGAACTAATCTAACTTATGACTACCTAGCCAGCCTAGATTAGCTAATAGCGCTTCTTAAGTCAGATATCTACCTCCCACGGGAATGGAGCAGATCTGCAGTGTATTTCTGTAGTGTTCATTTGGATTCTTTCTTTGTATAAATTCTGTCGATTGCTTCTTTTCGGATGATTGTTGCCTCTAGCCTCTTCACCTCAAATGCCTCTGTGCCGTCCTCCACTCGCACTCGTCACGTCCGAATGATGAATCGGACTTAATGTGATACTTGCGTAGCCTCGATTCCGTTGACAAGTATGTCAGAAGAGACACACTATAGATGCTGATATTAATCTCTCAGTCCATCTATATTAACGTGAAAAGAGTTTCTGCATTCCACCGCTCATGACCGATAGTTCGAGAACGAAAATAACTCCTGATTACACACGGAGAATACATCCATCATTACTCGACGATCACAGTACTGTTCACCACTACACCATTCGCACCCCTCAGCAGTTCTAGACGAACCTGGGTCAAATAACTGTCCGAACTCCTAAAACTTCTTTGAGAGTTCGCAACTTGAGAATTACGTGTTGACTTTTTCTCAGCACCAGCAATACTGAACATCTTATTGCAAACTCACGCAGCCCGGATAACGCATTTCCGCCGTACAATCCCCAGCAGACGACCGATGGCCAAAATCAGACCTTTTTAACATTGCCTCCTGAATGTCAAATTGCAAACGACCAGTTCTCCCCAACAACACTGTTACTAAGGGCTCTAATTTAATCTTATAGCGCCTTTACATTATATTTATAGGCTGGCATTAATTAACTCTGAATTAATTTAACTAATTAACATTGACTGCATATTATAATGTTAATAATACATAAGAAATGTGGGTTTTAATAGGAACATTGCTACATTGACAGAGAATATTCTACAACTTCTGGTACAGATATAGTCGATGAAACAGCTCAAGGGAACAGCTCTTCTTGGCTGAGATTAAGAGACTGCAATCAATGGTAACAAGTGCAAAGTACAGAAAAAGTGAAATTTCACTGGTTAGCAATGAAGTCAGAGAACCTGAAAAGTCAAAGCTTAGACGATATTTGACAGAAAAGTGAAGTTGGGAAGTTGGAAGAGATTGAGTGCTTTAAAATTGAATACCAGCTTCTTGTGGTTGCAGATCTGTCTGATGTAGCTACTTCTGAGATCAAATTACTGTTATAGCAATTTTTGTGTCACGTGCAGTTAGGTCTACCATTTCAGAGAAACTGAGATTACACATTTCAGAGTTTCTGGAAGATAGTGGAGTGCAAAGTAAGCCTTTTGAATTAATCCAGTGACTAAAGTGTGGCTATTGCTAGTGATACAAAAAATTGTTTCATGAGAGTACAGTTTGGAGGAAAGGAAGAGCGGGATTGATTCACTGATGGAGGAGAAAGGAAAACTGGAAAAGGAAGTCAGCTGATATAAGTTCTGCTGTTTAAGGACATGGATTCGATCGAATCTAAACTAGCAGTGGGTGTGTTGATGGATTGGTCAGGTGAATCGGATGTCTTCTTTAGAGAAAGAAAAGGATGCCATTAGAGGCCATCTGGAGTTTGAGCGATACCTCTACTCTGACTTCTGTCTGGGAAAATGAGAATGCTTCAGCATTGAGGTACAGACAGTGGAAGAAACTGCAAAGAAGTACAAGTGATGAAGAGGTTACCGGTAGATGATGTGTTGAGCACAGAGATTCAACCAGCTGCAGAATCTGGCAGAATGGAAGAGAAGAGAGAAGCACCGGATATGAAGAAATTATTCAATGAAATGAGAACAGAGTGTGAGTGTTAGCAAGAAGGTCAATGAGCTCTCTTAATTTAAGACTCAGTAGATTGTTGGTGACTTGCACAGGGGGTCAAAACAATGAGAAAGGCAAATTACTGCTAATCTGTTGCTAATTGAGTAGGCTCCACCAGGTACGAAAATCAAAGGTCTAAAAGAAGGCATTGAGGTTGCATTCGATGTTTGGGGCAAGATTGATTTTGTTACCAATATCCAAGGGTTGTATGTTGACCAGGTTTTGAATAGATTGTCTGAAAGTGAATCTGCTAATTGGCAGCTAACGGCCAAGTTGCAAGAGGCCGGAGATCTACTCTGACAGCTTGAATTTACAAGTGAAAGAATTGGAATGCAATTGTGTCATCAGTTGAGAGAGAAAGTGATGTCCTGATTCAAGGCTTTGAAATGCATGTGACTGAGTTGGAAGTAGAGAAAGATTTTAAAGGTTTTCAACTTCCAATGCCGGATTTCAAACCATGAGAGAATAACAAGTGATTGTCAGGAATGTAACTCGTCAAGCTTGATCAAAAGTTGATTTTGTTGAAGAAAAGCTGAAGGGTATATTTTATAAGGAGGAGGATGTAGCAGTTCTGGAAACGATTGATGACTGACTACAGCAAGAACGTGAATGTGGAGAAATTTTGTGAAGTGCAATTGCTCAGTCTGACTATTCCTCTTTACCAGCCAACCCTATGCACGAAAGTTCACTGTGAAGTTTGAATATTTCAGATGAAAACATGTCAAACTTCGATGAAACTCAAAGGGAAATCTATTTATATCTGTAGCTCAGACCACAAGTGAATGTCAGACTACAGTTGTTAATCAGTCTGCAACTGAAGGCCAGACTAGAACGGTATGTCATGCTATGACTGAAAGCCAGACGACAAAGGTAGATCATGCTACAAGTGAAAGCCAGATCAGGCTACAGCTGATAGCCAGACAGTCAACCATGCTACAACTGAAAACCAGATGACAATTGGTGATCATGAAATTCGATCACTAACCAGGCTGAAAATGGAAATCGGGTTACATCTTCACATCAAACTACAAGCCGACTATTTGCATTGACAATGTCACTAGCGTAAACCAGACTGAGATGGTGGTCAATGCCACAGCTGAAAGTGAAGCTGTTAGCACAGACCAAACTACAAGCAAAACCCAAACCACTAGTGAATGCCAGAGAGCAGGATTCGATCAAGCTCCTGCTGCAAATCACACATTTTTTTTGTAAATCAGGTTACTTTTGAAATTCAAGGAAATGTTGACATTATTACATATGAAGAATGGGTGTTGCAGACTGAAGATTTGCAGGAATTAAAAGCTGAGATAATAAGATTGATAGTCAGTAAACTAGTAGTCAGTTGAAGGCACAGCTTGCAGTCAATTGACCACTGAAGGTATTCCTCTTGAAGTGACTAGCATTGGTAGCATGACAATGCTGCCAAACCAAGCTTCAGATGAAGACCGAGCTTTGAGTGAAACAAATAATATGTGAATTCCATGCTAGCACTCTGAATCAAACTGCAAGTACTACAACTGTGAATCAGTCTACAGTTGAAAGCCAAGCTTTAAGTGAAAGTCAGACTACAGTTGCAGACTAATTGACTTCAATTGAAAGTCAAACTTCATCCAGACAACCTGCAAAAGTCAGACTGCAATTACATTATTGACCAGAGTACAGTCAGTGGGCCAATTGAATGCCAGGGTTGATGTTCAGACTTTTAATGGAGAACACTGAGTTGATGATCTGTCTGATCTTCAGTTGGTCTACAGGAAGACTTTGCAACTGTAGGTGGATGACTGGACAGAATCATGAAAATCAGGAGGATATTTATCTACTGACACTTGAAAATGAAAAGCTAATAGATGACTTAAGCCTAATACTTCACAAGATTAATGTTGAAAGCCAGACTGCAACTGAAGGTCTGACTATCATTTATCCAGGAATACAGCTGAATAGCCAAACGAAAACCAGTTCGCAGCTGTAAGTCAGGTGACAGCTGTAGATTGAACTGAGGTTAAAAGTCAGACTGCCAGAGAAGGTCAAACTACAAGTGAAAGCCTGATTGCAGCTGAAATTCAGACAAGTAGTCATGATGAAGCTGCTATATAGATGAGGGCAAAACTTCTGCTTACAGTCAGACTAAAGCAGCTAGCCGTACTACAAATGAAAGCCAAACTAAATGTAAAGGCTAAGTTTCAGCTGAAAATAAGACTACAGGTCTAATGGCTTCTGAAAATCAGATTGCTGGAATAGCTCACATCATGTGTGAAATTCAAGGTACGGATGAGAGCTGAACTGAAAGTGAAAGCCAGCAGTTAGTTATGACTAACTGCTGGCTTAACTGAAAGAGATGATCAAAGTACTAGTGGAAGCCTGCAGGTGAATCAGAATACAGTTCGTAGTCAAATTACAATTGTTGTCCAGGCTTCCACTGAAGGTCAAGCTACAGTTGTGGATCAGAATAATTGTGAAAGTCAGACTACTTGTATAGACATGGTGACTGGAAACTCAGACTGAAAGTCAGGCTAAGATGGAAACTGAGACTAAATTAGCTGACTAGACTGCATGTGTTGTCAGTTTAGAAACATCTTAATTTCCTTTGTACGTGACTGAAACTGGTTCATTGGTGCAGCCAGATGGCAGTGCATTTTATGAGAAATTTATTCTAACCATTGGGAAAGGAGCTACCGCAGTCATTTGTGCCAGGAATACCGAGCAGGATCTGCAAAAGAAGATCAAATTCTTGGAAGATTTTGAGTGAAGGGAAAGGAAAATTCTTGAGGAAGCTCTAGCCAGACAGGAGCAAAACTTTAAGAAGAGTTTGGCTGAGGTGAGCAACAACAAGCTTACCTAAGTGACTTCACAGAAGCGTTATGCCACGTTGGAAAAGGTCAAGGCGAAATTTGTTCAGAAGGTGACACGGTTTGATGATGAGTTGGAAAAATCAGAAGACTATAAAGATAAAACTGAAGAACAGATACTGCAGAAAATTGAAGAACTTGCTCATGCAGCTGCTCTTGAGCTGAGACTGAAAAGCTAAAGTCCAAGAACTAGAAGAAGTCCCAACCAATCCTGAAAGCCAGGCCGTGTTGAACAGGCTGCAGATATAGTCATGTTAGTAAGCTTTGAATCTCGTTTACGCGTAATTGAAGCTGGTTCATTGATGCAGCTGGATGGCAGTGCATTTGATGAGCAATTAATGTTGGCCATTGGGAAAGGAGCTACTGCAATATAGTGCCAGTTACACTGAGCAGGATCTGCAAAGGAGGATCAAGTTTTTGGAGGAAGCTCCAACCACTTTAACAAGTATTTTTTTAGATGAGCAACAACAAGCTTTTCTTAGAGACTTCACAGAAGCAAGACGGTTATGCCACCTTGGAAAAGGTTGAGTTGAAATTTGTTGAGGTGACACGGCTTGAAGATGAGTTGGATAACTCAGATGACTACAAAGCTAAAATTAAAGAACAGATCCAGCAGAGAGTTGAGGAACTTGCTCATGTAGCTGCTCTTGAGCTAAGACTGAAAACTAAAGTCTAAGATCTAGATAAAGACTTGACTTGCAGAATGAGCACACTGAAAGAGTTGGAACAAGTGGTACTATTGTTGTCCCTTTCACAAATACCGAAGTAGAATTGAAACATATAACAAAGGAGATTGAGGACTTTGTTTCTCAATTGGGAACCAATAACAAAAGCTTTGAAGAAAAGCTCTTATTAAAGGCAGAATTTGATAACAGACTGGTCAAAGAGGATCACCAGCTAAGAAATAAGATTGTAGAGATGGAACTGATCAAGAAATGCAACAAGGAGGACGAATCAGCAAATGCCATGGGAAGGTTGACTAAAAAGGTTGCTAGCTTGACTGCTGAGAATGGCGATCAGATTAAGGAAATGCAGGAAGAAAAAGTTTTATGTGAAAATAAGATTGCACAGTTGCAGGAGACAGTTCAACATCTTGAAATAAATATGAGGGATGTGGAGGATTTGGGACGAATTGCCATTATATGGAGTTGACAAGCACATTGGCAAAGGTAGAAGTATATCATAAGAAGATTCAGTGTCTTAAAGAAACAATTGCCAGGTTGCAAGATGATGTCAAGATAAAATGATTGCAGAGAAAGAAATGTTCTTTGTAGGGAAGTCGAGGAAAAATGGAACATCATCCATGAGAGCAAGAGTAAGATTGATGAAATTCAGAAAGGCAAACAAGCAATTGCAGTCAAACATATTGAATTAGAAGAAACTTTGAACAAGAAGATATCAGAACCTCACTATAACAACGACCACCTCCTCACATGGTCCACTCTGAACGGTCGCTTATCTGACAATCGGCTTTCACATGAAGAACTACACACTGAAAAGGTGACAGAGATGAGGTAAGAATCGTTTGCTTGTCTTACGTTATCATCTATAACCTTTGAGCACTTACTTGCTCTCTTACTTTCACCTGACCCTTTCTTAATTTTAGATTACATTGTACATGCCTCAGTAAATATAACCCAGAAGACTGCGGCCTCATTCTTGATCTCGGTCTCGAACGCATCTTTTGTGGTCTTGGCATCTGAAATTTTGAAAGTGTTAGCTGAGCAGAATAAAACGCAAAAGCACATACTTACAGTGGTCGAGTGTTGCAAGACGAAGATTTGAGACACGAGATGACACTTTGGGATCGAGTTGATGACGGAAGTGCGGCACCTGCATAGCTCAAAGCACAGGTGAGCGCAGCGATCGTTGATCTATTGACTTAAGGCTGGGACAAAAAAGCTCCCTGATTGATGTTTGTGGGTTCTTTACCAACGAAGGAGGTCCGCTCCAACAGAGGAATCCTTTAGTTTATTTACATCCATAAGAATATTTGATATATGTCATGACGTGTGTTAGTAATAATCTCCGTTTGTTTGCTGTGTTTCTTCAGGTAGGCCTACTAGCGCCTTGCTGAATGATCAAGAATGAGGCTAGATGGGGTGAATGAGGAGAGATGGGGGAATGAGGTGTGGTGGGGTGGAATGAGGGGAGTTGGGGCGGAAAGAGGGGAGATGGAGTGGAATGAGGGGAGATGGGGTGGAATGAGGCGAGATGGGGCTCTGTATTTTTTGTTATTATTTTGTTTGTAGTGTATGTTTCGTATTACTGCTGGGCCTCTGGAGCGGTGTAAAAACCCGTAAGCCCCTTGTTAAGGCAGTGGGAACTCTGGAGCGGTGTAAAAACCCATAAGCCCAATATTATTATCATTTTGAATTTATCAGTTGTTCTGTATTGAGTCGAGAGGAGTTGCGATGGAGGGATTGTGGTCTGAGGTGGAAGGGGAGGAGATGGGATGGAGAGGGGAATGTGACGGTGGAAGAGGGGGTGGATTGGAGAGAGTGGTGTGACCGTGAAAAGGGCGGAGGTGGGATGGAGAGAGGGCTGTCTGAGGGTGGAAAAGGGGTGGATGGAGATGGTCTGACAGTGGAAGAAATGAAGAGATGGTGGATGTGGACATGAGACTTGGCAGTCGAGATTCAGAAGAAACGAAGATCAGCTGAATGGTGAGATTCAACGTTCTACTGTATATGTACTTTTTTTTTCAAAATAGAGGTTGACATGATGCTGCTCCTATACATGTGTTTTGGTTTGGTCTGTTAGAATTTTAATGTAGAACACATGGAGAATATCGGATAGTTTAATTTATGCAAGAGTTGATGAGATCATATGCTAATTATTATGATTCTAGTCTATAAGGTCTACCCTGATATGAACGTTGAGATGGACTCGTATGAAATAATCTCTCTCTGTCTCTCTTTTTCAATCTCTATATCCAGGACCGTACCGAGCTATAGTTGCGCCCTGTGCCTAGCATCAATCTGGTGCTCCCACATTTTGAAAAGAATGCATTTTATGGAATAATAAGTTATTCCATCCTGAAATTTGTGCCCTTTCCACATTTGCACTCGGGGCCACGGCCCCGCTGGCCCCCCTCGGTACGACCCTGTCTATCTCTCGCTGTCTCTCTCTACATTTACCTTATTTCTGTCTGTCTCTCTATGTTTTTCTCTCCTGCTCTGTCTTTCTATGTCAAATCTCGCTTGCTCTCACTTTTATTTCAAGTTAAATCTATATTATTCATTCATTATCTGTTTGCCTATCTCACCCTGTCTGTCTGTGTCCCAGTCTCTGTCTGTATACACAATATACATGTAAGGCTAACACATGTGGAACTGTGATCACAGTGGTCCGTATTGTAAGGCTATACGAGATGGTCTTTCGATTGGTCGCCAGTTCGTTTAATAGAAAAGTGCATGGAGAGGGAAAAACAGGAAGGAAGAGAGGATTTCTCCAAAAGTTGCCTGTTTTTGCCACATTAGAGAGGCAAATGCTCTGCAGTCTGCGCGTAATAGATTAGTTTGCAATAAATAGAAATGTGCCGTTCGGTCGACTAACTTATACACTCTTTTTTTAGTGTTCTTTAATTAAATGAAGACACTGAAGATCAGGCGAACGCCTTCAACCAACGGAAATGTAAATGGATCGTTATGCCCAACTGCATCTTCTCAAATTTAGAAAAGCAACTGTAATTTTATTTTAGGCCACACCAGATCCCCCTTGAGATCTCTTACTCAAACAACTACTAACACGTTTCATAGTGGCGGCGCTGGCCTTGAAAATTTGGTACGCAATTTTTAACTGTATTTTAAAAGTAAAATGAAAACAGAACGTTTTTAAACAGGCAATGTTCAATTACCGCCCGAGTCGTTTCCAATCTGCCAAAATGCTCGCATATTTCAAGCTGTATGCGTGACATATTACACTTGCTCCCGGTCGAGGATAGCATCACATTCAAGATCATCCTCGTGGGACGGACATCGGTGGTCAAAATACTCGCATATTTCAAGCTATGTGCGTGACACACTGCACTGGCTCCCGGTTGAGGATAGGATGACATTCAAGATCATCCTCATGGGGCAGATATCGGGGGCTAGAGAATACACCAGAGAGCTCTGTCTCCCCGTCTCCAGTCAGCCAGGTCGTCGATCCTTGCGTGCTGCGGCTCGTGGGGACTTGATGGTTCCGCTCTCCCGTACATCGATGTGAACAAACCGTGCCTTCTCATGCATTGGACCATCATACTGGAACGCTCTTCCTTTACAACTTCCCAACATTGCACGGCTTGCAGCCAACTTTTCTAAATTACTCAAACCGCATTTATTTAGATCTGTCGGGTAGCTACGTTTAGCGTCTTCGAGAGATTCTTATAAGGCGCTTTGCAATTTGCCTAATACGTACGTATACTTGCTGCCAGATTTTGAAGTGGTGGGTCTCGTTAGGATCTAGATGCTGCAAAGTGGGTCCCCATGTCAAATAGGTTGAGAACCATTGATCTACTGCATGTCTTATGAAGCTATATGCGATTCCCGGGCTGACGTAGCCTACATCAACTCAAGGCTATTGGAAGCAGTGCTCAGCCGTGTACGCAGGCCATATGTGCGTAGGCAAACAGAGATCTCGACGATGCCAGGTTTTCACACCAGGAAGGAGCAAGATCATATGAAACAGTAAGCAACTCCAAAACATCAAAACAAATCGAGGCGACAGTCGGGTGAGTCGACATGTAAAAGTTGTCGTGTTACAGTAACACGACAATAAATAATAAAATTTAAATAGCCTACTGAATGCAAAAATCATTTTTATTTAGACAGAAAAAACAAAATAATAGTATGAACAGTGATTGCCATTATCAGCTGCGCCAACTTAGGACGGTATCCCGCGTCTTGTTATCTGCTGCTGCGGCAACGCATGTCAACTCCATCGATCGCTTTAACTATTGTAACGCACTACATGACGAACTCTCTACATGCCGGATTGTGTGCTTGAACACGGCGGCACGCCTTATTTTGACCGCATCCAAGGCTCCATTCCTTCTTCTTCTTTGCAGGCCAAGCTTCTTGTTCCTCGCTCTCGTACTTCTACGAGGCATCGCCTAACTTTCTCAGTTGTAGCCCTGCAACCTGGAATGGGCTCCTTGTCGCCCTTCGTCTAGTGCCCAGGGGCCACTTCACTGTGTGCTATACCAACCCTTTGTCCAATTTTGGCCGGGATTGGGTCGGGACTAGGGAGCGCTCCTGAGCTAAGAATGCTCCCGAGTGTCAGAGTAGATGTACTAATAGTATGTGTAAAATATAGTGGCGCTATATAAAATAAAAAGAATCAAATCTATGCTTGATATAGAAAAATACTTAGCCTATCTATGGTTTTTCTGCATAGTTGGTATATGCATTGGATAAAGTTTAATTATTATCAAGGATTTTAGAATACTTTAGAAACTATATCATTATCGCTCCATCTAAACTTTAGAAACTTTATTATTGGCGTGCCATATAAATTTAAGGGTTTATTAGCCAGACGTTGTTTCGTCATGTGTTCATGGTCCAAAGAGTGTACAGGCACTGGATTTATCCATCACAACGATGACGATGACGATTTTCCTCAGCTGTCGGTGGAAGCATTGACTGCCCTTCAGGAGTTTTATGCAGAGCATGCGATTGCTGAAGAACAGCGTCAGGATACCGTAACACAATCTATGCCAAAAGAAAACTGGGTAAATTTTTATTTTGAGCGCTTGAAAATCATGTAATGCATTTCGGCATCCGTTACATAGTTTTATCATCATCAGCTTATTCCCAGGCTCTATTTAAAAAAAATCGATATGCAAGGGGTAAAGATCTAGAGAGTCAGGCGGGCAGATAGTGAGATGGGTTAGGTGGATGGTGGGTAAGACTATATATTTTACCCCTACCCCCAAATGCTACCAAACTGTACCAGATGATACCTGAGACCATTGGCAATCATACGCGACCATCTGATAGTGGCGCTGACGATCCGCCGACTTTATACAATTTTTTAAAATTATTTACTAACTCATTTAAAATCACTCGCTACCACCAAGTTTACGTGTCGTAACGATCACTGATCGTGCAAGCATCCGCACAGCTCAAAAGAAACCTTCCTTAGCGACATCTATCCATTCATATAAGCGTTACATCAAATTCTTCGGCCTCATTTTATGTACAGTAATTAGAAATCGAGGAGCTACTTTCAGGCTAAAAATGCACCGAAAAATTTACTTCTGCTGCCGAAAGTTATTCGTATAATGTCTAAAAACAACACTAACCCTGACCCCAAACGACCACCACGATGCCTAATCTGACTCTAAACGACCCTTACGACTATATTCTTAGCTCACGACGCATATTAAAATTTTTTATGTGTCTTTAACAGTGCGCATGCGCCAATGGTTGCACGTGCGCAGAGGTCTTAGCGCGCTAAAGTTTTATGGTTTCGGCCGTAGAAGTAGAATTTTCGTTTATTTTGGGCAGAAGATTCGGCCGCAGAAGATTTATCCAATTAGAAAATAATCCAATAGCGGAACCGTATGAATAAAATTACAAGCAGTATGAACGAATGGCCCCAAGTTATTACAGAAATCGAATTCACCTTTTAGTCAGCCAAATAAGGGACTGATTACGCTATACATCAAATTGATCCAACGTCCGTATATATTTTTAGATTACAAAAACCATTGCCACCGTTCACAATGTATTTAATTCGTCGTGCGTATTATTTATACACTTAGATTCCGATTTTTTTATCACAAAAGCATCTCTTGCGTTTTCATACTTTAAGCCTTTCAGTTGTGAACAACGCTCTTACTTATTAAATAAAGAGCAGAAGAACAAGATTGGGCATTGTTTGACGCGTAAGCATAGTAGTAGCGAGTGATTTTCAATGAGTTAGTAAATAATTTTTAAAAATTGTATTAAATCGGAGGATCGTTAGCATCAATAACGGTTGATCGCGTATGATTGCCAATGGTCTTAGGTATCATCTGGTAAAGTTTGGTAGCATTTGGGGCTAGGGGTAAAATATATAGTCTTACCGGATGGGGTAAGGCTATATATTTTACCCCTACCCCCAAAAATCATGCAATGCCTTTCAGCATCCAACGTTATATAATTTTACCATCAGTTTATTCCCAGGCTCTTAATTAAAAGAATCAATAGGCAAGGGGTAAAGATCTAAAGAGTCAGACAGGCAGATAGTGAGATGGGTTAGGTGGATGGTGTTTAGAGTTGAAACGGCATGATGATGCTGAGAGCCTGAGACCACCTTATCCAAATAAGCAAACCTAAACCAACTGCAGTCATGATGCACCTGCCTGAATTAATTGTAAATTCACGATTTAAATCATTTTACTTAAGATTTTCACTGAAAGGTGCACAGATGCAGCTATGGTCGGCTTACTTATAACATCGGAGACCGCAACTTGCGCCTAAAATTTTGGTCTACTGCCATTGGTCAGAACAAAATGTTTTGGCACGTGATTGATACAAAGTAAGCTTCGTATATGTCTAATAGCGACACTAGCTCTAATGCTGATCCTAAACGACCCTCACAATGCCTAACCTGACCCCAACCAACCTCACGATACTTAATTTTTACACTGTTTACTTTTTTACAGTGTGCATGTGCTAAAGGTTACACAGAGGTCTTCACATAAGCCACACCCCAAATATTATGAGAAAGTTGTGGTCCCCGATGATATAAATAAGCCGCTATGGTCTTAATGTTGTCCCTGATAGGTTTAATTTTAAATGATTTTGAATGTAAGACATTTGAGAGTCTTAAGATGGACTTATCTACTGTAAGCATAGCTTTACCTGGAGCAGCCTCCTTGCGATCTTCTACTCACAGCCTTCTGGTTGTTCCGCGCATGTGCTCTGCTGCGGCCCAATCCAGGAGCTTTGTCTAGGTTGACCCCTCGGTTTAGAACTGTCTTCAACAGTCTTCCTGCACCTGGAATTACTAGCCCTCTCACCTTCTCACTTCCAGAGATGCCTTAAGACTTTGATGTTCCTTGGCCCAAGCATAAACGCTGCTGATTCGAGGGGAGCTATACAAATATTACATTACATCTAGGTAGATTTTATATAGACACATCAGCTGATTTATTTAGGGTGCTTGCCTTGTAACACACAGATTATGGGTTTGAACCTCCTCTGAGACGAGGTTCAAACCCATGGTGTAGGGACTGTGAGAGAGTTCTTTCATATTGAGCCCCTATATGTGAACAATATAGCCGCCTCCGAATATAGTCAAATAGAGTGCTCTTAACTAACATACGCATCCCATAATGCAACACACTCGGTAAGTCTGTAATAAAAACATAGAGTTAAATAATTTAATTTAATTTTTTATTATAAAATCAATATAAAGAATTCTTACTTAAATGGAAGTTAAATTGCTGAAAAGAATTCTTTCTTAAATTGATGTTGGATGCATCAAAGAATATCATAATTAGTATAGTGCAATTTGAAGATGGTTTGATAAAAATAACTGCTTTTTATTGAACATTTTATCAATCTGGCTTCAACTTAAGCAAGAAATATGTTATCATTCCAACTTCCATTTCAGCAAGTATTATTCCTAGAACTGTGGATCTTAGTATAACCGACTTATAACCAGACTTTAAATTTATTTGTTATCAGCAACTCAGTCAGTTTTGGTATGCTGATGACACGGCTCAATCGTTGGCTGAAGAGGCTTTGACTGTTGTCAAGGATAACGGAAGGTAAGGCATAAAACATTTTGTATTACTTCAGAGTCCAAGACAACCTATATTTAGATTCTTCTGTTCTAACTTCATTTTATTACCTTTTTATCCATTAGTCTTGCAATAATAAAAATAATAATAATGCATGAATACGAAAAATATTAGACTTTGCAATTAATGCCCAACTTTTACATGTATACAGTCCAGTTACAGGTATTTAATTAATGAATCACCAGAAAATTAATTAATGAATGGCGATAGAAAGAAAAGCTGCAAAAAAGGTTGGAGACAAAGATAAAGTAAGAGAAATGAACAGCGCCTTCCAAAAGCAAGCATGGAGAGATAAAGAAAAACATCTAAATGAAATGTGCAGAAAAATGGAGGAAGAGGGAAAGAAAGGGAGAACTAGAGAAATGTTCTCAAAAGTGAAGGCAATAACGAGAAAATTTTGACCTAGAATGGGCTCACTGAAGTCAGGAGACGGAAAAGTAATTGGGGATGAAGAGGGAATGAAGAAAAGATGGAGAATATACGGAGGAATTATACAGCGAAGATAAGGAAAGAGCAAATCGATATAACAGAACACGAAAAAGAACCGGAGGTTATGGAATGGGCAATCAAACAACTGAAGGAAAACAAAGCACCAGGACAGGATGGAATACCTATAGAACTGATAAAAGCTGGAGATGATGCAATGATAAAGACAATAACAAAAATATGCTACAACATATGGACAACCGGAGAATGGCCAGAGGACTGGAAGAGATCCCTATATTTAAGAAAGGAGATGCGAGGGATTGTGAGAACTATAGGATAATAGCGATGATATCGCACACAAGTAAAATACTATTCAAAATAATTCACAAAAGAATGGAGAGCACAATTGAGAGAGAGCTTCCGTACAACCAGGCAGGATTTAGGAAATCTCGGGGAATGCAAGATCATATTGACATTTGTTTCATTGACTACAGCAAGGCATTTGACTGCATCAACCATGAACTGATGTGGAAAACCCTAATTGAGATGGGAATATTGAAACATTTGATACAGCTACTCAAAGGATTGTACGAAGACCAGGTGGTGCTGATATGAACAGAATTTGGAGACAGACAAAATTAAGAAAGGGGTGAGGCAGGGGTGCATTCTGTCCCCATTTCTATTTAACCTGTATGTCGAAAGGATAGTGAGGAGGACGGAAATGGAAGAGACAAATGAGGGAGTAAAGATAGCCGGAAGAATGTTGAACAATCTAAGATATGCGGATGACACAACACTACTGGCAGGGAAGAAGGTAGATCTGTTAGACCTGATAAGAAGGTTCAAGAGAGAAAGTGGGAAGGCAGGTCTATGTTTCAACATAAAGAAGACAAAGATCATGACAACAGCCGATTGGGACAGTTTTGAGATAGACGGAGAGGAAATAGAGGTGGTAACAAGCTTCACATTGTTGGGAGCATTAATAGAAAAAGAGGGAAAGTGTGATTTGGAAATAAAAAGAAGTGTGGTGATAGGGAAAGCTGCAATGAATGGACTGGAAAAGATATGGAAGGATAAACACGTGAGCATAGAAACAAAAAAATGCTAGTGAGGGCAATGATCTTCCCTACAGTACTATGTGGCTGTGAGACGTGGACAATGACAAAGAACATGGAGAAAAAGATTAACGCATGTGAAATGTGGATATGGAGGAAGATGCAGAAAATATCGTGGACGGAGAAAAAGACGAATGAAAGGGTGCGCATGGAGATTGGAGTTGAGAAGGATGAGACATTACAACAAACAGCGCTGAGAAGGAAGCTGAGTTTCTTCGGACATGTTGTGCGAGCAGATGGATTGGAAACGGAAATGAAGTTGGCGTGCGGAGAAGGAAGGAGAAAACAGGGGCGACCAAAGAAAAAATGGATGGACGAGATACACGAAAGAACCGGAATGAACCTGGAGGTGTTAAGAGATGCGACTTCAAAAATAAAGTACTGGAGACGTTTTTCTGCTGCGATCGCTAAAGTTTCAAGAACTGACAGCACAAGGTGACAAGGTGAATTCCTAAAGAATATGTTTAGATTACCATAATAATATGACCTTTGAAACAGTCATGGTCACTGGACATGTGGTCTATCAATGGCGTGGTAAGTGGACCAGGCCAAATTAGCCACTTGGGACTCCATGGCATGCTAATTATAAATGGGAAGCCCCTTTTCGCAGTGAGAGCTAGATGATACGGTCAATGTTCCCTCTAAACGAAGTGCATTACAAATTGTGCAGATGTTACATCAGGGAACAGGACCTTGATATAGCTGTGATAATGACGATGGTATCCTTGTTCCCTTCTGATACTAATACTATTAGTGAGTTTGCTGACTGTTTTTTTGCTGCTGTGATAACCAAAGGATTTGTTTTGTGCTAGAATTGCTTGTCTCAGTTGTCCATCCGTCTTCAATAAGCTTCGAGAGCTCAACCAACTCAAGTGCAGAATATTTTGTCTCGAATATGATAGAAGATTTGCTTCATTTGGATCTGACTTTGTATTTTACGACTACAATGATCCTCTTAAGCTGCCAACAGAATTTGAAAAGAATTCCTTTGATTTAGTCGTTGCGGATCCGCCATTCTTGTCAGAAGAATGTCTGAGAAAGACTGCAATGACTGTGAATTACTTGGCCAAAGACAAAGTTATTCTTTGTACAGGTTGGTCAAATGACTTTCTGTTTAGAGGTGTTAGCTGACAGCCAAGTACTGTGGCATCAGATACGTTCTGTAACATCGCCTCCTTGATATGTAAAGTACATTTAATGATGAGTTGTTCACGTTGAACTTCTTTACATATGATAGACATTCCTCATTTTCTGTTTTCAGAATAGTAGGTATCTAAAAAGCTGTGGGTTGACAAACGAAATTTCTGTTGGAATGTAATAAAGATAAAAGTGAGTGACTTATGCCGCAAGGCGACAGTCATTTCTTATGTATTAGATAGTTATCAGTTTTTTTGGAAAGGCTCACAAATGGAACGCTCTGGCGATTTAAAATTTTTATAAAATGTTCTTCTCTGAATTGCTAAATCAATGTGACTATTGTCAGCAAACAATTTATTTTAAATTTCAATATTTTGACATTCTTAGTTTTGAATGCTTAGCTAAAGTGGTTACCAAGTTCAAGATCCCAATAGAAAAGAAGAAGAGGATGACACAACACACACACATACATCATTCACACACACATACACGTGTGATGCATATTTACCATTATCCTTAGCACTACAGCTGTTTCCATTCTTTTATTTTTATACAGATAAAAATATGTATTTACTAATTCTGTATACATAGCCATAAACTGAAGCCTGTTAGTGTTAATGTTGCAGGTGCTGTAATGGAAGAATTGGTTCTGGAATTGATGAATGCATCACCTTGCCAGTTTAAACCTATCCATGCCAATGGCCTTGCAAATGAATTTCGATGCTACACCAACTACAAGCCTTTAGTTCTCAACTGATTCATTGAGTCTATAGTCTGTCAAAAAGGCTGAAGTATGCAATTCAATGTTGGCCACCAATGCCTTTGTAGCAGACACATGAAGCAAAGTGGAATTGGAATTCATCTCAGAATTGGGAAGCTAGACAACAGATGCAACCAATGACCTAAAAATTTTCTACTTGTTCCAGAAGATTTTGGTGGATGTTCAATAAGGAAATGCCATGTGCCTGTCCAGATTGTTAGCACCATGCTCTGAGCCATTCTAAGATGTCTCTTTTGACAATAATGACAATGATGATGGTCTGTTTAAGTATGGAAGGAAAGCTCATGTAAAATAATAATTATACATGTAACATGACTCGTTTGCACAATCAGGTGTGTATATATCAACTTATCCAACTAAGAAAATAATAGAAATTCTGCACAATATTTTGCAGGTTACATTTACAGTGATTTTTACTGAAGAGTTGCTAAGACAAAGTAGCAGATGAGGGTCATAAATCTGTTTCATCACATGGGAGGGAAAATGGTCCCTTGGAAAGCGTGTATACTTCCCTTAGGAGGCCCATTTGAACAGCACTGCGTAATAATTCTAATCATTTAATTAATGCGTTATTTAGAGCAAAACAATATTCATAACTTCAATTATCGGTAATGACTGGTTGCCACAACCGAGTTTAGTAACATAATAGGTTATTGTTAGCAAATGTAGTTGTTCGCATTGTGACAGTATTGTTCTGGCTAAGCAATACGACGAGAGTTTCTCTTGTTGAACCAAATAAGTTTGAAAGTATTATTCAGTCACTCGTATCTTCATTTTGACTTCCTGCATCTGCGTGACTTAGTAAACATTCACCTTTGGCAACTCATTTGTAAACCGAACTGTTACCCATTTCTGCATGTCTTTGTGTGAAGTTTGATAATCACTATTCTTTCACAATGTGTTGAGTAAGAGCATTAGAAATATGCACACTGTTAGGAGCAAAAAGTAAGTCAATACTGCAGAAGAAATACAATGTCAGCAAGCACCAAATAAGTTTCTCAATGTTTAAAATCCAAGAACTCCTGAAGAGCGTGTCAAATTTCCACAAGACTTAAGTGCTTTTTATACATGGTCAAGCAAGTGTCGGAATGTGGAAAAACTGCATTCGAAAGAATCTGATGAGAAAGGAAAAGACAAGTAGCATGCAGTCACTGTAAAGTTTTCACAGTTCTGAACAAACGTCTGGTTTTCGGGTTTATCTCTCCTGGCACTTTAGCATTTGCCCTAAGAATTTGAATATGCATCAGGGAAAAGTTTTTGGAAATTGGGGCTGTTGGCCCAAAAATATTTATAATTGTATATTTAAAATAGACTATATTGTGAGGAAGGAATTTCTTCACATTCCCCAAGCTTTAAAGTGGGGAAGAAATTCTCTTCCCTGGATTTATGGCCATGTAGGAGATAAACAGTCTAGTAAGCATTTCAGTAAAAGTCGACACATACATGGTAGTACAACAATGAATGAGGTTTTGCAATTGAATCAACAAACTTCTGTCTATGTGATTCAGGTCTTAGAGTGTCTAAAAGTTAATGTTCATGTCATTGCTACTCCAAAGAGTAAAACAGTGAGCAATGGATCTTGCAATTCTTACATGTAGTCTAGTGAATCTGTACATGTATCTCTACCAGTCTCTGGGTTTTGTGTGTGGCACAAACCGTGTCCTTTTCTGACTCATGAGTACGATGGAAGTTGTTTGCCAAGTGGCCTCCTGGGTATGGGTGTACCTGGACCTGGTATTGAACAGTGCTATTGTGATGAGTGGTGTCTGTTCACCACCACATTTAAAAGTTTTGGTGACAGTCGCTTCCGCTTTTTGGACCTGTGCTCAAAATTTATATTTTAGTGCTTTGACAGCATTATTTGGTGTGAAGCATTGAGTTAATCTTGATGTTTTCGTGCAAAATAGCGAGAATGAAAGTGGAGACAGAAGAAGAGGGTGATCACCATGCTTTGGGGAGGAAATGTTACACCCTAGCGTGTATTTATTAATATATATATGTATATGTGTATATATATATATATATATATATATATATATATATATGTATATATGCTTCCATGCATAATCACAAGTACATTTTACACTGCCCTGTAATCCGTGTGTAGTGTTTAGGTTCCTTCCTCTGGAACGGTCTTATTGTATTCATACTACTACTCTCTTATGTTATTAAATTAAGAACTGGTTATTTTTATGAAATTATAACAAAATGCCTTGAAGACGGTCGGATGCTTGTTTATAAATGTCTGGATATGTATGCAAACATGTTAACATGCAGACATACAGATAGGTCATCTGCAGATCTTTTTATAAACTGAGGCCTTTTTGAAGAAAGTTCAATACTTTGGCAAACAGAAATCCTTTAGCCTTGTTTTATTTTCATCAACAGACTGCTCTCTAACATTACAAGTTTACTGCAGCCAACTTCTAAAGCCATCGAGAGAATGAAACTTTCACGTTATGGTCTATCACAGGCTACCATTTACGCAAAGTTAAGTAATGAAGAGAATAAGATGTTCAACAGAATTTCAAATTATATTCTCAACAAATCTTACACTTTTACATTTACATAGAATGACTCATTTATTTTTATATACAGCATTTGCCCAAAAGAAACAATTTATGAACCTATAGTCAAGAATCGACTGTTGTTGTCTACAGCATGACTGCTTCAATGTCGTCATCGAGATCTTTGCCTCTAGCATCTATTAATGACCTATGACCTGGATTTGACTGCTTCTGCGCTTGAATCTTACTATTCTTTGACGACAGTTGATCACTATTTCTGTCACCATCACTGCCAAACAGTTCATCAATAACATTCTTTTTTGGTTTTACAACATTATTTCCTACGTGAGAGTTGGTATTAACACCATTTCTGGTGGACTTGCTTGTGGCACTTCCAGTTAGGAAGGACGGCTGATAGTCTCCAAAGGCAGGAATGTTCTCGTCATTTACCACCATCTGTCTTTCACGTGGAAGAAATTCATTTTGTGAAGGTGTTGTCAAAAAGAACTCCTTGTCATTCATAACTTTTTGCTCATCGATGGCTCTCATCCTGGCCAAGAGCAGAGCCTTCTCTTTAAGCTGCTCCTTCTCTTCCAGACTTTGTGTTTCACGATCAGCTTCCAGATCTCTTGCACATCTGTCTCTCTTTTCCTTTACCATTCTATCTCGTTCATGCAAATCCCTTTCCAGTCTCAGTTTCATTTCTTCGTCTTTATTATTCTGTTCCTGTTTGTTAAGAATTCCTTTTTCATCATCCCGTCTTAGTTTTACGCTTTTTTTCAACTCTTCTTCCTTTTTAATTTTCTCATCAGTGGCAGCCATCTGTTTCTTTTGCTTCTTAGCTGTTTCTGTCGCCATTTCCTCTTCCAATTTGCGTTCTCTTTCCATTTCCCATTGCCTCTCGATTTCCCTTTCTCTTTCAAATTGTAGTCTTCTTTCCAGCTCTTTATCTGCTTTATCCAGTTCTTTTATCTCACTTTTGTTGAAGGGTTTCTTCATCTGATGCTTTCTCTCATCAATAACCATATCCTACAATACAACACCATGCAATCTAAGCAACATGTTATTAATTGGACACTAGATGTTTGATTGTCCCAGGATGGTTAAAAGCATTTTGAAATGTCCTTCACCTCTTCCTTTTCCTACTCCACCACCCTCTTTCACCTTCATCTCTTCCTCTCTTCCTCCACCTCCCGTTTTTTCTCAGGTACCTTTTGAGCATTGCTAGGTGCAACAGTTCAACTTTGTCATCAATGTTTAGTGAAGAAAGATGAAAGCCAATCCTATTTGGAGAGAAGCATCAGTGTCTACCATTCGCCTGAAACTCACTTCTATGCAACCAAATCAATTTGGTTTTGTTGGATTGAGATGGAGTCTTCAATAGGTAAACTCAGCAACAGGACTGAGGCTGTCAAAAAATGTTTAAATGACAACCCGGGTACCCATGGACCTGCGCGGTCTCTCTCTCTCTGTCTGTCTGTCTGTCTGTCTGTCTCTCTCTCTCTATATATATATATATATCTCTACATATATATATATCTACCTGTCATTGACTATGTAACTGGTTATTCCAATGTAAAAGTCTGTTTGAAGATTACAGCTTACGACACGTCTCACAATTTACCTAGTAAACTGAGATTGGATTAAACACTTTCATGATGCTCTGGATTGGTTCCTCTGTCACTTATAGTACGCTCTCCTTGTTAAAGTGTTAAACTGAACTCTCACTTCACCAGGTGAATGGTCCATATGATAATCTACCAGATGAATGATTCATGGTGAATTCCCTCCCTCCTTGCTCTCTCCATTCATATTTAAAGATTTCTTGAACTGCTTATTATATACCCCTATCAGCTGTAAATATGCCCAGTCCTTGTGCCTTAATGGTCCAATCATTTGACTGCTTATTATATATGCCCAGTCCTTGTGGCTTAATGAACCAATCATTTGACAGCCTTTCTTCCCATGTTGTCTTATAGGCATTGATCATACACAGCTCAACAATCAATAAAACCAAAGTAAAGATTGAACAACAGAAATCAAAATGGACTGTTCTGGAAAATGATTTTTCCTTCAGAAACACCTAAATGACTACCAGGACATGGAATATAAAGGACATGGAATATAAAGTTCTCACCAAGCTGACAACAGATCCCTTTCTGTTGTGGCCATGATGTTTGGTTGGTCTGACTTGTCGTGCTACCTGATGTGGTTGTGGTGGGATGTCTGAAGAAGGAGGTGAAGAACTAGTGCAGCTACTATTGCGATGAGGTGGCTTCACCAACTGACGATTCGCTCGAATATTGCACACACCTAGCTCTCTCTCCTTTTCCTTTAACATTTACATAAGTTATGCTTCAAATACAATACAATTCAACTTGTACTTTGCTTATATTTGGCAATTTTATGACTATGCTAATAAATTCACTTGTAAATGCAGAGTGCGATGTGTCTAAAAGAAGCAGGTGTGTTGGCTGTTCAGAATTTCTGGGAATTTGAATTTTTTCAAATTCTCACCATGCCCTCATTGAGCAAGTAATCCATTTGCCTTACAGTTCACAAGGAACTGCATGTTAACCAACCAATCTATTTCATGCTCATTCCTCATAAAAAACTGGAATAAATGCACAATAAAACATTCCTGTCATCCCAAAAAATGATGAATTGCATAACCGCCTACCCAGAAGTTTAAAATGATAAGTAGGAGTCATTTTTTGACAACTTAGTCACATAAACATTTTCAGTGGCATTGAAATTCACAAGCATACCAGAGATGTAAACCTTACACCACAAACAACAGCACATACTCAACGCAAGCATCGAGATGTGGCTGGCAGAACAGCCAGTCGCAGCCAAATTTCGTTTGGAAAGAATGTTACTTTGGTTGGATTCTGAGCTGCTTGCATGCAAATGTCTTGTATATTAACAGAAGCAGCTAATAATAGTGTTTTGTACTTTTCCTGATCCAAAAACAGTGACATTATTTTTTACATCAATTGTCTATTCTATTCTGTTAAAGTAAGTGTTTGACTTGCATTATAAAAAGGCATTATAAAAATATTTAAATATGAAGTGTGATTACATGGCTGCATTGAAGCCTGACACTCATAAATATGAATTTATAGTGCTCAGAGAACACTTATCCTGCTCAAGGTGGAAAAAAATATTTGTCTTGTGCAATAAAAGAGGCTACATATCTAATTTCTTAAGTTTCATATTTGTATTTTCTACTACCTTGAGAAGTGTCTGAATTCGTTCCAACTCCACCTGGAGGTCCGTCAACTTATTGTTTGTTTCCTTCTGTCTTGCTCGCTCAATTCCGAGCTCATGCTTATGGTTCTTTTTCAGGTGTTCAATATGCTCTTCCAGCTTCTACAATAACAATAAATAAAACAATTTCTCTAAATACTTCTCTATTAAGGTTGTGCCACAATACAAGTCACATCACTATCCAATGATTCCAGGCAGAACTTGGCCAGAATGAAGTCTGTCTCAAAATTTCTCACAGTCCTGTACTTCTGTGGTAATAGGACCAGTAAACCTTTCTTTACACTTCCACTTCTTAATAAGAAAATTAAAATTAGTTTCATATTGTTGTAACACATTTCCCCACAGTCCTGGTCGTCCTACAACCTCTGGTCTTCTCCAATATCTGTCGTCTGTCTACAGCATCAATTGAAGTCTTTGGCGATGTGGACAGCGGCACAATAAAAGTCATTCAATTCAGAAAATCCATCAAAAGGAACTCAAGAATTATTTCCATCTGATCAGCCAGTTTAGATTAAATATATTTCTAAGCTAGTCTTATTTCAAGGCATTTCTAAAGCACCCAAAGGCAGCATATGAATTCATCACATACACAGTGCTTTTATGATTTACTTAATGGGAAACTACAGTAAATGTCACAATATGTACATATGTATATACATATGTACAATTGTACATACATTCAACTCACTCCAAGGATGCACTAAAATACAAGTATGAAGATCATAATGGGGATTCAGCAAAAGTTACAAGGAACACGTCAAAATGTTTAAGTAATTTAATATAGCTAGGTATACATGTTTACATAGTGCATTTAAAGCATTCTGATACAGAAACAGTTATACAACAACAAGACTTCTGTCCAGTCACCTCTGATATAAGGAACACATATGACGCAATAACCTTGTACGTAATAAGTCAATTCATATGCAAACACTAGAATAAGCAACTTTACGGGAAAATTAAATTCAGTGCAATGCAATAAAAACAGTGCAATAGAGCACAGCATAAAGTGTGACATGCAATATGAATACAAATACATAATATTGATTCATCTGAGAATTTATATAGCTCCCCTTCAAGGAAACTAATCAGAGGCACATCCGACTCCAACAAACCTAAAACGAACAGTTTGAAGTTCAGTGAGGAAAGTTTCAGGTATCATCCCATGGCATAGACGCAGCTCCAGAGGACGACTATTCCAGATCACTGGGCTTAACACAGAAAATGCTCCAATTTGCAAAGGAACCAAGAGAACTCCATTTTCTGCAGAGTGTAGGGGCAATGCCCTGGGATACTAGTGTGGCACGGTGGATTGGTTAGAGCGGTCAGCCTGTAACGCTTGGTGTGCACTGTGTGAGCAGGTTCGATCCGAGGCAAAGCTACTAGCTAGCCAGCATAAATAGGGCAATGCCATGGTGAGAGTGCCAGACAAGGGCAGCAGCTGCCCTGTACTCTGCACTCAGTATTCTTCTGATTTTGAGAGAATTATTGAAAAGTAAGACGAACCTAAACGCACAATGTAAGCTACTCATTCAGTAGAAATGACGAGGTAATCCTACCTTGAAGGCAGTTTCTCTTTCTTTTAGGTCCACTTCAGCCTTCATCAGTTTGCTGTGGAGTTCATCTCGCTCAGCCAGCTGTTTATCATCCACCAGTTCCTTCATTTTCTTTAGAAGCCTCTGGGTTCGCTGCAGTTCATCCTGTGTAGTCTTCACTTTTTTCTCCTTTTCTTTGATGAGGTTCTTTTGTCGTCTCAGCTGTTCTCTGAAGACATGAGACTCCTGTGCCTGGCGCTGAAGCAGCGTTGGCATGTCGTTCTCCTGTTGTTCGTATTGTTCGAGGCATCGCTCTCGCTTCCTCAGCTGGTGCCGCATGTCTCTATTCTCCTGCTGCAACTCAATCAGCTGTGTTGCCATCTCGGCCACTTTGTTGCGAAAGTCATTCACCTTGAGACGGTTTGCGGAGAGGACATGCCTGGCAGCCACTGACCCCTCACCTCCTCCTCCAGAACCCCCATGGGGGCGATTCATACTCACCATGTTATGCCTTGATTTGTGAACAGAGCTTCTGGTGACCTTAGTTCCACTTCCTGCATCAACAAAAAAAAGAAATGGAATCTCAACCATTTATTACCAAGTGCTGACTACACTGTAGACTTATAAATATCTTTGGTTAATGAGAAACAAACTGACAAATCGCAATAAGTTACAAAAGGTCAATTTTTATTTATTTTTAAAAAAATTTGATTTTGTTAGCTACAAATTTGATTTTATAAAGAATCCTGGAAATAAAATTTCTATCGTCTTTTACTGGGAGAGCAAACACATCTCAGTACATTTCCTGTTTTTGTGTTACATTCAATTTTACTGATTGTCAACACCGACTGACAGTGAAGGCATATCCTTCAGCTGACCACAAGATGTAAAGTGACTTTTTATTTTCTTAGACTTGACATAATATGAACTTGGTCGATGGCCAATCTCATCCATCTGATCTTTATACTCAACATTTTCCTCATTTTACATATGAATAATTTTTTAGGGATTCTACCAATGGAGCAACAATCTTTCTATCTTGTCAGAAGTTTGAACTTATGACCTCCAGAATGATAGCCGTGCATGCTAACCACTAGACTACCAAACATTCTATGTAAAATTATTCAAAACGGAGTAAGTGTCCTCCTATAAAGAATTTGCAACACTCATCAATTTAAACCGACAACAGAGACAAACAGAATTCCATTCCATCATCTTCTGACAACAGACAGATACAGACAGACGGACAGAGACACAAAGGTAAGAGACTGGACATTCAGCTACTGGCTGTATAGAGTATTAGATGATCTGAGCAGCGATTGGCAACGTACGAAGAAGCACGGTTGATGCAGAGGGCAAAAGGTGAGGTATACAGTGATATATTATATCACTTGTAGTGCAATATATATATATTTATATATATATACTTATATACTACTTTTTGATTCTGAATGGCATTTTCTAAGAGTTTTACAGTTCTGGACTTAGTAAGCTAGATAATTTTGTAGTTGTAACAAGTTGGCTACTGTTCCTGCTAAAACTGTGCTCTGATCAGGGTGCTTTGTAGCATGTGCTAGTAGTTCTTGTCCTTGTTAGTGTACAATTAGATATGTCATTGTGTTTTTGATTATTTTTTATTACTTATGTTGAATATCAGCAATTAATACTGACTATAAATTTGCATAAGCCTACTGCTTGGTGACTATCAATGCACCATGACATAACATTAGCAAAGTAGTTTTAAAAGTAGTTAACTACTGATATGGTAGTTAAAAATGTAGTTATAACTACTTGTCATCTAAAGTAGTTAAATAGTAGTTATAACTACATATTTTTAAAGTAATTAGGAAGTAGTTTTAACTACCAGTCAAGTAGTTAGTGCCCATCACTGGTGACCTGCATTGAAATACAACTACTGACTTGAACACTTGACTTGACTGAAGAACTATCAGCTGAAGTGGGTCTGAGTAACTCTCTAAAAACTCTGTGTACTCCATTGCAAACAAATACTGTGAAGACTTCCTTAAAATCTATATTTACGGGTTTATATCTTCCATATCTTCCACTTTTCATTAAGCAGAACGACACATAGACCTCAAGCGCATAAATGAGTGCACGTTGTATAACTATACAACACTCGTACATTCATTAAGTAAACGAACTAGGCCAGGTGAATCTACTCAAACGAAACTCATACAAATTCCAATGTGTGTCTATGGACACACATTGGAAGTCTGTATACATCAACACATCAATGTCTTTATATGGGTAGGACAAAACAACTGAACATGCAAAGCTAGCCTTCATAAAATGCTTTAATATCTTCTGCCATTAACTTAATAGGAAAAAGCATGGTCTCATGTCAGTGACAATCTGTGCTAGTTCAAACAACTTCAGATTATGTAGCATACATCTAAAACAACATGAACAACTGGATAATCTACAAAATGCCCAGTGCCTCAATACTTAGTTGATCTAGAGCGATTGTGGATGCAGTTTTGAGGTCGAGCATATGGCGCATTCTGCGAAGGTCACGGATATGCAGAACAGACTGAAGAGCGGGAAATCTAAGTGATGTGATCGGAAAAGCTAAGGTTTAAGTGAAAAATTGCAGCTAAGTAGCGGACATGAGAATTTGCATCGGATGTGTGGATGGCCGCTGAGTCAAGGTTTAGAGAAATAAAGGGATCTGGAATTCTCATGAGTTGCTCACGGAGGAGGTCAATAAGTGTGAATTAAATTTTTTCCCGCATATGACGTGATTTGTGTAATCACATGGAGAAAATGATCAATGGAGTTAGAGAAGCTGCTTTGACAGAAAGAGATGAACAAAAGCATATAGGTTGAACGCCAACGGCCATAGTTGGTGTACAGCACATGACTTGGCAATTGCAGACATTGCTCTGGTGAGTTCACTCACTATGAACATAACATGTCTGCATGAAAATTGTCCACAGCGACAAGCAAACGCCTTGACTTCTATATTGACTTAACAACGTGTGTGTGACTGATGGATGGAAAAGAGCAGATAAGACGAGTCTGCGCAACTGCTTCTCAGCGACACTTGTCCAGACCAGACATCATCTGTCATGAAGTAGAAGAGAAAGTGTCCTCATGAGTCATGAAGCCATGGCTAATGAAAACGAGGACAATCAGGATTAGTTTTGGTTCTGAGGTGGAAGGAGCAATGACTCAGTCACCCAATTACAAATTATCTTCTTCTGGAACAAGGCAAGGGTCACCAAATAGTCAACCAAAGGTTACAGAGATCCAGTGGTCAATATCACTGTTGAGGCCATCCCCAGATGTGGTAGGATGTTGCAAAATTGTCTCATGGTTCATTCGCTAATGAATGGTGTATGTGAGAAACGTCACTCGTTTCGGTAGCACCGCTACTGATCCCTCAAATTAACAGATACCACATTAGACATGCATGTTAATCTCTGCCAAAAAACGAAGTCTCTATAGACCTTGATGACGAAAGAACATCTTCAGCAGCAATGCTCAATAGTCGCTGGATGCCTTCTGTTGGATGCTAGATACTGTCACCGCAATCTATGCTGGTTGCTGGACACCTTCACCCAGGTGTGTCAATGCCGATTGCTGGATGCATTCGCATGTATGCGATGGTCAACCTTGGTTACTGGACACGTCGATCTGATTTTCGTTGGGCCATACCTCCACCTTTGGTATAATTCGCTTTGATGCTTTCTCCAGTTTGGACTTTCCAGTAAGTACGACAAACACTTTTATAAGGCGTTGAAGCAGAAAAATCAACAGAAAGAGAATACAGCAAAAGCAAAAAAATCAATGCATAAACTGTAAATATGAAGCTTAGCTGTAAAAAAACCTAGGTTACATAGACTGCATCAGACGAACTAAAAACAAATACTTGCAAAACTTACAGTTTGTGTCACATGACTCACCCAGCTACAGTCATGGAAAATAATAATGTAAACAGGTTTATAGTATCAGAATGTATGTTCATGCTTATTACTAATTCAAACTGACACATCGCATTAAGATTATAAGACATAGTATGAGCAGACGATTACAAGTTATTACAGGAGTTGAATTTAACTGTATGGCAGCCATGTAAGGTACTCATCATGACCTACTGATAAGTTTACCATAATTACCAACACCATCTAAAGAATGAAAGGGTAAGTCGACCATTTGGAGGGTAGTGGGAATCGATGCTGCATGCATCTTCTGCTCTTCATGTGACTGTTACCCTTAATCTCCCTCCCCCTCCCATCAATGCTCGTAGCTACACCGTCGAAATCATGCACAACACTGTAGAAATTATGCAAATATACACTGAAAAAAATAAACAGCAACAATGCTTAAACCTCACTATTTGAACAAGTGACGAGAGATGGTCATAAACGTACTAACAATCGGTTTTTACAGTTCTGCACATGTCCCTTGTCAATTCATTAACGCTCATTTAAAGCTGTGAATCTTTTACATTTGCTGGTAACCATTTGAAAATATACTTTTCAAACAGTCCATCAATCAGTCCCAATCAACTTAACTTTGACAATAGTGAAAGTATCAAACATCCAATTGTTGGGAATGATCTTATAGTAAAACATTATAGGGCAATGATCAATTTTAAGTAAGATTTTTATTATTATTCAATCAAATAGAACAATGATTATAAGCTAAAATGACGTGAGCGAAAATGGATACAATTGTCAGACTCTTATGCGCAACTGCCTACTTGGGGTGGCCCGACCTACCTAAGATCTTTCTGCACCTCAGTGTCCTCTTTACCTGCAAGGGCTTCCTTGCGATCTTCCACTCGTGGCCTTCTTGTTGTTCTGCGCATGCGCTCTGCCACGGCCCAGTCGCAGAGCTTTGCCTATGTTGGCCCTTCAGCTTGGAACTGTCTGCCACAGTCCCTGCGCCTGGAGTTACTGACCCTTTCACCTTATCAGTTTCGGAAACGCCTTAAGACCTTTTTTTTCCACGTACAGACGCCAGTTAAGAGCGGCGCTATATAAACGCTTGATTACATTACATTAGAACAGTTAACACTTTTTATGTACATCACATAAGATCTGCACTACCTAAAACTATTTACTATTCTACTCAGAGCCGGCTCCTGGCATAGGCGACATAGGCAGCAGCCTAGGGCGCCAAGCTTTAGGGGGCGCCAAATTCTAGAAAAAACGTTTTTTTAGGAAAACAATTTTTTATAATACAAAAAAAACAATGATTCAATTAGTTATTGAAACATAATTCTAGGCTCATTCCAGTTCCAACAACAATATTCAGTCCCCTAACACCTCAAACAGGTTTAACGAGATCTTGTATCAGTCTTGAAGTTAGATCTGCGTTACCTGTGACTTCTAGCTGCAAAACTTGCAATCAGAGAAAAGACGTCATATGCCTAATTTGCTTAGTAGAAACATTGCATCAGACAATCAAAACATTGTGATAATTATAATATAGTTGAAAACTTATATAAATTAGGCCTGCTCTAGGTGCCTTGCATATTGATATTGTAATTCAATAATTAATAACCAGTGTGCTGTACTTTAAATTAATTTTTTTTATAACTTTACTGTTGCATTGAGAATTATTCTGACCCTTCCTGTAACTGTTGCATCAGAGGAACAAAGCTTTTCGAAATTGAAACTTATTATATCACATCAACATAAAAATTATTTGTATTTGTAGAGAAATATTTCTTGGCTATTTGACTAAATAAAATATAAGTTATGTAAATATAATTTCTTAAATAGCATAAAAAAATGTTATATATTGATAAAATCCTAATTATAGCAATTGATCCTTGCGTAGGCCTACTTGTAATGTTTGCAGCGCTCATGAATAAGCTGGTGTTCTGCGCTTGGCTTTCAAATCATCTATAGCTTATATTGCACAAAACCGCAGTGTGTGCCTGACCCCAAAATTTCTCACGCTTTAGTATTCGGGAATGGGGGGTGCTCTTGTAGGTGTCGGTCTAGGGCGTCAAATTACCTGAGTCGGCTCTGATTCTACCAGATCTAAACAAGCATTAAAATTTAAAAATAAGGAGACCATTCCATTGGCAGTTCAAGAACTATTATGAAAAAAGACCATTCCTACCAATGAACTCCTTCTTTTTCAGTCGATTTTTTCTTAAGCTCTCATCATCAGAATAAAACTGTTCACTGTACGATGACTTATCAGAGTCACTATCATGACTTCCTTTGTGCGTTTTGTCAGACTCTTTGCCGTGATTCAAGTGATGGCCTTTGACATCTGAGGAGGCACTCTGACTTCTGTATGATTCTGACATCTTCTAGACCTACAATACAGGAAATCATCAGTCTGTCAATCAATATAGTTAGCCATTGATACAAATCAACATGCTGCTACATATTTTTAACTTAATTTACCACATTCACTAGAATAGGTAATATTATTGTCACAAACCTTGCTAAAATCAGTCACAACCTCTGCAGCAAAGTTACATATAGGCAGTTGGCTTCAACCAGTGAGTGGAGGGTGCGTAGCTAACCGTCCAAACCCGAATTCACGAAACGAATTTCCACCATATCCCGAACCCGGAATTTTTAACCCTTTAACAACTAATGTTTAGTCAAACGTAAAGCATAATCCTTAACACTGGTTGTTAAAGGGTTAAAGTCGACCCAAATTCCTGAAAATGCTAAGTGTATTATATGACGAAAGAAACCCATGCCATTGCTCAAAATGACCATCCCATCCATGTATATTCAAGGTCACTCACCACAGCAATACAATAGCGATAATTTCTTTTATTCAGTTCAGATGTTATATGAACACATTTATATAAAAACTAAAAACATAACAAATACACACGTCAATGTATATAGGGTACACATTGCGCAGCGATACTCTATATAGGGTTGATATCTAGGTAAAGGTGCATTTTAGCATATTTTACCGACATTTATTTCATTTTTAATTCGGGAGATCAAACCTTTCTATGAACCATTTTCGGGGAATCGTGCCCCTTCAGCATTTTTGGGTATCTATGATTCGGGCCTGCCAATGTAGGCCTATGCATGTATTGTTTTGTATCGTATTGTATTTAAGCATTTATAAAGGGCCTTTAGTAGGATGAACCGTTCAGAAGTGCTGCCAGTGCAAAAGGCCCAGCGAGAAGAAGTAGGTTTTGAGAAAAGCAAAGAGGATGAGAGACTGCCAGATAAAATTTTAGAGAGAACAGATGGCGAAAGTGCATTCCACAGAGAGGGGCCAATTATGTATGCATCAAGAATCTTAATTCAGTCAGTGTAGTAGCAAAAGTGCTTTGGGTACAAGCATACATACTAGGGTTGTACCAAATTGGTGATCATCCCTATTCAGCCGAATACAAATAATTGCTATTGCTGTCTGATGCAAATTCAAAAATTGAGGAGTTGTATTAGGCCTAAGTACACAAGTTATGGCAAATGACTGTAAACAAAATGAAACCATTATACAAACACTTACATCTCAATGATTCGAAAGCTTACCTAAAATGTAACGGTATTTAAACGCACACGGACAACCTAAGGAATCTTATTAAACATAAATGTTTACATACTGCCAAGCAACACAAACTCATTTTGCCTCAGCTTTGAAATCTGTGTAGACGTCATCATTACCAGTGTATAATCAAGTAAGTAAGTTAGCCATTAATTGCCGACATTTCTTTTCAGCGATTGCAGGCAAACCGAGGCTAGAACTGGTGTAGGTTTATTTAAAGAAAGTTTGCCGTAGATTGCAGTTTTCTCGGTTTACACAAAAATTACGACCCAGATACCAATTCCATTTCATGCACCACCCCTCATCGATCTCTGTCATATTCTGCCAATTCCCACGTTACGGCCCATTAATTACCATGCACCTACATAAACTAGCAGCGACTGTGTCAGATGGATGTTCGTTGTTAATTAACCATTGATATGAAATTATGAATGGTATTGTTTATAGCAGAGCGCAGGCTACAGCACGCAAAGCTGCAATTTCTCGGCAATCATAATTAGCTACAACCACAATTAATATATTTTGAAAATATAAACCTTCAGAACATATTTTTACTCTTGAGGTTATTGAACCAAAACCTCATCTCTTGCAAACTCCCCGCAGGTCGTTCACTCAAAACTAAAGATACTATTTAGAAAATCCTATCCTGCTCTTTCCTCAACCCTTCCCGGGATAGACTGAGCTCGTGTGCTCACGCACGCGCTGAGGCAGGGACAAACATTACGTATATAATATATTATCCATGTAGTTAGCGCCAGAGGTGTAAAAACCAAGATTTTTTAAAAAGCAAAAGTTGTTTTTTTGTTTTCAGTTTTCCGTTGGATCTTGTCACAACAGTTTTATTTTGGTATAAAAGCATCAAACCCAGCATGAAAAAGAGCTCCAACTTGTTTATATAATTAATTTATCTTGATTTCCGACTAAATATCACGCAATTAGTAATATAATGGTAATATTAGTAAATTAAAAAATGTATATATTAAAAAACCAAAAACTAAAAAATTGCCGTTTTTTTTCTTTTTTGGTTTTTTGGGTAAAAAAAACAAATAACCAAAAAAACCAACGACTATGTTAGCGCTACACAATTTAGCTTATGTGAGAGCAAACTTTGTCAGACGCTGCAGAGCACTAACGCCAGATTAATTTGCGCATGCGCAGCTCTAACTTTGGAAATGGCGTTTACAAAAACATAATGTACAGATATTAGAAAAACAAATTAAGCTAATGGTGATCGGTCTGCGTGTGGCTATAGCATGAAACTATCGTGGAATATTTGCCGAAAAGGAATGTTTTGTGTTGCCTTTATCCGAGGGGGTAATACTGTTGGCGTGAAGGCTTTATTATCGCTCAAACCTCAATGCAGTTTTAAACTGTACCTCAGTTGGCATATTTGTGTTTACGACTAATAAAGCTGACAGGAAAAAGTCACTGGAAGAACAGATGGAATCAAAGGCAGACGAAGCAGACAGTCTGATGGACATGTCTCAGACTCTTCTGCAGTTGTTGGGAAGCGCAATGCCGTCAGGGAGTACTCTGCTGTCACCGTTACTTCTCGCTCAGGCTGCCTCAGGATCATTGGTCCCTGCAGCAGCTGCGGCAGCCCAGATGTCGTTGCCATGGATGCTTCCTGCCCAGTATCAACAGTTTGTGGTTTTGCAGCAAGGTTTGGCTCAGCAGCTTCTTGTGCCGGGCGTCGGTGAGTGTCATGACGGACAAGGTGAAATGGCAACGGACAAAACAGGAAATCAGTTGGAAGCCACTGCTGAGGCTAATCCTTTACTTGCTGCAATTTTGCAGAGACATTCAATGAATCAGAGACAGCTCCAGAAATTGGATGATTCAGATAGAAATGCGACTGCAATATCTCTTAGTCCAAATTGTAGTCTATTAACCACAGGAGGATTACCTCTGCAAAGTGTTCAGTTTGAGGGCTTAAGTGGACAGACAGGTATGTGGCCCACAGGAAATAATGATAAGGTTCAAGAACGACGCCAA
The DNA here is from genome assembly GCA_959347315.1 of Bimastos eiseni. Lineage (NCBI taxonomy): Eukaryota > Metazoa > Annelida > Clitellata > Crassiclitellata > Lumbricidae > Bimastos > Bimastos eiseni. The sequence goes on from OY365816.1 coordinate 2,729,521, forward strand.
CAACAACAGCAACAGAGTCAACAACTACAGCAGCAGAGACCACGACCTCCAAAAAAGCCGCTTACACCATACATGATATTCAGCAAAGAGGTTGGAGTTTTTTGCATCTGACTCGACATTCCAATTTTATAATCATCAACTTGCTTGAGATTATGTAACGAACAATATGTGTCCAACTAACTAACCATGGCCAAGTTAGCCATGAGGATGCACTTACCATGATATATCTAAGTGAAACTGGTGATCTAGTCTGATCCCATCATCACTTCTGAGGCATTTAATCTGCAACTGTTGCAAGTAGGGCATAACCGAGTAGACAATTTCCACCGAGTACCGAATCCGAGTATTCGGATGAACTATTTTCCGGATCCGAGTACGAACTGAATAGTAGTGGCAAAAATGGCAGCGAGTACCATCTGGAGGCAAAGCGTAGTTAACCTGCCACGTGCACAGTTACGGAGAACTATCTATAGTCGGTGCAGAGTCTATAGCAATATCTTTCATATAGCGTATCGTCGCAACTCTAGGCTATAACAATATATTTATTATTTAATAACTTTATTTGTGAAAAAAATGTAAAACCCTGTTATAAAGTTTGAAATATGAAGTTATCAATGATGTCTTTACTCTCTAATGTTTACCGGAAAGTGGGTGGAGCCAATTAAAGCGGGAAAATTACGGGTTTGATTGCCACCTGGAGAATACAACCAATAGAAATTAAAATATATTTATTAACATCATTATTTTAAAGAAAATTCTATGGAGTGTTAAGTTCTTGTTTAATTAATGAATAGCTTATAAGTAAGTCTATTAGTCCTAAATGCATTTGATGAAAAAATATTATTTTATCAAGAAAATAATTTTTATCCACAAAAAGTTATTTTTAGCTATTTGTGGGTGTAATATTTGCCTAGGCGAGTACTTCCAAATAGTCCAATATTTGGCCGAGGCGAATGTCCGAGACGATTTCCGGTTATGCTCTAGTTGCAAGTTCACCTGTTTGGAAAGACAGTGCCCGAAGCAGGAGTTTAGGTCAAATGTATTGTTGATACTGACCATACTGTTTACAAATGTAGGTTATTCTCCAGCGATGACAAGGTTATTGGATGACATCCTAAATTAATAATTACCTAATACGTCTGTCAATCTGTCTGGCTGTCTGATCTAAATATAGACTGTCCGCAGCACCGGGTGCAGTAACCTTTAGCCAGTTTTTCAGTAGATCTTCCATAAACTTTACTGCACCGGGTGCGGTTAGAGTCTTTCAAATAAGCAGAATTAAAAACAAAATGTCCGATTCGAGTTTCAAAAAACCTTTATTCGCATATTTGTCAGTATATTTGCAGTTATTAAAATTAAATGGAATCTTAACAGGCAATGAGTATTTTTGGGGTATTTTAGTTGGTTATTGATCGCGGCGAATTTGACCTATGTTTAGGTGACGCACATTATTCGCCTTGACCATTTCGTTAAATTTATTTGTAATTTAGCTCTGTGTCTTAAACACTACTCTAGCAACGTTAAAATTAAGTATGACCCGTGATTTTTCATGGTTATTAATTATCCTAGTTATTAAAATATTTGCATATAATTTCAATTACTCAAAGAAGTTTAAACTGAGCTGTATTAATTTATTTGTTTTAAGCCCTTGTCTGGGGAATTTATATATAATTATGTATTTATGTTAAATGTATGTATGTATTTTATCTATTAATTTATATAGCATCTTTCACAGTGCACACCAATTAAAGAAAGTGGTCTTGAGACTTGTAACAAAAAGAGGCACTTGGGCCGACTTGGCTCATCGAATGGGAGGTGGTTCCATAGTGCAGGGTCAATGAAGGCAAGGGTTCATGTTTTAGCCATAGCAGTCCTTGCTTGCATGACAAAGAGATCAAGTGAGAAATAGATGTGGTAGACAGACGATGGGAGGCATATGGGAGCAGTACATGACCGTTAGATTAATGTGAGAAACTTGAGTTGAACAAATTGAGAAGCCATTGTTTGCATGTAATGTAGAATAGCTTAGCTATATGATCATGTGGCTCTATGATCATGTGGCTCTATGACTGCTTAGCTCTATGATCATGTTTTAAGGATATTAGATGCACTTCTGGTGATTTTAGTAGAGCTAGATCTCAAATTGTACAGAGTTCAAATGTCTAAATGTATGTTAGGCAAAGGGTTAATTATGCATGGATGCAACTTTGAGTAAGGATTTGAGGGATCGGCGTGTAATATAGAACTTGTTATGTTTAGATTTGGCATCAGGTGAAGGCTGCTAATTCTCACCTCTCTTCTGTGACTGAGATTGGTGCCATCATTGGGCGCCTGTGGCGTGATCTGGATGCTGAGAAGAAAGAACAATACAACGAAATGTTTAATGAAAACAAGGTGAGGAGGGTCTCTCTCTGACTCTTCTCATCAGCTTTTGATCTATTTCTTATCAGATGTTCATCAATGCCTCCACCTCGTTCAACGTGAAAAAAACCGGTTATACTTACAATTATGGAATCGGGACAATGCAGAAGCTATCACTGACTACTAGAATTACGACCCAACATCAGATTGACATCTGCGTGTATGATCTGTTGTTGTCAGCTTTGCTCGATTCAAAGCTTTCCAAAGAATAACTGCTTCCAAATACTTTTTGCAGAATAAGAATAACTTTTTTCTGGCTGAAGTTTTACTCGTTTGACTCTTTCATTGGTATAATCAGAGTCAAAGTTTCAGAATATTCGTGTCATCAAAGGTCTTAGCAACCATTACTTGATTCTTCTGCAAATTGGTTGGGAATAAAGGGCTATATTTCGTATGAAATAAAGCACTAGCATCAAAATCTGGTAACTACTTTCTTAGGAGACAATTTGGGCGATTGTGGTCAATGGTTACCCTGGGTGTTCTTGCATGCATTCTATTTTTATCACCTCCTCTGCTTTTACTGATATTGTGACTTTTTGACTTGTGACATTTGCTTTGTTTTTTTTTAAGTTAACTGTATTATTTATTAAATTGTCTCTTAACCTTTAGGTTCGCTATGATGAAGAAATGCGTGTTTACCTAAGGAAGAACAACCTTCGTCCATCTGACCTTATACGGTCGAAGACACCGAGACGTCACAACAGTCCATCATCATCTCACAGTGGCTTCACAAAGTCTCATCATGAGACAACAAAACAGCTTGCCTTAGGAGGCAGATCACATGACCTCTTTAACTCATCCGATCAAAACTTCTATCCTGGCCAATCAGTGCAGCAGTTACTTGGACAGATGGGATTCTCGGGAGAGACTGTCTTTCCAAGCGGAATTGCAGTCTCAAACAATTCTTCTGTTATCGGCCAAACTCAAAATCAGATCAATCAAGGGTCAGTCTCTCTGTCTCTGTCTCTCTGTCTCTGTCTCTGTCTCTCTCTCTCTGTCTCTCTCTGTCTCTGTCTCTCTCTCTCTCTCTCTCTCTCTCTCTCTCTCTCTCTCTCTCTCTCTCTCTCTCTGTCTCTCTCGTGACAGAGTCAAGTGGAGAAGCAGGATCTATGTGGCTAATCCCTCCAACTAGATTAGTGCTGCTCACTCTATGTAGGCCTTCCACAGCTGGGCGGCTGTGGTGCCTGGATTGGGTCCCGTGCTCTGCCGCATGTCTTGTCGGGACACATTCCGAAATTTGGCTACCTTGACTCCAAAGTCCCAGACATCAGAGGCAAAGATAATATTAATTTTATGAATAACACAGTCTTATGAGTTACACAGATACAGTTTTGTATCTGTGTAATTTTTTACTGCTATGGTGAGCGCTTCTGTGAATATTGGAGTTCTGATGTTGTCAAGATTGAATTTTCTTGTACTGCTGTCCACAACATCAGAATTTTTCAAAACATATTTGACTGTTCGAGCAAACTAAAAGATTGTACATCAATATTAGACTAGAAATGATTCCTCAACATATTGCATCCACTATATTTTAAACATTTTCATTATTTCAGAACTGATGAGTTAGTGCATGTTTCGACCATATCGCCTTCTGTTAGCTCAGAGAATTTGGGAAAATCTGTCAACAGTACGGAGACAACGACGGCCGCAGCAGCATGGACTTGGCATCAGCCAGTCAGTCTGGACAATGACTCTCACAGGCAGACAACAGAAACTGGAGTGACTCTAACAGAAGCATCATCTGCTGCTAAAACTCAGGCGCGTTATTACAACGCTCAGGGTCTGGATCAATTGTTGAAGCTCAAAGAACAGAATATGGATAGATTGCATGAATTAGCACATATTAATGACCTTGAAATGCAGATCTTGCATCTGGAAAGTTCTCTTAAAGAGAGAACACAAAAGGTGGATGAGTTGAGGCAAGAACTCGACGCAGCCAACTTACTCATTGCACATCTGCACGAGCAGCAGCAGCAGCAGCAGCAGAGCACTACTAGTCAAATGGATACAGTTGATGATGAAACCTCAACAAATAGTTAATTAAACGATGAGGTCATTGTAGAAACCGATTGAAGAATGTAAAGACAATAAGTAGCTGTAGTAGAACTTTGAATGTTTGTGTTGAAGACAGTTGCTTTTCTCCTCAACCTGCTTAAGAAATTCAATATCTGAGTAGGTCCTTTTCTAAATGACACTATATATATATATATATATATATATATATATATATATATATATATATATATATATATATATATATATATATACATATATAATCAATACCTGGTAATAGGCTTGCAGAAAACTATCATGGATTATTTTGTGTACAGAACTGTGTAGTATCTTTGTGCATCATTTCTTTGCTGCAACATACATTTTTGTATCCAGATAAACTGGTGCTATCGTGCTTCTATTGTGTTTTAGTCTTTCTGTTGATTTTCATCTTATTTGATCTTGATGTTTCATTTATTCGTTATACAATATATGGATCTGCAGCGTTGGATAGTCAATTTTCATAAGTTATATATATATATATATATATATTACTGTCATTTTTGGGGTATATATTGTAGTTAGAACCAATATGTTCTTCACAGGACCCATATTCAGCCCATAAGGATGGCTGATACCAGTAGGTTAACAAGGGATATATAGGGAATAGCCAATATAGGGACCTGGATCGCATCTTTATAGGTGAACCAGAGTGCATTCCCGTTCTTTTTTCTCTAGTCGTGGTTCGTTTGGGAGCGCTTATGAGTAAGTTTTAAAAAAAAAATATAGGTTACTCAGATGTTGAGAGAAAAATGGGACACGTATTTAGTCTGTATTATTGGCAGAAGTCGATAACGGACGACACAGCAGGGGACGACAGAAGAAGAGATGGGAAGATATGACAAAAGGACCTGAAGACTCTCAAATTGAAAAATGAAGACACGTGCGACAGAGTCAACTGGAGAATAAGGATTCGAGTGGCTGACCCTCATTTGTAAGGCATTTATTCAAGCCTAAAGAAGATATTGACAGAAGTCGAGACCTTGTAAACCAGGTTACTCGTAACTGCTACTATCAGCTATGTCAGCTTCGTGTAGTTATTCGCTCTCTTACCTTTGAGGCTTCAGCAGTACTCGTTCATGTTTTTGTAACCAGCAGAATTAATCACTGCAGCGCTGTTCTGGCTGGTCTTCCTTGTGCCTTAGTGGTGCGTTTAGATCCCGTTCTTCGCTCTGCGGCCAGGCTTATTGGACATACGCCTAAATTTTCACCAGTTTCAGCTTAAATGCACGATGTCCTTCACTGGCTACCGGTTCAAAAGCGCATCACTTTACGCATTGCGACACTAGTTTGGTGGTGTCTCTCTGGTTGTGCGCCATCCTACTTGACTGAACTGTGTCGTCCGGTGTCTGAACTCCTTTCGCATAGAGCTCTGCGCTCTTCTGCTAAAGGCGAGCTTCTGGTGCCCACTCGTCGCTAATGCTGCATTGAGCTTTCTCAGTGGTTGGTCCATCCACCTGGAATGGGCTTCCGGTTGCCCTTACAATGATCTACATACCTTTTGTAAGCTGTTAAAGTCATTTCTTTGTGGCTGGGCTAGGAGCACCTCTGAGTAGTTTCCCTTGAAGGGGCGCTATATAAATTATCTAAATGAATGAATGAATATGGTGCAGGGATGTGGTCTCGAGACCGCGGTCTTGGTCTCGAGACCGGAAAACTGCGGTCTTGGTCTCGAATGCATCGGTCTTGGTCTCGGACCATCGGTCTTGGTCTCGAATGCATCGGTCTTGGTTTTGGTCTTAAAGGAACGGTCTTGGGATTGGTCTCCGTCTTAGGTTAGCGTTCTTGGTCATTTGCCATATCAGAGCAATCTCTTTGATATTTGTCGGTTATTTTAGATTATTAGAGACACCGGATGTTTCGGCCTATGCGCGTTATCGAATTTCGTTCTTTCTCGGTTCCTCCTTGATCACTGCCCGTCATGCTACATCATCTGTCCCTAGCTCCCCTATCCATCACACCCCGGGCTTTCAACTGTATACTTAAGTCTCTCCTTTTCAAGAACTTTTACTCAGACTCGTGAATAAGCTGGCTCTCGTGAATAAGCTGGCGACCTACGCTACAGACGATAATTTTCTGTACACCAGAGGGCTGGCTCCAAACGTGACGTTCATGAGGATTTCCAGTCCTGTGCTTTGTTGGTCCGTGCTGTGAGGAAGTTTGTGTTGGACGTGGTAGTGTTAACCACCAGAAGGGCGAGCCAAGAGATTTTAAGACTTCCTTTCGTAAATATTTTGTTGTAGCCATTCTTTTGAGTGGCACGTTGAATACATACCATATTAGTTTTGAAAACGTGTGTTCATTCTGAGCACAGCTAAGCTATGGCCGACGGTGGACAAGATGGAGGACGTGAAGCGGTACGTATTTTTATACTTCATCTTTATAACAATGCTGACAATGTGCATGCAGTTCGGAATGGATGTTGACAGAAAGGTGAAAGTGCAGCCGCGGGGTGTATAGGTTTCCAGACGTTTTACGGTATCATGCTGCGGCGGCTGCGCGGAAGTTACCATGTTTTCTAAATGTGCGTCAAATTGCAATCCGTTGAAATTTGCCATATCATTGCATTGTATTACAAAGCATGGGAATTACTAAGGATAAACCGAAACGGGGCTGGGTAACCCGGCTCGGTGTTTCAAAGCCGGGGAAATGGTTCTGTATCGATAGTCAGAAGGTTTAATAACATAACAAAGGTTTAAAGTGGTTCAGAAGATGTTTAGTCTGTGTTAAAACCACTGTAGTTAGCCCTGGATAAATTTAATAGCCCAATTTTCCAAGTTTCCTCTTAAAAGCTATGATAGTGCCCACTGAGACAGTACTATCATCCATACCATTCCACAAGTCTACAACTCTTCCACTGAAGAATTTCTACCCTAATGTTCCTTTCGGTTTCTTAAACAATTTATACCTGCCACAGTGTCCCGAGTTACTCCATTTGGTGCAAATTGATAAAACCTGCATCGCCTCCTTCCCAGTAATAATCTTGTAGGCTTCAATCAGGTCTCCTCTGCTCCTCCATATCTCCAATGTTGTTAATCCACACTTATTTAATGTTTCTTGATAGCTCAACTCTCTGTATCCCCAAATCATTTTTGTAGCTCTTCTTTGCACTTTCTCAAGCTTTTCTATGTCTTGTTTAAGAAACGGACTCCACACCTGGATGCAGTATTACAACTGCGGCCTAACCAGGGATTTATACACCCTTAGCATTGTGTTCTTGTCTCTGGTTACTATTGTCCTTCTTATCATACCCAAAGTTGAGTTTGCCTTCTTTGCCGCTTCAGCACATTGCCTGGAAGGTTTTGCACTTTTGTGCATGATCACTCCCAAGTCCCTTTCCTTCTCACTCACTTGCAATGCCTTACCCCCATCTCATAAGGAAACTCGTTTCTCTTCCCCATATGCATCACTTTTCCAAATAAAAAGCATCTGCCAGTCCTGTGACCACCTGAACATTCTTCTTAGATCTTCTTGCAGTTTCTCCGTTTCTTTTTGATCACCACTCTACATAGTTTAGTATCATCCACAAACTTAGAAATCGTAGATAAAATCCAATCATCTATGTCATCAATAAAAAGTACGAACAGCAATGGCCCAAGCACTGATCCTTGTTGCACTGTACTTAACACTGACGTCTAGCTAGAATACTTGTTTCCTATGTCCACCTTTTGTCTTCTACCTGATAACCAGTTTTGAATCCATGTTAGTACCTGTCCCCTAATCCCACATGTTTGCAACTTTTGGCCAGTCTTTTGTGAGGTGCTTTGTCAAATGCCTTGGCAAAATCTAGGTAAATTACATAGACTGGCTTTCCCTCGTCTATCCTATCATACACTTCCTCAAAGAATTCTAACACATTTGTGAAACATGAGCGACTTCTGGTAAATCCATGTTGACTGTCCTTAATAATATTATGCTCATTCAAATGCTCTACGATATTATCTTTAACAATTCTCTCCATTACCTTACACACAATGCTGGTTAAACTAACAATAGTCCAAAGGTTCGATAGCCCGGAGGTTCGATAATCAAAAAAAATTCTAGTCCGAGTTTTCTTCAGATTATCGAACCTTCGGACTATCGAACCCTAGGCACTCTTGAACCCTAGGTACTCTCGAGCTTACACTAATCTTCGGACTATCGAACCTTCGGATTATCAAGCGGACACCCTGGAAAATACTTGATGTTTGTCTAACTAAGTGAGAGATAGAAGTGAATTTCGTGCTTTCTCGGTTCCTCAGCATCATCACTGCTTGTCATGCAACATCATCTGTCCCTAGCTCCTTTATCCATCACATCCCGGGCTTTCCACTCTAAACTTAAGTCTCACCTTTTCAAGAACTCTTAACCAGACTCATTACTTAAAATTCACCTATCAATCCTTGGCCAAAACGAGATTACGATTATTGTATACATGTGAAAGCGCTTCACACTACCACCTATCAGGTCACATAGTAATTTTGCATCTCTCTTGCTATATGCTGGCTATGCTCCACTGGCTCCCCCTCCTGCAGCGAATCAAGTACTGTTTCCTCACTTTGATCTGGTGGTCCTTGCTGAGTCTCGCCCCTGCCTATCTTCGCGATCTGTGCAACTCTACTTTGAGTTCATGGAGCTCTCTACGCTCTAATTAGCGAAGTCTACTCATCGTCCCATTTACACACACAACTGGTAAACAAAGTCGTGCCATTTCAGTGGTTTTCTCCTCGCTCTGGGACAGGCTCCCTTTGACGCTGCGCGTGTTCCACCACTCTTGACTCTTTTTATACTCGCCTTAAAACTGTTCTTTATCGCCTTGCTGCAGTTGGGAGCATTTCTGAGGGGCGATATAAAAATTTCTAATGACTGAATGAGCAGATAAAGTTCAGTTCATAACTTCATAGCTTTTTATTTATTTATGTGATCTTTGAATTTTGTTACATGCATTTTGCAATTCTGATGTTGCAGCTTGAAGATGATGATGTTGAAGAGGATGCACCTCTAGAAAAAAAGAAAAAAATGTTTACTAAAGAATGTAAGAATTTTAATTATAGAAATGCAGCTAGAACATCTATAGTGACAGTGAGACTAGCAGGCTTATTTATTGAATGATATTATTTGAGATTGTAAGAATATGGTCTGTTTTGAACGGCTTGTTTGAAACCTTGGGCTTACAGAAATCCCAAGTTCATGGTGGGATCTTTCTGCCAATCATTCAGTGAAAATAGAGCTTCGTCTGAGACCACACGTGACTTAGTTTCTTCTGCCTGAAAAGAATGATATCTCTCTTGTACTATATTAAAATCAGTCGTATGCCTATTCTCTAACTTGACCTTCAGGTAAATTCTTGTATTTAAAAAAAATTCTTTTTACCCATATCTGCTTATGTATCAGGTTGCGGTTTGCCGACAAGTCTGACTGTTCTAGTTATAAGAAACGAATATCATCATCATCATCTTTGAAGAGATGATAGATAAATGAATCAATCAAAAGATGCTGGTGGTGAATAATGTCTATATTGTTTTAGTAAATCTGTTAGATCTGACATAATTCCAATAAGTGTATTTATTCTATAGTACGTTGTATGATGTATGGCTTCGGTGATGATCCGAATCCATATTCCGAGTCCGTTGAGTTGCTCGAGAATTTGGTTGTTGACTACATTGCAGAAATGGTAAGTTATCTTAAAGTACATTTAAGTTCAGCAGAAGTGTTTTCTTTTTGAATGCATATCATTAAAGGGATAGTGTGATCTGGAAATAAAAAGACGGGTGGCGATAGGGAAAGCTGTAATGAATGGACTGGACAAACTGGATATGTAAGTACAAACATGTGAGCATGGACATAAAAAAAGCTGGTGAGGACAATGATCAGAACTATATCAGTACTATATAAGTAAGTATGTACTTTATTGAACCGCTTACAGACGCACTGTGGGCACATCATAACATGAACGTTGAAAAAATGTACACTCTCAAAATAAACAATTATACATATCAAGCAATTACACAGCAATTAGACATCCTCAAAGTAGTTAGAGTAAAATAATGTACACTCAAAACGTGGACAATAACAAAGAACATTGAGAAAAAGATTAATGCATATGAAATGTGAATATGGAGGAAGATGCAGAGAATATCGTGGAAGGAGAAAAAGTCAAATGAAAGGGTGTGCATGGAGATTGGAGTTGAGTTGAGTTGCTACAACAAACAGCAATGAGAAGTAAGCTGGGGTTCTTCAGACACGTCATGCAATCAGTTGGATTAGAAAAGGAAATTATGTTGGTGTGCAGAGAAGGAAGGAGAAAACAGGGGAGACCAAGGAAAAAATGGATGGATGAGATACACGAAAGATCCAGAATGAACCTGGAGGAATTAAGAGATGCGACTTCAAAAAGAAAGCAATGAAGAAGTTTTGTCGTTGCGATCGCTTGAGTTACAAGAACTGACAGCACAAGGTGACAAGGTGATCATTTCAGCAGAACTTTTCAATATTTCAAATTATTGTGAATTAATGGGTTTAGAAATTTGCAACATTTACTATTTTTATTTGCGATATATATTAGTTGTAAAATCACAAAAACTGCTGGTGAATTCTGATTGTTGTCTACACAATGATGTGGTGCACATTTAATATCTTTTGTTCTCATGTAATAAACATGGTAACACGAAATATATACCAAGATGGAAGTGTTTGTGATGATTATATGAAGTACCATGTCATCATGTATTCCTTCTTATGTATTTGTTCAAAAGATTCTTGTCCTTGCATGGGATTTATTTTCGATAAAATTCATGACTCACGTTGTTAGAGTCAGGTAGAACCTCGTGAGAGTCGGTCAGCGTTTGTGTCATGACTTATCATTAGATAAAATGCGAAAACATTTGACAATATAAGTAATTGCCATGTATTGCCAATTTTGTAACACCACAATAGGCATTTCACTGTTTCCTGTTCAGAACTTCACTTCCCGGGTACCTGTTTGTCAACGGGTGCCAGGCTGTCGATGGGTATCCGGCTGTCAGTGACTGATGAAGGAACTTTCGTGCTTTTTATATTTGGCATGATAAATGAGCTTGTTAAAAGATGAGTTTGAATATTAAATGTTAATTTGTCTTATTTCAGGCAAAGAAAGCGATGGATGTTGGTCGACCTGGCAGGATAACTGTTGAGGATATAATATTTCTAATTCGTAAAGATGCGAAAAAGTACTCTCGTGTGAAAGAACTTCTGATCATGAATGAGGAACTGAAGAAGGCCCGAAAGGCTTTTGATGAATCAAAACTAAATTGTCAATGAACATGCTTCAAATCAGCTTCTATAGACTGTGACATATTCAAGAAAGATTTGTCTTCCCCTTTCTTTCTCTTTCATTAAAATGTGTACTCACTTGTAAAAGTTCAGTGTCCATATGCTTCACTGTATTAGCTAGACAGAGGCTCATGTTCTGCGATGATCTTCCCAATCCCCATTACATTGAAAGGCTGCAAATTGCGTTCTGCGATTAAAGCTTTATCCCAAGAATTTTGTTCAACTTAAAAGCTTTAGATAAAGCTGCATCTAAGAGCAATCTAGCATGTTGACAACCAAATTTCATCTCGTGTAACTTGCTTCAGTGTGTCAGTCTGTCTAATAAATAGAAAAAATATATATATTAAATATACCACTTTAATTGTGTATTTTCAACATATTGTTGTGAGGCATAGACAATAAAGAAGAAGAGAAACACATACAAGCATATGAGAACAAGTGCATGAGGAAACTGAGCAGTTTCCTCAGCTTGAAGTCCATGGACAACAATGGTGACAACCGAACAAGTGTATCAAATGGCGAAAGTTAACAGCACACTGTTGGCCACATCAAATCCTTAAAACTGCGGTACCGGGCACATCGTGAGACAGCCTAAAGACAGTATTGAGAACAGTGTGATGTTGGGTATGGTGGAAGGAAGCCAAAGTTGTGGAAGTCTGCTGATCTGACAATGTCATGGCGTGGACTTTTTTAAAAGCACAAGCTTAATGAACATCGTACGAGACAGAAAGCAGAGGGCAGCACTTTGCCATTCATGTAGTCAACCGTTGCGAAGCGACGATGTGACATGATAATTGGTTCACTGACAATGGCCGACGACAATTGATTTGCAGACAAAAGGTTCGCGAAACGATCAGGTTTGTAATTATCAGCATCTGTGAAAAATGTACCTCGTTTTGTGTGTGAATACGGGATGGGGTCTGAAATTTTTAGTACCCTATATCTGTGATGTGTATGGCAAATACGCTTTTACCATCGGGGTCAGTTTCACACAATTGGCGAATGGTAAGTTCGCGCACAACTCAAGCTGCCTAGCTGATGCATGTATTGTTATCCTAACCTCAACCTTTCTACAATGCCCACAAAGGCGAAGTCGTGGGAACCACCTTATGGACAGGTGCTTAATCCAAAAATCCATAGGCAAGGGTCAGAATCCAGTCAGATGGCTAAGGTGGAAGGAATGTGTGTTGAAACAGTGAGGTAGGTAGATAGAGGGAAGAGGAGGAATCAGGGTAGAATTTTGTAGCAATGTTTTCAGTTTTGATGAATGAAGGACCTGTGTAAATATAGGAAGAGGTGAGGTTTTTGTGAGTTCTACTTTTCTTATATATATTTGTCTTAATACTGAATGGAGTTTGTGCAAAAGGGCATGCCATGGTGTAATTTGCAAATTTTTTTGATGAGGTGACGGAAGGGTGGAGGAGTGTGAGGGTGGAAGAGGAACGAATTGAACGATGTGGTTGGATACCGTGAACAACTGAGGAAGATATGAGCACTTTGAGGATTGGAGTGTGTTGTCGAGAGATATGACTCCGTATTTAATTTGTTTAGGTATCTTTATCCAGTGCAATGATTGAGAGTATTCTGAATGGCTTGACGTCTGTTTATTTAGTTGATGTCTTTGCCCTATGACTTGTTGAGATAAAGATATTAGTAAAGTAGTCCAATTTAACATGAACTGTGTAAGTACTTAGCTATTGTAGATGCAGTATTGATTTTATATTAGTTTATTTAGAAAGAAAGCAATCTCACAAAATGCTGACATTAGTGACAGTGGACAATAATAGTAACTCGAATTGAATAGCAAAATAGTAGTAAATAAGTTCTTAATTGATGAATGGTGTGGTGGCATAGTGGGGGTACAGATAAAAGTTCGTGAAAAACAAGCTTGGGGCTGTGTGAAATGTAGATATAGAATTTTGTATCTGCTGTGTTAGCTCAGAGACTGCTGGGAAGGATTATTCTAGGTAACTTCGATGTTTGGCTCTTCTTATGAGCTTTTGAGTTGACTGATATCAGATGAAGTTGGTGAACAATCAACAATAATTTCAGATATCGACTATGCAATCTCTATATGAAATTATCAGAGCTGTATGGTCTCGAGACACTGTCTCGGTCTCGAGACAGTTTTTTAGTGTCTTGGTCTCGGAAGCCTGCTGTCTCCGTCTCTGTCGCAAATTTTTAGAAACTGTCTTGAAGTGAAAGTCTTGTTCTGTCTCAAACAAGCGATCTCGATAAGTTTCGTGTTAACTGTCTTAAACTCTTGCGCTAGAAACTGAAACCGGAATCTACGAGAAACGGTAATTTTGGTTAACGTGCAAGTCACATGATGCTGAAATCAATTCAATTATCTTAAAGTGGAAAAGTATCTGAGAGAGAACCTGAAATTGTGAAGTTTACTTTTACGCAATTTGAAGTTAATGACAAACAATAGCTATGCTGGCATAGCTATTGTCATCGGAACAACTTGGAGTTGCTCAGAGTGAGTAAGGATATGCGAATTTCGTTTGGTATTTGGTGTAGAATTTGCTTGCTTAAAATCGTCTAGAAAATTTCAGATGTGTCAAAAAAGGCTACCTTTATACTAGACCTATTCAGAAGCTAGGCCGACGAAGAGATATCGAAAAAGATAAAATGCGGCATTCAACACTAGAAATTATCCACTAGAAAGCCCAGTGTGTGGCGTATACGTGCAATGATAAATTTTGCAGTCCCAACCCTTACTCGATCGGTCGATCCTGCCAGGCTGCAGTGTATTAGTTGCGGTTTCATTAAATAAAGGCGCTAAAAGTTTATCAAAATGCGAATGGCGCCATCTGTAGTGTCTCTTAAACGCCCACTGAGGAACATGGAGGTTTAAAACAAATACGACGTGCTTTAGATTGGATTTGTCTCGATTATGGTTATATCATAGGTAGTCTACGTTTTATTGTTTGTGTTGTTTACAGTGGTCGTTGACAACAGGAACGTTTTTTAAAGGAATTAACGAGAAAGATTTCGTATTTGTGTCAAAAGATGGCAGCGGAATAATTACTCGATTAGTTATTAGAAGTTCAGCAGATATCACAGATTCACAGGCATGGCACAAAAAACTCGAATATCAGCAAACTTTCTAGTAGATAATTTCAGTCGATATCTGAAGGATGGTTCACCCGATATCAGTAGACAGTGACTTAGACAGTTAAAAGGGTAATAATTTTCTGCATTTTAGGGTCTATCTGAATTAACCGAAGCGTTCGAAACACTGATGTATACAAAACACTTTCGGTTATTCTGCGGTAATTTCCGTTCAGGAGTTGGCAATTCGCTACGAACAGTATTTTCGGGTGATACGACGGTTTTCTTTAGAAAATATCGTCCGCGATCCGACAGTAATACCCAAGCCCTATGAGATTGGAGTGTAGCAGATTCATTGCACTTGAGCCAGAACATAGGTGGAGACTTGGCTCTGAGTTTGGGGGGGACAGATCAACAAAATTTGGGTTGTTGACAGGTCGAAAAAAAAATTCAATTCCCAAACTACAACAGCAGCGGTTCAGTCTAGATATTTTGCTTCAATGGGTCCCTGTCTGTGTAATGCACTTTCTCCATCTGTTTGCTCTAAAATTCTATCTCTTATCCTCTTTTGCATTTCTCAAAATCTACTTCTTCTTGCAGGACCTTGTGCACTGGCAGCGCTTCTGAATAGATCACCCTACTGGAGGGGCATTGTAAATACTTAAATACAATACAATTGCTTGGTGATTGTTGCCTCGCTTTGTCTACTAGTTTAAAGTGAAGTTGTATCGATTAAAAATAATTTGTGGTTAAAAAGAAGTTTGATTGATACAAATATATTTTGCTTAATTTATTAGAAGTTCAATAAATAACATGTTATCGTCCATTCATACTGTACTTGTAATCATGCCACATTCTCTCAGTGTGAAATTAAACTAAATTAGTATTAATATTATTATTATTAGTAGTAGTAGTATTAGTATTGTTATTATTATTGTGTTGGATTGATGATAAATATAGTTTTCATTCAAAATTTACATGGGAGCAAACGTCCCATGGTCAGATGTTCAGGAGGGGGGCAGATGTCCTGCACTCATTTTAGAAACATGTAGCTAACAATTTTTTTAGATAGAAGTTAGCAATCTTTGCAGCAGCAGATGGCAACAGGAACCAAAAACAAGAAAATGAACAACTTAAAGTGGCTATGTAACACTTAAAGTGGCTATGTAACACTTAAAGTGGCTATGTAACACTTAAAGTGGCTATGTAACCAATTGCTGGTTCTTTGTAGTGGACCTAGTACCAGACTACTAACTTGTTTTTCTGAAGCTGTGAGTAACATTAATTTATAATTTATTAATTAAAATAAATATGTTATAATTAGTTACATTGTTATAATAACTTAAAAGTTTGTAAAAAAACTTGAAGATATCCCCCCTAAGACTCAAAGATATCCCCCCCTACCTGAAATTGGAGCATTTGCCTCCGAACCCCTCTGTCTTGATGCCCTTGATCATAGACATGTAAGATAATATTTTTTTTACATGGTTTTTTTATTTAAAATCATTGAATTTTTGCTGACATTCTGCACAGACGCTTTTTAGACAGTCATCATGTTAGTTTGACGTCGCCCCTCTGATGGTTTCACCTGGTGCTGTCCTCCCTTGGCCCATAGTGACGCCACTGATCAATGCTGCACAGAGAAATCTGAGACATTATTCTTATCATTATTAAAAGAAAATAGGCATCGTACAATATAACATTCAACAATCAGTTCTTATTCCTAGACTTTAAGCCAAACTCGTGCAAGAGTCAAAGAACCGTGCGATTTCTCTCCTCCCAGTTATTTTTAATTTTGTTGAAGGGTTTTATCTTTCAAATTATTAGGCCTTCTATGATTATCTCTATTGTCAGGTGTTGCGCTTCATCATATATTCACAGATTCATACCATCCATGTATAAAGCGGCGATGTGCGGTAGGAGTCTCCGACAATTGTCAAACAGCTTCTTAAATAATTGGATGGACTGGCACTTGCAGCTTTTCTTTTTTCTGATCATCAAACTGGCAAAGTCCCATTCTGACGACTGGACGTTAATGCACCCACGCAGTACTGTCCTTGGGCCTGACCAATATCGTGAACTCTGACCTCCTCATGGTTGGCCTGAAGCGGCAACAGTTGGCTGCAGCATCGGCATCAGCCACATCACCCAGGGTGCATACCAGCCGGGGTCTGTGTTTGCTGCCTGTCTTTGTTTAGGGTATAAGGTGACCTGCTATGAGTCATATCGGTCAACCTTGGGACCTCAAATCCGATTGAACATGTATTCCCCACTTGAGCGTACAATCACCAGTTACTAACTTAATTTTACTTTGCCCTATCTGTAAAACCTACAGTTTCTTGAAACCAGTCTCAGACATAGGAAATATAACAGTAAGCATACGTTCAATCGTCTGAAATTTGGGGGGCATATAAGCTACTCCATCCCCACACTCCAAATTTGGGGGGATCGTCCCCCGCTCTCCCCCCC
This sequence comes from Bimastos eiseni, assembly GCA_959347315.1. Classification (NCBI taxonomy): domain Eukaryota; kingdom Metazoa; phylum Annelida; class Clitellata; order Crassiclitellata; family Lumbricidae; genus Bimastos; species Bimastos eiseni. The sequence goes on from OY365816.1 coordinate 2,746,813, forward strand.
CCCTAAGTCTCTGCCCGTGAGCCAGAAGGCCGGACGTGTAGTTTCTTGGGCCATAAAACATCCACTTATGATTTTCCAAGGACAGGGAGTGCAATTTCTTGGAATCCACCAATCATCCACTTGTGATATTCCTTTGGCAGGGAGTGCAGTTCCTTGAGGGCTCTTAGAAACATCGACTTGCGAATTTCTCAGTATAAATGAATATAGGACTACGTTTGCTACAGATTGAGGCAGGTAGTCAGCTGAAGAGAACCATATAGACAGCTAGTCTTTTGGTCACACAGTTGATAGGCTATACAGACTGACTGGCGAAGCCCCTCAATTTCCAGTTTTAAGATTGATGTGACCCTGCTAGCCTACAGTGCCCTTCACATCATGTTGTTCAAAGAGATAAAGCCATTAATATGAGTCCTGAAGCTCTTTTTCCTGAGCAGGGAGTTTCAGCATCTGCAAAGTAGGCTTATCTGCTCTTCATCAGTCGGACATTATAGAACTAATTTTGAAGGTCACAAATTTTTTCTGTTTTTTGCATATTTATTAAAATATGTCTGAAACATTTGATTTCTTGTGGAAATATCTGACCACAAAGAAGAGCTTTTAGCATTATCAAAGCAGTATCCTGCTGACCTTAATGATCAGGATTTCAGAACAAAAATGCAACATTTACCCTAAGTGCATTAGGCAAATATTGGATATTCCCAGTTGATGAGTTTACCAGGCGAAAGTGTTAGCAAATTGTAAATCTTTTATCTCGTGTTAATTTGGTCAGATGTAAGTACTGAGTCTAATAACATTGCCAGAGAAATTGATCTTATAAGTACTGCCATCATAAACATTTGTATAAAAAGCCAGGAATGCTCTGTTGTTGAGTAAATAAGTGTATTAATTTTTATATGCATTGTCACACTATTATTTGTGGATGTATGATTGCGAGTGTGGTGGCTTCTTCCCACATTTCTCAATAGATGCTGCAATTATCCAGACATGAAGCAATAAAAGAGTGGTAAGTTTTAAGACAGCATTTTAGGTTAAGGAATGGAGGACCACTCTAACATGGTACTCTAACTCTGATATGCTGGGTGAAGTCGTTCTTGGTCCTATAGATGTGATACCAAAGTCCCAGACAGAGGATGAGAAAGCAGACTGCAGGAACTTCTGGGCAGAGGCTCCCAGGTCAATCTTGGTGAGCTGGTGGGATGTGCTAAGCCATATAAGCTGTGTGTAATAAGTTTGTTACACATATAAACAGTTTTCCATATAAACTGTGTCCTGGATGAGTTAATTAGCTGGCCATTGAAGGACATCAAAGACCTCCAGAACTTCATTGTCTGGTACCAGTCATGCATGACTGGACTGTGGTAATTGCTATTGACACAGGACATTAGAAATGCCCCTGCAGGTCATCTGTGTAGGATTGGCTCAGCACAGAACCATGGTGAGGAAATGACCAAGATTAGCAGTATAGATGATAGATTGTTCAAGGTGTACCCAGCAAAGACCCATGTGACAGGCCTAATGGGACAAGAAGCAATGTAGTCCTGGTAGAACCATATATGACAGAGAAGGAATGGTTACAGAGGAAAGATCCAAACCAGTCAAGAAAGTTTCCAGAGGTACCAAACTAGGCAGAAACCAACTTAGAAGCATACAGTGATTGGTGTGTCAAATGTCTGCTTCCTCTAGATAAACATCTTGTGGTAATTACACAAAATGATGTAGATGATCTTGCACAACTTTTATTGTTGGCTATGGAAAAAGATGGTTGCCTTGTGTTCATGACTTCTTTGAATTTCCTTTGGAAGGTTCCCTATGGAGTATTTTAAAGTGGCTATTTAAGATCATGGTTCATTTTATGTATGGGAGTTTCAACCTTTTTATCCAATAATAAATATGTAGACTTTAGATATTCTTACTGATTGAAAGGAGACATTTGACAGAAGGACGGTGTCAAATTCTAAGTGCAAAGGTGAGACCTTACTGCAGCCTGTGCGATTGTTGTGTTTTGGTCAACATTTTGTCTTGTCTGTTAGACTTTGCATTGAGTTCTATTCATGGGATTGAATCCGGTTTTGTAATTACCGATGTTATCACTTTCAGCACTCATAAACCAATAATTTTACACAAAAATGCATTGACTTGGGAACACCCCAAGCACAAGCCTCCTCGTCCTAATGACTAAAGCCTCCTTGTCCTAATAACTAAAGCCTCCTCATCCTAATAACTAAAGCCTCCTTGTCCTAATAACTAAAGTCTCCAAAAGCTTTCAACCATTAAATGTGCGATATCATTTTTGCTTGGGACAGGCATGGTCGCTGTGAACTGTGAACACTACTATTGGAAGACTTGATTGGATGTCAGCTGCACTCAATGGTTTAGTTTGATGAAAGTTTGATAACAATGGCCAACATGAACAGTGAGATGCTGAGGAGGCAGCAGATCGAACGCTTTCGTGGATCGCCATTCGATATGGCGCCTGCAACACCTCGCAATCCAGATCATTCCAGATTCAAATTCCAAAAGGATTGCGTGTTCTTGGCCGCCTGTCTCAGTGAAGACATGGACGAAGTGAAGAAGTTGCTGGATGAGGGAATTGATGTTGATGCTGCTAACATCGATGGATTAACGGCTTTGCACCAGGTGAACATTCTTTCATTCTTTATTTGTGTTTAATTATTATCATTGTTAAAATGTGCAACTTCTATTACAAGTGAAATGCAATGCACAGGGCATCAAAAGTTCAATGACGTTGCATCAATTCAAATACCTTGGCAAAGCAATTTCAGGGCTGCATTTTCATATAAATGATGTAGACCATTTGTAAGGCCAGGGGTCAAGACCCGCCATTTGTCAGCTCCTAGTTATTGGGAAAAAGGCTGAAATAGGTGAGAGGGGCCGAAAATACAGAAAATCATTTTATGGTATATTGTTACAAACAAATATGTCTTCTTTAAATTTCTGAAATTAATACTGTTAAATTCAAATATTTAGCTGGAGAAAAATGACTTTTGATGCATGTGGTGTCAATATTTGCATTGCTAAATATGTTTTCAGCAGTGGACTACTTAGATTTCTTCTGCACACCTGATATAAATTGAAAAGTATCAGGGTTGATAAAAATTGCGATCTCTTTTCAGAAAAATTAAAAATTCGGATTTATTTAATTTAAATTGAATTTTTGTGGTTTTAATCGGATTTTTAATTTTTTTTATCCTAGTGCTATATTTTAAGTGCTATATTTTAAGTGCTATATTTTAAGTGCTATATTTTAAGTGCTATATTTTAAGTGCTATATTTTAAGTGCTATATTTTAAGTGCTATATTTTAAGTGCTATATTTTAAGTGCTATATTTTAAGTGCTATACTTTATGTGCTATATTTTAAGTGCTATATTTAAGAGGTATATTTTAAGTGCTATACTTTATGTGCTATATTTTAAGTGCTATATTTAAGAGGTATATTTTAAATGGACTTCAGAATTCTTTAGAAATTATTTGGTTAGTCAAATAATTACTACTAAAACATACCATACTATCATTAGAGCTGTACCGACAAAGCCTTTTGCCGATTATGCCGATACCGATTAATGCAGACTATTCATTTGCCGATACCCGATTGTTTAACCGATTATTTTACCGATTATTTCATTGTGTTTTTCAAGATGACCAATTTTAAAAGATAGACCTACTGCTACTGCCTATTGTTGTGATACAAGCAAACACTTTCTCCGTAAGAGACGTATACATGTAGTTGGGGACTAATCCTAGGCAGCCAATACAGATTAGGCACACCGCCCGCTGTTGACCTTGCATGACGGAGGAGAGGAAAGATAATCTATGTAACGAGACACCTTCTAACTTGCCAATGATGTCATTCCCTCCCCACAACGACTTGCCTATTTGGCCTAAATGTCATGATTGTGCCCAGGGTAATTAAGCAGGCACTATGACTCACTCTGCACAAGAGGCTACAGCTGTAGACACTTTCCAACGGTACTAGCAGTCTAGCACAATGGTTACTGGGTGGTCTGAAGTAGAAGCCAGAGTTCCCCACGCTATGGGAATGGACTGGAATGCTGTCCTTCACAGACCCAATGATGTTGCTGTCGTCATTTTGCTCTTAAAGACTGAAAATAATATTATAAAATGAAAAAAAATAATTTTTAATATTAGCACCGATTATCTTGCCGATATCCAATATTGCCGATATACAGCTCTAACTAGCATAGCCGCAACTACACACTTGTTTTACTGTAAATTAAAAGTTGTTTGAGGTACGTTGAGTATCATAATTCCATGTTAATAAACGGCGGTTTTTGTTGAGACAAGCCTAGCGTGGGAATGTGAGCTAGGTGAAGGGTAATCCGAGCCCACGAAGATAGCTGAACTCAGACAGAAGAGCTGACTTCAAAGCACCCACTTAAACACTTCAGTGTCAAATGTTTTCGCTACATTATGAAATAGCGCGCAGAGTAGTGTTATATTACAATTTACAATATTTTTCTAAGAACACCAAAAATAACCGGTATTAACAACTCTAGTTTAGAACAACAAAATAAAAACATCACAGTCATCTGCAAATAAAATATTGTTTACATAATAGAGATAAAGAGTTGCAGAGGTCGTTGATAATAATTATTAGAATAATAGTAGTTTTGTTAGTTTATTTTCAAACGGAAAACAAAGCAGTATGATTGCAGGTACAGCTTGAACGAATAACACCTGTTATTACAAGAGTAGAATATAACTTGTCAGCAGAAATGCAAGGCGCCCATTACATCTAACTAGCGCCAATAGGCTGCCACTACACGTTATCCATTGGTGGCTGTACGTTACTTAAATTGCTATTGAACCATTTGAGTGCAGTATCCCAGGTATACTTTATATAGAAGTATTTTGCGATCAACTGTGTCAACGACCTTTGCGATATACAGGATGATTGCTATTGGAGGTTTGCCATGGATGCCAAGAGTGACAGATGAAAAGCCTATCTCCCAGTCTGACTCTGCTTGTATATGAAAACCAAAGAGAGTGGATCCTTCCAAAGAGAGTGGATTCTCCAAAATGGACTCCAGTAGTAAATTATATCTACAGTACCCTGTCGATATCATTTATCTAGGGAGCTATCTTGTTCGAGGTAAACTGAACTTGTGGTCGATTTTTTTGCGTTTTCTGGTTAATATTCATGGTTAAAGTTGACCTTGCTGTAGTAATTTTAGGAAGAAAGCGTTCTGAACAGTGTCTCCAATCGAAATTTCGATTCTAGTAAGTAGTTATATTTGTTGCTACCTAATGCATTTAATCTATATACACCTATAATCACATCAAATCAACCAATAATTTGGTTATAGTCGCCTCGTACTTAGGTTATAATATTAACCTAACTCATAAACAGGCAAAAAACCCTAGCCACATGTGGCTGTGTTGCCTCCAAGCAAGCTAGTATCAAATAAACTAACCATCTAGCGTTGCAAAATTCACCCACCGAGCACAAGCCTAGGCTTAGGACATCCATATATACAGGCTATATGAATAATCAAAAATGCACCATGAACGCACCTTGTAAAATGTAATCCATGTACTATCTCTCACATCCAAATATCATGTGATGGGAACATACAAACAACCTTGACTTATGAAAACGATAGAACAATAAACCTCTGTTTTGACTGGCGATGAGGCCTGCACTAATTGAACACATCCGTCTTGATGTCTGTGTCTAACCGTTCGTCCGTTCATCTTGATGTCTCTCCATCCGTCTCTATCCCTGTCTGTCCCTCTTTCTCTCTGTCTCTTCATGTTCCGTTTACAAGATTATTGAAACGCCTTAACAATGATTGCGGAATTAAATGTTCACAGCCTGATCTGACAAGTCCGTCACGCTTCTGACAAACTTGTCCTGTGTGTGACGAAAAACGCTCCAACTTTCTGGTCACAGGGCGTTCTTATATACCCAACGACGCCCCTGCCATTCTAGAATGTTCTTTAAGCTGATGAAATATCACGCTATGGGTACATTCATACGGCTGCTGCTAATAGTATGGCCCTTTTGGCGTTCTGTACACGCTGCTAACATATGAAAAAAACAAAAAAAGGTATGAATGGACAGCGATTTCATTTGTGTTGCCTAAACCGAATGAGTCTGTTGCAGGGATGATTACATGATCACCAAATCTTCATTATCTACCCACGAATTATGTGATTCAGGGTAACCCAACCACTTCACTAGCGATTTCTTCCCCTGTTTTCTAATAATCTTTTCGATTCTAAATATTTCTTGAGTACTTTTTTGTAGCTCCTGTCATAAAATGACCCCTGTATTTCTTCTCCATTATAATCAGTAATCTTATAAGTTGGAAGATCCGTGTATTGAATCTGGGATACTGTAAAAACTTCTTCCGTCCATCTAGGTGTGTACCCCTTTTCAAATATGTTCTTTTTCTTAGTTATTCTAACTTTATCACCGATTGAAAACCTAGGCACAATAGGTTCCGAAATCTCATCACCTTACAAATTCATAAAAACAACCTTCTCGTTCACTTTCATACTGGCCTTAGATGGTGACATTTTAATGGAAGAATGCCTAGTCTCATTATAATTACTAGCCATTTCACCCAACACATCTACATATCTCCTTGTTGAATTAGCTGTAAAGTACTTAAACATTTTCTCTCTCATTGTCCGGTTCCAACGCTCAATAATGCACAATTTTTCCTCATTCTCAGTAGAATATAACTCGACTAATTCCCGGACATTTTTATTATAAAATTCTTTACCTTTATCCACCCAGAGTTTGCCAGGACTTCTTCCGCTCTCTAATATTTTCAAGAAACCACTAGCTGTAGATTTTACACTCTTATCATTTAATGGCACGATCCAACCATATTTTGAAAACACATCTATCATGGTTAACAGGTATTTCACACCATCGTTATCTTTAACGAAAGCCTGCATATCGACCAAATCAGCAGCCCATATCTCATCTATCCCACTAACATACACCTTTCTCTTTCTAAAATGCCTTACTACAGGTTTATGCAAGCTTTAGGCTTTTTTTAAACCTAACCCCAGGCTCGCTTTAGTGGATAATATAGGTTTGACTATAGCTCTCTCTATTCTCTCCCGTAAGCTAGGATTAGGTATATTATTCAATTCATTAATCATTGCTCTGTCGGCGATATTCCTAGAAGCCGTATCAGAGTGCTGGTTGTAAGCTAAATCATGATAATATGCAGCGTTATCGACTCTATCAACGGGTTTAGACCAATCTTTTGGAATTCCATCGGGATTCAGTCTCAAATCCAGTCTAGTTCCTGGTCTTGTAACTGATGTCCCAGCAAGTGCATCTCACCTGGAAATATAGCCCATGGTAACTTAATACCGCTAGTTACTGAATTTAGAGACCCAACTAATCCCCACCTTCTACTGCTTTCACGAATTGAGTCTTTGTTTTTCCACAAACATCACACGTGCCTCTAAGCATCGGCCTTCCATTCTTCGTTATAACAGTCTGTTCATTTTTAGTTTCAGTATGAGTTTTACACTTTACGCAATACATTTTAAATACAATTAGATATATTTAAAATGAAAGTCAACAAATTTTTATCATGGAACGACATATTATCCAAGAGATTCAATAACCCTCTTTTACCTAGAAGTATAAAAGGGTTAATCGTAGGAAAGTCTGGATGCAGTAAGACGACGCTACTGTTGAACTTACTTCTATAACCCGGATGGTTAGATTATGACAATCTACAAGTATTCGGAAGGTCTCTCTTTCAACCAGAGTATGAAATTCTGAAAAAAGCACTTGAAGAAAAAATACCTAAAGAATCCATCGTTGGATTATTCGATTGCCAAGATGAGATCATGAGACAAAATCTTTCACCAGCATTTGTAGTTGAGCAAATGGCTAAACACTTGGTTAAAAAATCTGATATTTCTTCCAAGTTCTTTGAATCAGCAGAAGATGTGCCAGACCTGAGAGAATTGAATCGTGATAAGTAAAACTTGATGATTTTCGACGATTTACAGTTAGAAAAGCAGAATAAATGCGAGACTTATTAAATCCGAGGGAGGCAAAGCAACGTCGACTGTTTCTACCTCGCACAGAATTATTTCAAATTACCGAGGCAGACAATTAGAGAGAATGCAAACTTTATATGTTTGTTTCCCCAAGACCTGAAAAATATTGATCACATCTACAACGACCACGTGAGTACAGACATGCCTAAGGAGGAGTTTAGAAAACTATGCAAAACAGCGTGGAAGCAACCTCATGGATTTTTAATAATAGATCACACTAGCAATAAGAATAACGGAAAGTATAGATGCGGTTTTGATGAATTCTACATTCCCTTATAAAAATATCTTTTGCTAATTTAAAAATGGAATCGATTCTACAAAAAATTGCAGATAACACCGAAAGGATTGCTCATAACTCAGAGCCAAAGTCATCGTTTCACATATTATTAAGTGACAAAACTTCAAGAATAAGAACTCTGTTCAATCCGTTGATACAGTTCGAAAAAGATAAAAGGTACGAAATGGCTCTTGTCAATCTGGAAACATATTATTCATTCCAAACATCGACGCGACTAACAACGACTTTTCATATTCGACGATGACTTCCATGAACGGTGACCCATCGTGGGAAACTATAACCATCCCCGAAGGCTGCTATGAAATTACAGATATTAACGAATTCGTGCAGAGAATAATGAAAGAAAGAGGGCATTATGATGTGGCTAACGAAGAATATAATATTAAGATAGAAGCTAACAGCAATACGTTGAAGACGGTTGTGTATATAACGAAGAAATACGGGGTTGATTTTGATGTGGGTAACTCTATCGGAAGAGTCCTAGGTTTCAATAGGCGGCAATATTTCGAGGGATACAACAAATCACAAAATATAGTAGACATAATGAGTGTCACTAATCTGAGGGTAACGAGCGACATCATCAGAGCATCCTATAGCAACGGAAATACAGATAACAATATCTATTCCTTCCCGAATGTAGGGCCTGGCTACAAGATAATTGAAATGCCGAGAAATTTGATCTATCTTCGAATCACCCTGTCCACAATTTCGACAATGGAAACAACTCTCACCGATCAGAATCGTAAACTAATTAATCTACGAGGCGAGGAATTATCGATACGGTTTCATATAAGAGAAGCTTAAAAAGTTATTAAGTTCTATATAAAATGAGTCGATACACGAACGTCAAAGTCAATATTTCAGAAGGACAAAAAGATAAAATTAAAAGATCGCTACAAGCGGGAACAGGTGTTAGTATTGGATTAAAGCACACCGATTTAAACGGAGAGCATGTGTTAGCTCTTACCCAAGCACAACTCAATAAACTAGCCAAAGCGTATCAGGGCGTTGCGGATATGATTATAAAAATGAGTAAAACGCAATTAATACATAACGCTAAAGTCGAAGGTGGCTTTATCGGCGCCATTTTACCGTTTCTTGCAACTGCTGGCAAATTCCTACTATCTAGTGTATTACCGAGCTTAGCAACAGGTGCATTAACTGAAATAGGTGCAGCGGCTGGTTCTAAAGTAATTGATAAAGTCGCCGGAACGGGTGGGGCTATATATCTCAATACTCAAGGTAAAAACTTCAAGATAATGCAACAGGGTCAGGGCTTATATATGAAACCATACCAAAAATCTGGATTAAACGGCGCAGGAGAAGGTCTGTATCTGAAAAGAGGTAATGGGTTCGTAAATGGGGAAGGACTTATACTAGGGCCAGATTCGCCATTTAAAAACATTCCGCTTCTCGGATTGTTACTTTAAAAAATATTGTATATATATAAAATGTCTCTATTTCCGATTCATAAAATGGGGTGGACGAAACCCAAAATTGTTCCAGAAGTAAGAACTCAACCGAGATCCGTCAGGTGGAATGCGTGTGAAGGCATGTGGGATGTTAAATATAGACCGCAAAGACAAATGGGCGGTCTAAGGTGGGAGTTTTTTGCTCAAGAAGCGATAACTATTCATTCACAAGAGACGGTTGTTTTACCGTTAGGCTTAGGTGTCCGAATGACGAAAAGATCGTGTAAAATTTCGCTCCATCCGGAGTTTATAGAAGCGGGGTGTCACATGCTAAGCGATACCGTTACTGGATTCGGGGAAGAAATTTTACTCGATATTAAGAATTTTAGAGATCTTGGAACACTCACCATAAACGAAGGGGACTCGTTATGTTATGTGAATTACGAATAAAATTGAATTCCATTTAAAAAATATTCCTTGATATTATAAAATGGAATTGAACAAAGCAGACACTTATTGCCTTCAGAAAATATCTGAAATTCAACAGGAAATCTTACGAGAACGTGAAAAGAGAGAAATAATATGTAAAAAATATCAATAGAGTGTTAAAGTAGTTAAAGCGTTGGGAGGTTTGTTAACCCTTACATCTTTGGGGCTCAGCATATTAGGTGTAACTTTTCTAAGTTCCTTCGTAGCTGCACCAGCCGCTACCATCGTGGTATCTTTATCCGCCGGAGCTGGAGCACTATCTCTGATATCTACCCAAGTCCGCCTAATATTATCGCTGCGGCAAGAAAAACATGCAAAGATCAGAACTATAGCTGAAGGGAAACTCAATTCGATCAGCAACCTCGTTTCAAAAGCCTTAGATGATAAAAAAATATCTCAGACTTGGAATATTCTGTTATTCTGAGTGAATTCGAGAAATTTAATCAGATGAAGGAAGAGGTTAGGAGTAAAACCAACGCCAACATAGATGAAGCGACTAAACACTTAGGCAAAACGAATTAAATACAAAATGAATGTTTATTTACGTTTTTACGTTTAAATATTATGTTTCCAACTTAAAAATGTCGTTTATAAAAATTCAAGACCCAGCCTAACGTGATTTTATCGTTGAAAACTTTCTCAAGATGAAGCAGAATATTAGACAAGAGTCGTTATCTGAGAAAATAGTAGACATTGGGCTTCAGCGGGAATTGATAAAGACGTACAAACCGATAATCGACTCGCAGTCTGGAATATATAAAGAATAAGGCGCGATTAAGGAAAGCACTCAGCGACTTCTACAGCTCTTCAAGCATTGCCGGCATCGCTATCAACATCGTTGAAAGCGATTCAATTCCCACAATATCCCTCAATAGACGTGTTTGCGGACGATCCTGTTTCAGATATTAGAACCTTACAACTATACGAGATCGCGTCAAAATATTTTAAAGAATACGCTGCGAATAAAAAGTTGACGGACACGACCTTCGGAATACACTCTAGAGATGAGGGTTTTTTCATCGGAAACTATCCAATTTCAATCGAAGGAGACGATATATCTATTGGTAATAACACCTACAAGATAACTCCAGGGCTATGGGAATTGATGACGATGAAGGAACCAAACGGGTCGATATACAGTCAAAACGATCTGGACGAGTACTCGGAAATTCTTGAATCGACGGGTGCCTTGTATGTACCTAATAATCCGAATAAACCCAAATCGTCTAGAGGTCTAAAATATAATAAAATCATTAAGCCATTGCTCGAACGAAAGTGGAAATGGAGGTTCTCGACGGGCGAGGGGGTTGTAGTTCTTCCGCAAGACCCCGATGCGCTAATGGATATGTTGGCACTACGAAAGGCTGGCTTCAGAGCAGGAAATACAGGATTAAGAAACGAGGTAGTCGGTATCTGCAATGAGTTACTTCTGCAAAATATAATAAATGCGTCATGCTATAAAAATTTAATGATGCAATTATAAAATGATTGTCATAACAAAGAGAAGATTTGCTAAAAGATACGTCGTCGTCGGCGCTAGAATATTTGATACGATATCAGGATTTTTCAAAAGAATGTTATCCTCAAATGCTGCAAGACAGGTAGCATCAACTGCATTAAGTGCTGGGAAAGAAACTCCAACGGAGATTGGACAAAAGGCTATTGACGTAGGTAAGACCGTCGCTATCAATGCTGGAAAGCGATTGGTTGATAAAGCAGCGGCAAAAATGTTTGCACCACAACGGAGCGAGGATTTGTTATTTCCCATGGAAATACGACACTTAGTCAAAAGAGTAAGGAAATGTTACAGAATTTAATATTTTTCCACCCTTCGGCAAATATAAATAATTTACTCTCTGGTAACGGCGGCGCCATATCGATCCAAGATCTGGTGCGTGGATCTGGAATGAAGTTTGATTAAAATAAAATCTTGTTATATTAAAAAATGCAGTCAGATATTCTAAGATTTACTGAGAATACTATTATAGACGAGGGAATTGAAAGATATGAATTTCATGAATACGAACCAGTGGCGGGGGCGAATCTTAACACTGGGGAAATTCGCATAAATATCGAACTATAAGATATTTTCAGCCACCCGTCCAAGTCATACCTGCTTTTCGAAGGCAGACTGACTAAAGCGGATGGAACCTTTTACGTCGATGCCGACGCTGCAGCTTTGGTCAACAACGGACTGATGCATCTCTTCAGTCAAATGTCGTATTCCTTGTCTAATCAAGAAATAGAAAGCGTGTTTCATCCTGGACAAGCGACAACTATGCTAGGTCTATTGAAAACATGAAAAATTCTACGGAATGGACCAGTTGGTAACTCAGAGCAACATCACTCCAGCCGACTACAAAGATTTATACCTGCTTTTCGTTTTTCATGTAAGTAAGCAATCTGAACGGTTAAAGTCATCAGTTGTCGATATCCAGATCAAGGCTACTTTCAATGCTGCGATCCCTGCTGGAACGGAAGCTTATGCAGTTGTCATTTCGGATAAATTGTTAAACTTCCAATCAGACGGTCAGAAGATGAACGTAGTATATTAAAGAAAATATTTTCTATTATAAAAAGAACATGAAACTCTCACAACTGAAATCGTTAATGAAGGAACATGGAATAAAGTCTAGTTATATGAACAAACCAGAAATGTTAAGAATACTCGTTGAGAAGGGTGTTTTACCGGAATCAGAATTGCCTGAACCAGTGAAGGAGAAGTACGAGTATTTAAGTACGAGTATTTAAAAACTATTAGAAATAATCCTATAAGCGTTGAAATCCTAGACAAAGACACTAACGAAGCCGTCACGTACTCATTGTTATATAAGGCGAGTATGACTTTAAAAACCAGTATGAATATGCTGAAGACTTATAATGGTAAAGTCTGGAGAAATCGATATGAGATTAACATACTAACATAAAGTTTTATCCAGCTACTTAAAATGGAAACTCGTAAATTTTTAGATTTTGGAAGAAGACGTAGTTTTTACTGTTAAAACGAAGCAATATTTATATGGCACAGAACGATATTTTTACCTGATAACGGTAGTGGCACCAGATGAGACAGAGCACTACATGAGCATATACGGGGAGCCTCTGCTGAGCAGGTTGCAAACGAACAAGACATTTACTTTTACAAAAACAAAGATAGAAACGGAGCTGGGATGGAGCCAGGCGTTGATCGTAGTATCTGGAGATAACGATGTTGTTGAATTTGAGGTTTAAATTTTCAATGGTAATAATCATTGAAAATTAACGATCAATATTTGACTACTCAACAAACAAACAAACGGCGCACTCGCTTTCGCACTTCAGTTCTTTCTACTAATATAACATCTGCTCTTAATTGAACTGATGGTTTATTTCCAATGAATATACTACATGTTAAATCTAACACGACACTGCATGGAGTGGATATTAACGTTAGAGGGTCGATTGGATTATCATCTGTATCATAAAATCCGGTTGTTATATCCGCTGATCCATACGCAGTTGTCAATTTCGGGTACATCTTTAGCGGTTCGTCTTCCTTTTTTTGATAAAAGATAGACATTTGTCTAACCTGCGAATCTTTGTATTTCTTATTCGAGGCCGTCTTTGTATTAGGATCGAGCAGAAACTCTTGAATGCGTTCTAAAATACTTTTAAACATGCCGATAGTCACCAATTCTTCATCAGTTGACCCATCATACATCATTACTGGTATACTATAACCAACAATAGGACCATCGGTTTTACCAAAACCATAATCTGGTGATATACCCCAACTTTTTAATGTTGGAGTTTGGATATAAAATCACCTTCATCACCATTTGGGTATTTATATTTAATTTGAATTCGTTGACCAAAGCTGTTCGTCTTCGCGACTTTAAAGATCATTTTATCCGGATTAAACGTTTCGTGTGTGACAATCATTTTTTCCTTTTATATATAGAAAATATTTTCTTTAAGCTAAAAATATGAAAATAATTTTTTATTTAATCATCGTACACGAATAACTTCATCATGCTTAATCCAAGCTTGTCCGGTTCAGTCTGGAAGTAGATTAGCCTATAGGTCGTATATTTTACTACGGAATCAATTAAAAATTCTTAGTAAGTATTTCCTAAATAAGCGTTATTAGGCACAGTGTAAATAGTAACCCTTTGTCGTTCAAAATTGTATGCGATTATACTCCAGCGGGATATCGTTCCCTGGTTATTTTTCCTTCCTTTCAAACCGATCATCCAGATTCTCACTGCGGTTGGGCATGTGATAGATATCCACGATTCAGTGTGGACGTTACCATCAGACACCCATTCCCCGTCGTCTTTGAATGCCCAAAAGGCTTCGTTAGTTAGAAGGGCTGAACTGGCATTCGCTTGAAGACCATAATTACTAGTATCGAAAGATAGTCTCGGTACGTAACCGATTTGACATTTTCTTCCAAGCGTGTAATCAGGTAGCGTTGGAATCCATTGTAGTATGGAGACGGTAGCTGTATCAGCACTAGGACTCATAGATGTAATATGAAATCTCCAATATCTGTAATTAGACGAAGCGGGAAATGTAATCTTCTTCAAAAATCCAAAATCGAGGAATTCCCATGAAACTAAAATTTCAGTAAAGGCTGTTCCATCATTACTAGCTCGAACCACTCAACCAGTAATACGGTCGCTCTGCTCTCGGCCGGCGACGATGTAAAATCCCGACATTGACAGAGGAATGGGGTACTTCATCTGTATCCAAACATTACTTGTCCTTTCAGTGTTCCACATGCGGGGGTAGTGATAAGCATTTTGAAAAGCCCTCCATGGGTTGCATTCATGACCAGGCACACTGCGATAATCGCTAGCACTAGCTTAATAAGTTAAACCGTTTATTATTGTTGTATCAGAAGTCATGGTAGGTGCTGCAGTCACGTATAGTCCTGAGTTATCAGTGGTAGTATTATTCGATATCGCTTGGTTGACTAACGTTTCGACTTGGCCAAAGCTCGCAGCCTGGCTAGCTAAGACTGGTGGATGAATGTCAGTCGGTAGACCTTTTATCATATTACCATTCATATTTAAATCACCATCCATATCGTTCGTTCCATCTCGTTTTAGAAATGTATTACTCGCTTGAGATAGAGTAACACCTCCAGAAACTATTCTTTGAGTTGATCCAGTATCAGTTCGTCCTAATTTATCGACAGGCATTTTATATATATATATATTATTATTTAATGCAATTCGTTTATGACTTCTTGAAATTTACATCCATCATTGGACGTTTTCTTCAATACGTACAGACATAAATGACCGCAATACACTTGACCGTCTGGTTGTATTCGCTCACTGTTGTAAAACAGCGGTCTTTGTATATATTTTATCAATTCCGTAGGTGGAGGTAGTCCATTGCTGTGGAAATAAATTTGATCATTAGCGCGCTTGATCCAACACTTCCAATGTGTTCCTTTACCATCAGATTCGTCCAGATTAAGGATACTGCACTCGTTCGCTCTTGGTTTCTTCGGCAGTTCATCTCTTAGAAAAACTCCTCTTAAATTATTTATGTTTAGTTTCTTCGCCGCTTCAGTTAGATACACATTTGACAAAGCAATATTAGGTAGCGTTACACCTTCAACATCGATTTGTTTAACACTCATTTTATAATAGAGAATAATGTCCATATGCTAACGTGTGGATGCCATCTTGTTGAATCACTCATTTGTCATCTTCCGCTGAGAGAGCTACCTGGTTAACTTCCTCGGTGTAGATATCGTGAAGATGCGATCGAATGACATTCATCTTTCTCGATTGTTCTCTCTTGGTAAATAAGCAGTCTTTGTAGTCTGAGTGAGTGATAGATTTCTTGACGACATTCTTCTTCACACCTTAACATTTCTTGTGATCTACACCCGCAATCTTGTATAAATCCAACTTTGATCTTAAACCTACAAACTCTTCGATCTGTTTTCCAGCTGCTTCGTCTTTGAACATACCAATAACCTTTTTATTAATCCCAGTTTCTATATCAGAGGGGTGGTCTTTAGGATAGTCGCTAGTGTCGAACCTACTTGTAATGTCGGGTGCTATATCGGCGTAGAAGTCTTCGGTCTTAATTTCATAGGCTAAAGAATCAGTATTGGTACTTTGCTCTATCTTCATACTTTTTCTTGATGTAATTATAATGAAAATCGTACATTGTAGTCTTACTCAAGTCTAAAATACACATACCAAGATATATGTACTTGTTATAATATAGCATCGTCCGTTTCAAGTGAATGGCAATTAGGTTTTCATCAAAAATAGTTAGTGTCGTAACTCGTTCTCGCTGCTAGTTTTATGGCTTGCTTCTCGCTGGAAACCAGTTTTATGTCTACTCGATTCCCTATATTTTCGCATGTCTTACCGAAGACACTATTGTTCATTAGTTTGAAAAAGTCTTTCTCAAAATCATTGGTTGCTTTCGTCCTCAGGTTGGTATTTAGATCGATATACTTTTTCAACCAGGCACTTTCTTCAAATTTAATTCCACGATGAATTTTGGTTATCTTCAAGCCTAGGCTTTCATACAGCTTTAAATTTTCGTCATGGACTATGTATTTTACTTTATCGTTCAAGTTCGGAATGAGTTTAGGTACAGTTGAAGATTCAGGTGTAATATTCTCAGGGGCAAGAGGATAGTCGTTGTGGAGATCGTGCAAATCTTTCGGATATTCAAAGTCGATTTCTAATATACACGGTATTGATCTCCAATCGTTTAGCTCCTCATTACCCATCCACTGGAACCCGTGAGTTGGTAGATTTTTACACATCACCCACCCGTACAAATTGTTGGCGTCTAAATAGGTTAGGAACGATGAAGGTTGCCTGTCCATAACGGTGCAAAATGGTGCTAACACCACCTCGTATTCCATGCTTAACCATTAGTATCACATCATAGTCGCTCAGCAAACTCCAGCTGTACTCTAGTCAACTTCAATGCGGTGTCCCAAGCAAGACCTGGCAAAGTATAATACCAGGCAGGATCTAGGTCATAGTTCTCACTGCATACATCTCTAAAATTCTCAAATACATCAGCGAGCAGGAGAACATCAGTCGCATTATATAAATCATAGTATTCTCTCAACGTTTTGAATCCGAATTCTTTCCATACCATCTGTGCATGGTTGTAGTCTTCGTCACTAATACCCGAGTCGTTAAGTCTCGAATAGGACGCTGATTTTGGTAGTAGTTCTGTTTCGTTCAAGCGGTCGATGGAATTAACGTGATCGTAAGGATACGCCCCTTTTCTAAGCAAGAGATCGAGCTGATTACCAGAATAGTGTTTGCTTATATTCTTACACTGGTCTTTGCTCAGGTTCCTCGATAAAGCGTCAAGACTCGATGCCATGAATCTAAAACTATCGATGAAACGTAATTCGCGTTTAACCTCTACTTCCTTATTTTCTTTATTTACAAATTTATCGACTACAACCTCTCTGCTAAATGAGATATAATTTTCTTCGTTGCTAGGGATGCAGTTAATTTTTTCGTTATCATCACCTCGTAATTTCTTTACGAATAGATGGCTCTCATAACCGGATAGATTATGAAACAATACTGGAAAAAACTTGGGGACTTTATAGTTTAGATTACAGTTTTTATGTGCGGCACCTCTAAATTTACCGTTAAGGTGACAATGATCTCTAACTCGATCATCACCCAGTTCGCCTTCGCATATGTGACAAACTGTAGTCAAGTCGTATAGAGCCTGATCTTTCTTTCCGAATATCTTAAAGTTCTTTATAATTTTCTTTGGAAATTTAAATCGATTATAAATATCTTTTATATTATCTATAAGAGTGTCTATAAATATCTGAGCTACATCATCGTCTTCACTCTCGCTGTAAACGTTACGGGAGCTTGTGAATATAGGTCATCGTCAAAACATTTTATATAATAGCAAAAGGAACTAGGGACATGTTTTTGATATTAGTTGATGTAAGACATGATGGGATCTGGTTGACAAGTGTCTATAGGTTTTATTAATGACTCAAAATCGGGGTACATGACAAATGGGACTCTCATCTTTCTATAATAATTTTTGAAACTCAACATAGTTCCTGGTTCTGAAAGTTCTATCTTTTGAGTGTCGTGTTGGGAACAGTATTCGGTGTGCTTGTGTAGCGAATCTATTCTACTGAATCCAATCAAACATCTTTTACAATAGTGCATCGAAGTGTATGAGTTTTCTCTATGAACCGCCATCAATCTGTTAAAGTTCTTTATCCAACAATAATGTTTCTTTTCTCCATCAGAAATGAGTAATAGATCTACACACCTATTACTCTTATGCTTTGATAAATATAGTGGGAATAGGTAAACATAGTTCTCATAACCGAAGATATTAATACTAATTTTATTATTTCTCTCAAACCTACTTATCACATTAGCATCCGCTGCTACTGGGAATTCGATGCCAGACCAATCAAGTTCTTCAGACTGCTTGATTAATTCTTTCGTAAGTCTTCGTTCGTCATATTAATAATACCCTTTTTACTCACTAAACATTTCGGTAGTGGAATGTAAGAACTGCCTTTCAGCGGTTTATAAACAACTGTTTTGATGTCTAATTTTTGAACCACTCTAAGTCTCCAGTTACTACCTCACATCTGGAAGGCTACCATAGACTCTAGGATTTTATCTTTCACGTTTTTAAATATTTTGTTCGGGTTGGTAGAGTTTAAAACAACTTCGGTCATAGAGACAAATGGAAAATCCTTGGTATCTACTTGTCCGGATTTCATATCTACACGCTCCATTGTGCAGGTAAGGACAAAACTGACCTTAGTCTGGCGATTTCTAGACAAAAGGTCTTCCAGTTGTGGTTGAGCTGCTTTGAGAAAAGATGTGGCGTCAATTCCGCTTGCGCCTTCGACCGTGTATTGTTTCATGAAGCCCTTGATAGCTCTAGCCATCTCTTTTATTTCGCGTGTTTTCATAGGAATTTTACCGAATATAGAATTCACTTTGGCTTTCAGTGCTTCTAACTTCTCATTCACTATTTTCTTTGGTTCTTATATAGTTATATATAGGTATATAATTTTCAAACCACCTTGCAAATTTATTAATCGCTGATTTAGTCTTAACGAATATTTTTCGTACTGTCGTGGCTGGTACGGGTTCGAGTGTTGGGATTCCAATGTCGGGAATCAAGCAAACTAGCATTGGTTGAGATTGAGGGTACGCTGTGGGCTTCAATTTTACTAGTCAAATCCGCTTTTCGTAGTCGTGTATAACCAACCAAACCGCTCTGTTTGGCAATTTTTCTTAATTCAATAACAGTTTTCTTCGAGTATTCCATTTTATATTGTGGTGGCATTTCTTTAAGCTGTGAGGAGAAAATATTTTCATTCATTTGAAATACGCATGAAAAGATTTGTTTCGACTCATCGTCGAAACTGATGAGTCGTCGAAACTTTTGGAAATTCCCATGACATTTGACCTATAGGTGGATCTTCTAATCAAAGCCTAGCCCTGTGCATGGTAGGTGGCTTTTGCAATGCTAGATGGTTAGTTTATTTGATACTAGCTTGCTTGGAGGCAACACAGCCACATGTGGCTAGGGTTTTTTGCCTGTTTATGAGTGAGGTTAAGTACGAGGCGACTATAACCAAATTATTGGTTGATTTGATGTGATTATAGGTGTATATAGATTTAATGCACTAGGTAGCAACAAATATAACTACTCTGGTATGACTTAGAAATGCAAATGATTTGTAGTGTAGCTTCAATCTCTGTTTTACAGCACTGTAAGAGTGTTATATATCTGTGGTCTTTAGGCATGCATTTACAGTCGAATGGATATGGTGAAGTTTCTGGTTGGTCACTCTGCTGATGTCAATGTCTGTGATAATGATGGATGGACTCCACTACATGCCGCTTGCTCCAATGGATTCATTGACATTACGAGGTCTGACTTATCTAGTTCTTGTCTCAATGAACTACATGGCAAATTGATAATATTAGCGATTTTGCAGATAACTAAATATTGCAGTAATTCTTTCTTTCTGAGGTTTGTATGGTGACATGGAATATTGCTAACTGAAGAAGTGTTTCTGTTTCAGCCCTGAAACAACCCTGGTTGTCTCTGTTATAAAAGAAATATGGCATGCTTTGTCATCCAACATGGCAGTGCTTTGGTCAGAACCCCAAGTTATTATTTTCTCTATTGATGGTTGCTGAAGCACTGGCCACAGATGCATCATCAAAATTTAAGAGTTTCATGAAGGATATGTAGCCTTCTTTCATGAAGTAGGAATCTATGAGCACTGAGGAAGATTAGGATCAACTGTAGAGTGTGTAGACGAGCTTTCTTGGAGGTGTTGTCTGCCTCTTCTCTGCCTGCTTCAGCACAACACTCACTTATTTTCATCGCCATTTACAGATCAGGCTATGACTTGCCATCAATTTAAAACAGGTCCCTTTTGAAGCTCATGGGAAAATAACAGTAGATAGTGAATCATTATTGACTAACTCCAACATTTATTTAGACATTCCCATTCAGAGATAATGGTTCAGAGATCCTGGACTGCTGTGCATTGAATAGAATCAGCAGCAGGTTATGTGGTATTTTGCTAATGGCCCCCACCCGGTTGCTACTTCAGGAGTCCCTCACAGTTGGCAGAGGACACAGCATTCTGACATCTGTTGAACCATCAGACAGGTATTTGTCAATGATTGACCTGTTGAACATAGGATGGCTGTGTGAGTGATGAAATGTTTTGGAAACACAATACACATGCACTTGCTTCACTGAGCCAACTATTTCATGGTTGCAGACTGGGGATTATAGATTTAGTGAAGGAAGGATAAGGAGAAATTCTCTGATGAAAGTCAAGTCTGCCGGAGTGTGATCCTTTACAGATGAACTAGTTGGAAATGTTCTTTTGGTTGTCTGCCTTCAGGCTGGTTCATATGTCCAATGATGCCCAGTCCCTGTGTTGAGCTTCTTCTTTCATTTTTCTGTATCCACCTTTCTTCATCATCCAGTCTAAAAGCATTGTTCTTGGTCTTCCTCTTGTTTTTCCCCTTTCATTCTCCCCTCTATGATGTTTTTAAGTAGTGAATCTCCTCTCATTATGTGTCCCATCCATCTTCTCGAATTGTCTTTATCATTGATCTCTTTTCTTCTACCCTCCTCAATATTTCTTCATTGGTCTTGTGCTCTGTCCAGCTGATTCTTTCCATTCTTTGCCATATCCACATTTCAAATGCCTCTAATCTTTTCTGGTCTTCTTTTATTATTGTCCATTTTTCCGCTCCATACAGGACCACACTTCAAACCAGTGTTTTGACCATTCGCTTTTTTAGGCTTCTACTTAGTTTTCTTCTTGATAGTTCTTTCCTCTTGTAGAATGCTTCCTTCCACATGGTTATTCTCTTCTTTATTTTGCAGGTGGCACTTTGCATCTTGTGTGATCAGACTTCCCAGTTGGCAGAATCTCTCTACCTGCTGTATCTCTTCTCTGTTTACGCTTATTCTGAATGTTGATTTCTCTTCTTTGCTTATTTTCATAACCTTTGTCTTCTTTGTATTTATTTTCATTCCATACTCTGTTGCTATCATGTTTAACTGGTCCATTATTTTCTGCAGTCCAGTCTGACTAGTCGACATCATTGCTTGATCATCCACGAATCTTATTGCCTTTATCAGTCTTCCTCCTACCTTTACTCCCTCCTCCACCTTCTCCACCGCCTCTCTTGTAATTTCCTCGATATATTTGTTGAATAGTATTGGAGAGAGCGGGCATCCTTGCCTCACCCCTCTTCCTATTTTACCCGGTTCAGAGTATTCTTCGTCTATTCTTACTTTTACTCTTTGTCCTTTTAATAGGTTTCCAATGAGCCTTCTTTCCTTCCAGTCCACTCCCATTCTCTAAATGCGCTCATTAATCGTTCCAGTCTACCCTATCAAATGCCTTTTCATAGTCGACAAAGCATATATATATATGTCCTGTCCATGTTGTAAGCTTCTTTTTGTTAACACTCTTACAGCTGCAATTGCATCCCTTGTTCCTCTTTCTTTCCTGAATCCAAATTGGTCCTGTCCTAGGCATTTGTCTGTTTCCGCTTTGTTTTGTAGTCTCCTTGCGACTATTCTTAGCAGTATCTTGGATGCATGAGTGAGTAAGCTTATGGTTCGATGTTCAACGCATTTTGTTGTATTTATCTTCTTCTTGATCGGTATCAGAAGTCCTCAGGCAATACTCTGTATCGTATATGTTCTGGCATACTCTTGTTAGTTCTTCCTCTGCTTTTTCTCCCAAGTTTCTCAATATCTCTATCGGGATGTTGTCAACTCCTTCCGCTTTGTTATTTTTCATGTCCTTGATTGCTGCCCTAACCTCCTCTCTCATCACCTCTGGTCCCATGTTGTCTTCATTTGTTTCTTCCTCTCTTATGTCCTCCTGGGTGTTGTTTCCTGTATATAACTCCTCTACATATGCCTTCCATCTTCCTCTAATAGTTGGAAATAACAATCAATAATCTTGAGTTGAGATTCAAACAAGTCTTGATTTGGATACTTTGCCTGTTGATACGAAATCATATTACTCAGGCATTAGTTCTAAACTGCTAACAGCAGAATGGAACTCAATAGTGAACCATTTAGTAGAAAGATTTGACACCAAAGTGATTTACACTTGTATTGGATGATTATTGTTTTAAGGAGGTATTGATTTTAAAACATTCCATTCTAGTAGATGAGTAGATATGTGATATGGAAGAGAAGGTGATGCGATACATGCATTTTGAGGTGAATGAAATTATTGTCATTTTAATGAACTTTAAGAGATATATGTGAAACTATCGTTGTAAAAATTGTCTCTATTCTTAGGTTTCTGATAAACAATGGATCAAAAGTGGATGCTTTAAGTTTTGATGGTGAGCTTCCAATTGATGTGGCTGAAGGTGAAGAAATGTTGCAGTTACTCTCTCAGATCATGAAGCAGAATGGTTAGTCTTCAGCTACTGACGTTGTTTGCTTTTAAGCCAGCAGATATAAAATTGCAGTTTTGGCTAAAGATTCAGAAAAACTTACAGCTTTATTTGATTCCTGTATTGACCAGGTTGATGAAATTTGTGAAGCATGCTTCAGTCCACTTGTTGCCATCCGATCGTATTTTAACGAAGCATGTTAGAGATATTAAAAAATATCTGAATCCTTTTGCTAATGATCACATGCCAAGATAGATATACCAATTAGATACACTGGTCCAACTCACTCATCACTAATGTTAAACCATCACATCAGAGGAGTCAGGCAGTGCGGCGAGTGCGCCCACTTCATTACAGGCACAATACACATTATATCCATTCACTTTGAGTTTTGCAGAAGTTGCCGACTAATCTCATCTGTGCTGCATCTGAAGTCTGAAATGACTGTCATTCAGGTCAATGTCATTCGGGTCAATGTCATTCAGGTCAATGTCATTCAGGTCACTGTCGTTCAGGTCGATGTCATTCAGGTCAACGTTATTCAGGTCATTGTCATTAGGATCTGTTACAGCACCTTCTCTGTTACAGGACAAAGTATCAAATGCAAAATCAAAAAGAGGGACACTATGGTTCCAAGGTGGTCTGCTATTTTGTTGGTATACCTGGATCACTACATTGTCTTCTCTTCCGTATTAGACAATGGCAGGCAGTTTACAAAAGGCTTTTAACAAATGTTTTGTGGCATTTATGATGATTGTTTACTGTTTAGTGACATATTTACATTGCTCCAGGTGTTGATGCCGAGTGTGCAAAGAAGCAGGAGGAAGAAAGAATGCTTGATGATGCTAATCATTGGCTGGCGAATGGAACCTACAGCAACAGTCTGACTCACCCTAAGAGTGGCGCTTCTCCACTGCATGTGGCGGCAGCTAGAGGATATGTCAACGTCATATGGTAGGTTCATCTGATTTAACTCTTCACAAAATATTTAACCAAACTATCTTTTGAGTGTCTGGCAACAAATGCAGTACTGATTTATAGATTAATGATCTATGACTATTTAAATATTTTAGGTATTAATTGAGTTTATGAATAGCTGAGCTTTCCTCCTCTTTGTCACTGGCCAGGCCCCTCCCTCCTCTGCCTCTTGACCAATTTTGCTTAGTTAACAGCTGTAGACTTGTTGCATGCCCAATTTAGAATGTGTTTGACCTGATCTGATCCAGGTAGTCCTAGGTTGAACACCTGGTCTCAAATCTCTTGTGGGGGTTGCTGTGTTGGTGGCAGCCTACAAGACTCTTTAGTGGTCCAAGAAGACTCCTTACCCGCTGGAATATGGGCAACATATCCAAAGAAGTGCATTCTGATGAATTAGCTAGAAAAAGTAGAGGAATGATGTTGATTTTGGACTTTCTAACAAATTCCTCCTACTTTGTTTCCATGCACTACACTTGGAAACTGACCTTTTAAAGACATCTAACCACAGAATATCAAGCCCTGTTCACAGTTTAGCACACAGCTATGAACTGCTTTGGTTTACTAGATTGTTATGAACCGTATTCACAGTTTTGCACATAGCTATTAACTGCTATGGTTTACTAGATTGTTAAGAACCCTCTATTCCCAGTTTAGCACTTAGCTATGAACTGCTTTGGTTTACTGGACTGGTAAGAACCCTATTCACAGTTTAGCACATAGCTATTAACTGCTATGGTTTACTGGACTGGTAAGAACCCTATTCACAGTTTAGCACATAGCTATTAACTGCTTTGGTTTACTGGACTGGTAAGAACCCTATTCACAGTTTAGCACTTAGCTGCATTGATTACCCAGTCATCTTTAGTACACTTTCATCATTGTCGTAGCTCATATTCACTTCCTTCCTGCAAAAGGCAACTCAAAACTCACTATTTGGCTTTCTAGGGTTCTTCTCCAGGCTGGAGCGAATGTCAATGCTCAAGATCTGGATGGATGGACACCTCTTCATGCAGCTGCTCATTGGGGACACAGAGACGCCTGCCAACTACTCGTTGAAAACCTCTGTGACATAAACATTAAGGACTCTTTTGTGAGTTTTTCCTGCATTTACAAACATAATCTGCTTTATTTCCTCTGTCAATCCCATTGTACAATCGTGATGGTGAATAAAGACATCATATGTTATTGTGGTAATAAGGAGTAGGATAAAGGGTTGAATTTAGTTGATTTCACATTTATGGGTTACAAGTTTGGTCATTTATAGAACTCTTCAATTGATTATGAAACAGTGATTGAGGCAACACTGAACATCTACAAGGCGAGGTTTTTGTCACCCA
Source organism: Bimastos eiseni (assembly GCA_959347315.1). Lineage (NCBI taxonomy): Eukaryota > Metazoa > Annelida > Clitellata > Crassiclitellata > Lumbricidae > Bimastos > Bimastos eiseni. The sequence continues at coordinate 2,772,361 of OY365816.1, forward strand.
GTCTGATAAAGACTGTTCAGATGGAGATTTTACCAATTGGGAATATCCAGTCACAGAGACAAGCTTTGACAGGAAAAAAGAGGAAGAAGAAAACAAAGAAGTATTAAAATTCTCCATGATGACGGTATAGTCGCTGACATATCTGGGTGCATATATGCGCTTCATGGATTAGAAAAAGTCATTTGATACAGTTGACCAAAGAAGGCAAACTACATGCATTGAGGCAGTTGGAATAGATTGGAGCGACAGAAGATTAATTGGGAACTTGTTGATGGGGCAGAAGATACGAATAAGTGTAGATGGAAAATACTCAGGAGTGATGAACAGAGGTGTGAGACAAAGATGTCCATTATCATCACTGCTGTTTAATATTCACATAGAAGAGCTTGTAAGAGTGGCAGTAGAGGATCTGGAGAAGGGAATAAAAGTTGGAGGAAGATGGATCAAGGCACTGAGGTTTACAGATGACCAAGCAATGTTGGCAACAAGCCATAAGGTCTACAGACAATGATGGATAGGCTGAACATAATATCATTGAATGAAAATGAACATCAAGAAGACGAAGGTACTGAAGATAAGTAAAGGAAAGGAGTCTGTTATCAGAATACACATTGGTGGAAAATAAATAAAACAGGTGAAAGAATTATGCAACCAGGAAAATTAAAAGAACATCAATAGGAAAAGATGCATTCTCGAAAAGGAGAGAACTACATAGGGGAAAAATAAAAAGGAATCTGAAGATAAGAATAATTAAGAATGATAGAGACATAGACCATGAGGAAGGTGGACTTAGAAGACATTTATGAGGTCAGGTCATATAGTAAGTTCACCTTAGCTACAATAGCTGACTGACCTCTGCATGGTTTAAACCCACATGCAGCTACTGACTGTTGCCTTCCCCATATTTGGCTTTGTACAACTGACACAGACTGCTGCACAGCAAGTTTCTGTACCTTGATTTAATGCAGCTCACTTATTTTATAGGTAAGGAGGCCATGATGTAATTGCTGGTTAAGTAGATTCACGTTTTAATGAACCATGTACAAACGAGTCTCATATGTAATAACACTTAGATTACGATAGCCTCTATATGCACTTGTAGTTTGATAGCTAACGCTACTAAGATTAATTATGCATATTTGCTAAGAACTGATGGGACCCATTTTATGCCTACTTTGGACACGGTGGCATTGCAGTATGTTCTGTGCCTTGCAGCCGAAGGGTCGGAAGTTCGAACTAACCTTAAGTCACTGACCGGGACAAGTTGCTGATCCATAATTGTCTGTGGGGAGGGCAACGGGAAACCATCTCACTCACCTCGTCTCCAGGTGACATAAAGCCAAATGGATCTGCCTTTATACAAGAACTCATCATCATCATCATCACCTGCTGAGCATATTTCAAACCTAACTTGTCTTTTTAACATTTTTTGAAGGATTTTTCAGGCAGGATCACATAATTATGTCCTGCTGTTGCTGCGGTTGTACACATAACTTTTTAGACTTGTTGCTTTTAGGGACTGCTGGCACAAGATGTCGCTGATCCAGAACTTGGAAACTTTGTTGAGGAGCTGAAGAAAAAGCAGTTGACTGTAAGTTTTTAACATTTGTATCAAACTATCTTCATTGATTAGGTTTAAATTAACTTATTACAGTCATCAGTATTGTCTTTACTAGTGAATGCCTGACTACAAGTTGCAGTTTAATGTGAACTTTGATGGATAATTATCAGATTAAGATGTGACTAGTGTAATAATAAATGTTGGAAAATGGATTTCAAAATTGTTTAGTAAATTTATTGATACTGCATTTCTTCCAAGGATGACTGATTTGTGTTTTGTCCTGTAAAATATTATTAACCATTAAAACATTGACGTTAGTATGGATAAAAAGATCAAATACATGTGTATTTTGAAAACACTTTCTAAATAGCTTACAGTTTGTGCAGTAACTGTTAAATGCTGTGTGGTTATGAACAAAATGATTGTGCTTTAATTTGAGACAATTTCTTTTCTGGCAAGACTAATATTTCCTTTTCTGAGACTCAATCCTCTTTTTCTTTGTATGTGTGATTTGGATTTTAAAAAGTAACTTTTATTTACCATTCTATTTTTGAATTGTCAATTTGAGCTTAGGTCTGTCACAGCATGAATGTAGACAACACTACTTGGACACTGAACATATTCAGATGAGATGATGGTCTGAGGTTTTAACTGAACATATTCAGATGAGATGATAGTCTAAGGTTTTAACTGAACATATTCAGATGAGATGATGGTCTGAGGTTTTAACTGAACATATTCAGATGAGATGATGGTCTGAGGTTTTAACTGAACATATTCAGATGAGATGATGGTCTGAGGTTTTAACTGAACATATTCAGATGAGATGATGGTCTGAGGTTTTAACATGCTGTAGGATAGACTTTGTATTTGAAACCAAAGCTAGTTCCAACAAAAGGTGATACGTCACCAAAGTCAGCATAACATCAGAAATCAACTGTACAAAGTAAGCAGGTGATCTGTGATTTTGAACATGGAATGGAGTATCAGAGGAATGTATAGGATGGTGAAAAGCGCTGCCCCCGCATTCAAATATCACAGACACTCTCCAGCGGAGGAGCTGTGACATGAAAGATGTAGCGATTGCCATTCATTGAATGAGGTTGACCGCTCTGCCAGTGGGTTACTCCAGGAGAGTTGGAAGACTCTGAGAGACAACTCTGAGAGACAGCTCATACAGATAATCCATGCAATGAGGGTGTGTTAGATTGCTGGCAATGACCAGTCGTCTTCCTCCTCCTCTTCCTCCTGCTCCTCTTCCTCACACTTTCCTGGTGAGTGGCTGTGGAACTTCTTAGCCAAATGACTTTACAAAACCCTGGGTTTGGATGTATCATATGAATCACTTCACTTGCCAAATGGTTGTATGTTCCTTTTCACTTTTCTTAGGAAGGGAGGACATCTCTTTCCAGCAGTGAAGAGTAGCAAATGCAGAGAAGCAGCTTAGTAGGTCGGACAGAGATGCAATATACAGAGAACTCATAGTACCATGTTCAGCGATAGACACTCAGTATCTTGACTAACTAAAAAGATTTTGGTCCAACCTTAACAATGCCTCAAAATGACAATGAGCCAGAAACCCCGACATCGAAGCTTAACTAACTAGACCAACACTCTGTTTAGTTCATCATGTTTATTATAAGGTGCAGCCAGATTGTCAGTGTTATCACTTGGCCTTTTTTAACCACTTCAGTAAACTCATGAGGTTTAATTACCAAATATGTTTTATTTGCAAATCTGATTATTTTTTGAAGATCAAATCTTCATTATAAAAATTTTAAATGAAAACATGAATACACAATTATCCTTTTTGACTATTTTTGGTTTTAGACATGATGTCAACTGGTAGTAAAAATGACGTCAAACACAAATAAACAACGAGTAGGGAAGAGTGTTATTGCTTGATTGCCTTTTAGAATTTGCAGACTTGTTTGGTGTAACTTGAGATTAATGTTTTATTTTGTCAAGCTATACAGTGAAATACGAAATTCAAAGAGAGCAAGTTTTGCTGGAAGAAAGAGGTATGTTACATTGAATTACAATGTCTATCGAATAGGATAATTGTCCAGGTTGTCTTTGAGTTATTGTGGTGCATTGAATCTTTTTTAATAATCAGCATTGCTACTGTTTCAAATAGCCTTGTTATATATATACATGTATCAAGACATTTGCTGCACTTGTGACTATCTAATTTAAATGAATAAGTGCATTTTAAATTTAAAAAAATGTGTGCTAAACATAGTTACATGCGACAGTTTGCAAGTGGAGCTGAAGACTGTTCAGGATAAGATAAAGTACAAACGTAAACGCAATGATATTGGGTCTGTTGTCTAGGATCTGTGACACATTTGACTGAAATGAGGGAACTTTCAAATGAAAAAGTAAAATATGCTGTCTGCTTATTAGAATCAATTTAGAATGATTGACTTACAGATGAATAGTAATGTGCAGTAGTTGCTTCTTAAAAGTAATTACATATAAATAGTTAGTCTTTGTGGTTAGATTTACAGGTCATTGGAAAAATATGTTGTAGTTACAAAACTGATGTGTATGAAAGTTTTGAGATCTCAGATCTAGCTATGGATGATCTGCTGAATCTGATTTCTTGGATTGCTTTGGTTTCAGAGGTTCCATTTCTCGGCTGAGTTTTGACCAGAAGCAGATGATGCTTCAGAAGAGTAAGGATGAAGAAAGGACGAAGATGGAGACGATGTTGGCCAGAAGGAGTGGAAGACTGAGTTCAGCCGACCAGATGAATACACAGGTGTTTGGAGTGGAGGAAGAGAAGGAGGAGGAGGAAGAGGAAGAAGACGAGGAAGAAGTTACAGGCGTCAATGCTCAGGATAGAAGCGGGGAAGATGTCTTCAAAGGAAGTGATGACAAAAGAATTGTTGCAGAAGAAGAATATTCAGTAACCAAAAAGGCCAAAACAATAGAAGATGGCAAAATAAAACAAGATGAAGATAAAGCAGGAAAAGAGGGTGGACTTGAAGCTGGAAGAGAAGATGAGGATGCAAATGAAGTGGAAGAGCCAAAGGCGGAGGTGGAAGAAGGAGCATCACCTCAAAAGAGAACAGACAAAGATACATTATCTGTGTTGGAGATTGGTTAGTTGATCGTTTTGGAATATAGGTCTCTCTCTTTTTTTATGTCTCAACTGACCACAGGATCTCTACGGCTGATTGAATGGAATGTACATACTGCTGGACTTTAATCTTAGCACAAACCAATAGCAGAACACGTTCAATTGGCTCCATTTTTTTCATTCACTTAAGGAGTTAATCATCACTTGTGCTAGGTTTAGCATGTAATTTGGTAATCATATTCCATTATGACTTTCAAAGAGCCCTGATTAACAAGGTATTCCCAACAAATGAAAGTGTCAATTTAAGTTACTTTGAAAGAAATGGTGAGGCAAAGTGAACAGGACTGTTATTGCTTCAGGTGACATAGGCGTGGTTGCCTGCATGATACTGCCATGCCAACTGGACCACATCCTGCAGATGTTGTGTCTATGGTGACCCATATCGGTCGCTGCTAAGACCGGCCGCTGCTAGACGACATTGACTTGACCGCATGCACACACGTTTTGTCTGCTTACAAAGCCAGGCCGAGCCGACCACCGCCGACAATTACCGTCTGCGTGCAGAAAGACAGCTATGGTTACACATAAGAGCTGCCAGGTCGGGCCACCGCTAGGTCACTTGGCAATATTGACTGCCTTTTGCTAATACATGCTAGTGACTGCCAACATTGACTGCCTTTTGCTAATACATGCTACTGACTGTCAGCATTGACTTAACTCTCTGCATACCATTGTGATGAACTTCCTAAGAAGACAGGAATTTGTCTGAATCTAGGGACAGGCAGACATCGACAAAGATTGCAGTGGAAGACAGATAAAGAGTAGGACATTAGTCTTAGAAGAGCTCTGCGTATATTGAGTGTGTAAACCACGTTTGATTAGGAATGTATTCAATGTTTCATGTGCAATCTGTTTGTAGTCAGTTTGAAAGAAACAAAGCATGATTTGGCTCATTTTTGCTAAAACTTGTTTGTTCTTTCTATCCTGGAAGCTGTATTCACAAAAGAAATCCAACCTAGAAGGAAACAGACAGATGGAAGCTGTGCAAGTTCAGATGATTTCATATATTTGTTGTGTGTTTAAGTCACTTTGTTTGAAACATAGTAGGAATGTTATGTTTGAAGTACGTTATTTTGTGAATAGTGAAACAACAGAACAGAATCAACGACAGTCGAACTGCTGATCATGATGCCAATAAAGGTTTCAACGAAGGACATAGGTATATTCTTCTATGAGCTGTTGTTTTGCCTCATTTAATGTGTTGCAGTAAATATCTGAAATAATCAGGTAAGTAAGTAAGTATATTCTTTATTGATTCAATGGCTTTTGGTTGTGGGCACATGGAGTAAGGAAGAATCCTTTCGTCGGTTCAGCACATGACCCGGATTGGCCATGCCGTCATTAAAGAGGCTCCCATCTGCTATATGTTACAGCTGTTTGAATGTTGGGTTGATTATGCATTGGTGAATTAATCTAATTTCTTGGTCTGTTGAAACGTTGAAGCAGATGTTTATTTATTACTTTAATTGTTATTGTGTTTTGTGTGCTTAAGAAACATTGGCAGTTTATTAAGATAATAATAATAATAAAATACAATATTATTGCTGACATTGAGATTTGAAAAGAATGTTTTGAATCAATTTAACTCTTTGACACTGTTTCATGTACTATTGCTTGGAGGTGCTTATGAATTCTATGATTGTTTCAAATTGATCAGCAGGTCCTTAACGTCAATGTTGTCTGGAAACCATCCTTCAGAAATTAGTCGTTATTCTTCAGAGCAGAAGTCTCTCAGCTCTGATCTGTTTCCAGTCTCTAAGTCTGCCAGCCGATCAGTGGCTCCTTCTGTCGGTTCCTCCTTCCTGAGTTCTGCAACGTCGGCTGCACTGGCTGACCTTGCTCGGTCTCACAGATGGTTTGTTTGCTACAACTTTCTTCATTTACTTATCTGGCACATGTTATCTTATGACTTCTATGCCTTCTTTCAACCTTTTGCTGCCACAGGAGCAAATTCCCTATGACACTTTCCATGCCAACTATAAGTTGCATAATTGAGACATTTCAGTTTTGCTTACACAAGTGAGTGAAAGTTAAGGAACTATTGTTTATCCTTCACAATAAGTTATTCATTATATGTGACTTGTCAGCACGAAACCAGTCACTTGTATAAAAAATATTTTTCCTGTTTTTTGCACCATCCTGAAGCTGCTAGATTTACCTTTCCAAAACCGTTTTCAGCTAGTTTATGCCTTGCATAAAGCCAAAGTTATAGAATTTAAAATGTGACCGTTTACTTAAAGTGCTATTCGAGAAAACTGCGTGCAAAGTTTAGCCATATTATTTTTATAATCTCCTTAGCAACGGCTATTGTTTTTGAACCGATTTTACTGACATTTGGCACCACTGCAGCTCCAGGTATTGCAAATGCACCATCCAAATTTGGTGTAGATATCTCAAGTAGGAACAAAGTTATTAAAGTTATTCCATGTCACCAACGAGAAATCATTGAAACTAAGTGTTAATTTTATTACAAAAGTCTCAAATTCCGAGAGAGGTTAAGCAGCTATTACCTGCTAAGGAATTAGATATTGCAATACAGTAATGGATAAAATTAACATCCAAATAATAAAAGCACAGAAATAAAATGACAGTTTATTCCAGTCACACTATGTATTCAGCATCAACTGGCAAAGTCACGGGTCTTCCACCCCCACGACCTAAAGTTTTACATGTTCCAGCAGTAGGTGATTGTGAATCACCATTGGATTATGTGCTTCCATTTTTACTTCCTCTTTGTTTTGGCTCCTCTGTTGAAACAAGGTCCAACCCTTCAGTCTACCCTCTGCCACTGTTTAATGGTCACCTGCTATCACATCCTCCAGTTTTGTGCGAAGACGACTTGTGGTTCTGCTCGTCGGAAGATGATGAACAAGCTTCATTTTAACGATGCTGTGTGATAAAAAAGATCATTTTCGTCGCCCTCCTCCTTTATTCAGGCTTGAGACTGGCACTGTCAGGGTAATTTTACTGGTAGAGTCAAAAAGGATTTGCTGCGTCTTTATTCAGTATTCTTTATCGACTGTTTTTGTCCAGGGCGGCTTCTTCCTCTATGTGTAGCAACGGGCAATCAAATTCTTCCATGGATCTACAACAATAAGACCAATCTTATAGTATACAGTCTCAAATACTAAAAGACATTTAAGAAGAATAATTTGCAAACGAATCAAATATCACAATACTAAATTTAGATCCAAATTATAGATAAATAGCGAAGAGCATCTCCTTAAGCTAATCTGAGAGGCAGTAATTGGTGTGAAGTGTCTGTGACTTCATATCTTAGCCTCAGCATATGAGAGCGGGTGACAAATTCTCTCCCTCGCCGTATTCTTCCACCGACAGTGTGCGAGCAGTGTACTCATCACAGCTGAGTTTGTAAAATGGCACAGGTGGAGCAGAAATCTCGGTGCAAATCTCTTCACTAGAGATTCTCTAATCTCTCTCTTAACAATCCTGCACACATCTCACAACACAATCAAGCCCACCTACACATAAACAATATTTTATAAATGAATTAGCCGCTTAGTCCAGCAGGAGAACTGTATATTTCGGACAAAACGTGTGACTATTCAGCCAGTCACCGTTATGTTAAGTGCAAATTGTAATCTCAAATGTAAACAAAGCCCCAGGTGCTCCTCATACCAGAACACCACTGGAGGATTTCAGATTTCTGAAAAATAATTTTTTGCTTTTCTCAGGAAAATCATAGAAACATATGCAGTTCAAGTCAAACCTTTATCATGATCCTCGATAATGGGACTATGGTAGATCAACGTGTTGTTGTTTTGGCAAGTCCAACACAAATCAGTCATTGGCTTGCACGCGTGATGAATGGAACGAGTTGAAGCCAGTACTGTTTGAAGGTCGAAAATCCAGCAACTCGTTTTCCATGTTGTTCCATGCACGTTTGGTATAGGCCGTACACATTGGTCTTGGTGTGGCTCGATGGCAGCAACTTGAAATCATCCTGCTTAAATCCAGGAACCCTTCCAGGAAGCATCATCGCATGCTCGCTGGCATAATTTGTCAGGAAGCGAACGATATCTTCAATTTCGCTGAACAGCAGTGGGTATTGTTCTTGCGTCCACCGCTCTGTTTTTCTTTTGGTGTTAAACCTTCTGTTTTATACCACTTGAGAATCCCCGTCAGTCTGTCCTGGCTAATCCCGTGGATGAACTTAAAGGTTGTACGGCAGATCTGACGACTTTCCAAATAATATAATGTTCGCTGATGTTGACGCACCGCTTGGCTGGATTTCCTGCTGCGATAAGTCTCATCGGACATGTTTATTGTGCAAGAAATTTTGCTGAGTAGCACCAACATTTGATCTCGTGGGACAAGTGCAGCCATTTCCATTCTACGCCTGACCATGTCCTCCGGAGCATACTGGCTACTGCACGGGAGTCCATTATTAAGTTTACATTGACATCTACAAATAAACAACCCATATAAAAATATTTTTTTCTATTTATCAAATTCATTTCAGTTTGCTTTTATAAAAGCCATGCAACAAAAAAGCAAAGCCAATGCTAAAAGCCCTGCATTCAAAACAAACAGCAATTTACAAGATTTATCAACCGGTAGACTGCAATTATTGATTATCGAGAAGAATCCTGATAAAAAATAAATTGCAATTGAAATACTAATTATTATTTCCTATCATTAACTTAATCAATTTATGATAAACTTGTACATTGCACAATAAGGATTGTAAAAGATGAAGTAGTGCAAGAGAGGAAATGACACAGCTTTTGCATTTATACCTGAATACTTGAAGACAAGCTCAATAATACAGGTTGTAAACCTAACCGTTATGCCTAAGGTCTTATAAAAACGAGCACAGTGAGAAGAGGGTCTAAGCCTAGCAGTTGTGCCTGAATATTTATAAAGACAAGCTCAACTAGAACAGGCTAATCTTTACAGTTAAACTGATTTTCGTATAGGAGTCGCAGTGAATCAGAAACAGTATGCGATTGCCTATACACAAGGATCCTGTGGTGCAGTTAGAGCTTAGTTTAAACAGTGATTTTCATACAGGAGTTGCAGTGAATCAGAAACAGTATGTGAATGTCTATAAACAAGGATCCTGTGGTGCACAGTATTTAAAAAATAATTGGGGCTTACCTGAATTCAACCGCTTTCTGATATTCAACGACATTGTCATCAGTTACGAACTCGCTAGATGTTTTAGCGTGCGTCATGACATCTTCGAAATCCGAAACATTCATTTCATTTTCTTCTTAGTCATCTGAATCGTTGTTGGCATCAGATTCTGTCCGAAAATCATCACTGAAAACCTCGCTTTCATCGCGATCGTCATAGCGATCGATGGTCAAATACTCTTGCAACAATTTGTGCACTTTTGCTCGATCCAACCCTTTAGCATTAATCAAATTCGTGATAATCTCTTCCATTTTCGAGAATTAAGTATGTCAACATCAACAAACTAGAATGCATTCCGTGTGTGCGTGACATTTAAAGAGACTGGGTCATACCAAGTGCGCATGCGCATAGCTGACCTTAAACCCATCAGCCAACCGCAGTTCAAGATTGTATCACGTGATCAAATCACGCGCTTCGGTTGCTAACCATGTATCGGTTATTGTTTACATAAGTCGACCTCTTTCTGGGCAATTGTGTGCGTAATAAATAGGCTAAGGTCATATGTTATTAATAGAACAGGAAAAGGAGATATTCTGCTTCAAAACTAGACCAGGAAGGCGGGAATTCTCGAACCATAACCTAATTAAATATGACAACAAAGATAGCGAAATCTGAACCGAAATTATGATTTTCCGCCTCATAACATTATAGGGCTTTTGGTAAAAATCTTTTTTGAAGCCTTTACAAAAGTCCAAACAAAAGTTTTATATATTATTTGTATTAAATATATATTTTTTTAATCGTTTCTGCATTAATATCAATTACAACCGGTTTGAGGTTTCACGTCATTTTTGGTCATTTTAAGCCTGATTGTATCCAGTGACAAGCGACTGATTTCGTAAAATTTTTCCACATAAATTTGCTACAGTTTTGGTTAAATGCCTCCTATGGGATTGGTTCTGAGATATATAGAGAGACCTGAAACTGAGCTATCTGTTTTTTGATGATCGCGTTTATGACCAAAATGCGATTGAAGATGAAAATTGACATACATTTTCTGTTTTTTGGAGTGGAATTAAGTATTACTTTACGTAATTACGTATGATTAGGGCCATGCTACCTATAAATGCATGAAATCTTTTAAAAGTAATACTTTTTACCTGTAAGTCTTATTCTTCTTAGTAATAATTTATATTAAAAAATTCCAGTTGGTAACAAATCTTCATACCATTATTTTGAGACGATACCTTGATGTAAAAATAAAATAAAGAATACCAATCAAAATATTGTAGGATCGGCCCAATTGCTGGTACACAAGATTCATTAGCATGGATCTGATAGATGTTACTGATTCCTAGTTTTTGTGCACAAGTGAGAATTTGTTTTAGGTCGACAGACGAATCAAAGAGAGACGAAGACAAGGAGGTTCCGCGGAAGACACGTTCAATACAAGCGAGAAAGATACGAAGATCAACTCAGGTTGGAGTTTAGGAAGGCACTGTCTTTCATTCAGATCATTCTGAAGTCTACATCGTTTTGTCTAATTTGATCTAATAACTTTTATAAGCCAGTTATGTTGTTTGTGGATTTTACTTAGATTCATAAGTCCTGGATGGTTCTTTGAAATTGCATTTTGTCAAGGAAGTGGCTTGCTTTTAATCTCTTCATATTACACTTTATCAAATAGTCTGGTCACCAACCTCTCTTCTTGCTTTTAATCTCTTCATATTACACTTTATCAAATAGTCTGGATGCCAGCCTCTCTTCTTGCTTTTAATAATCTTTTCATATTACACTTTATCAAATAGTCTGGTCACCAACCTCTCTTCTTGCTTTTAATCTCTTCATATTACACTTTATCAAATAGTCTGGTCACCAACCTCTCTTCTTGCTTTTAATATCTTCATATTACACTTTATCAAATAGTCTGGCCACCAACCTCTCTTCTTGCTTTTAATCTCTTCATATTACACTTTATCAAATAGTCTGGTCACCAACCTCTCTTCTTGCTTTTAATCTATTCATATTACACTTTATCAAATAGTCTGGCCGCCAGCCTCTCTTCTTGCTTTTTACCTCTTCCTATTACACTTTATCAAATAGTCTGGCCACCAACCTCTCTTCTGGCTTTAATCTCTTCATATTACACTTTATCAAATAGTCTGGCCGCCAGCCTCTCTTCTTGCTTTTAATCTCTTCATATTACACTTTATCAAATAGTCTGGCCACCAACCTCTCTTCTTGCTTTTAATCTCTTCATATTACACTTTATCAAATAGTCTGGCCACCAGCCTCTCTTCTTGCTTTTAATCTCTTCATATTACACTGTATCAAATAGTCTGGTCACCAACCTCTTGCTCTCTTCTGTTATCACTGAAATTTCAAAATGTCTCTCATTGTTATATTTGCAACTCCATTTGCATTGCAAGTTTTCCTTTTTTATTGAATTGATTTGGTTTTAAAACATTTTATTCAGTTATTGCATTTCGTGAGCAACTGCTCTGTGAGTTCATCTTTTAATCTGTTAGCAGTTCGCTTTATTATGCAAATGTTATATGAATTTATGCTTTTATTTATGCCCGTTGTAGGCTATTGTGCGTTTGCTAGTAGTCTAATAAAGAATATTTGTACTTACTTACTTATTTAAAAGGCTAACACATGTCCATAATTACAGTATGTATTCAAGAATAATTAAGTTCCAAGATTTTGGACTGTTTTTAAAATGTTCAGTTGGGGCCACAAGATAATAGGTGAACATGTCTGCTAACCAATGTTACTTTACCTCATTATGATGTCTATAAATTATTTCTTATTAGGTGCAGTCCTTATCTATATGCAATGATCTATTTGATAACAAATTTTAAAAAAAAGAAATTAAAGGTTCTTGCAAGATCAAGCATTTGATTAAAGTTTTCTATATTTTTACATATTCACAAAGTTAGCCTTGTTTCTACTTCTTTACCAACAACTTCACAAAGTAAGGCCTCTCCACTCAAATTATAGCATATCAATTTTATAGTGCAGGATTTGACATACAAAGTAAGACTGGCATTTTGATGTCTTCATGCAGCATTTGAAAAGTGTACATTGAAATGGGGTAAAAGGAAACTTTTTAAACCAGAGAGGCAGGAAGTTGAATGATTGTGAAGAATCTATGAAGAAGCTATAATGAATTATAGCACCCATGGAAGAGTGCATCTCTGCAGATGCTCCTTTGTGAGGATTATGGAGAACCATGACACATACATACGCATACTCCCCAACCATCACCTCGTGTCATTGTTGTAACAGACTTCTCTACTTACTAAACAATCCTTCCAACATAATCCTTATAATATAATCCTTCCAACATAATCCTTATAATACAATCCTTCCAACATAATCCTTATAATATAATCCTTCCAACATAATCCTTATAATATAATCCTTCCAACATAATCCTTATAATATAATCCTTCCAACATAATCCTTATAATATAATCCTTCCAACATAATCCTTATAATATAATCCTTCCAACATAATCCTTATAATATAATCCTTCCAACATAATCCTTATAATATAATCCTTCCAACATAATCCTTATAATATAATCCTTCCAACATAATCCTTATAATATAATCCTTCCAACATAATCCTTATAATATAATCCTTCCAACATAATCCTTATAATATAATCCTTCCAACATAATCCTTATAATATAATCCTTCCAACATAATCCTTATAATACAATCCTTCCAACATAATCCTTATAATATAATCCTTCCAACATAATCCTTATAATATAATCCTTCCAACATAATCCTTATAATATAATCCTTCCAACATAATCCTTATAATACAATCCTTCCAACATAATCCTTATAATACAATCCTTCCAACATAATCCTTATAATACAATACTTCCAATATAGCTATGGAATACGCTCCCATTGGTGTTGTGCTTGTCTTCCAGGGTCCACTTTGATTCTTTTTATACTCTCCTCTTCTTTTCAGCTATGCTGGCTTAAGGAGTGCTCCTGAGTAGTGACCTTGAGGAGGGGCTATATAAATCTTTATAATGATTAAATGAATGAATATCCAACCATTGATGTCCTTGCTTGTTTATAGCCCAGTATGTTCCTTCAACATCTTTCTACTTTTCAAGATCTATGTCTGGGACCAAAGCTCATTAGTTTTGACTGTCACTGTTTTGCCTTCTGGTACTATTTTTACTGATGACATTTAGTTGAACGTGGTCCTTGCTGTCTTGAAATTGTCTTACAATTGCAGAGCAACAGACAGAGACAGAGAGAAGAGGGATTATATGTCTGTGGTGTGTGGAGACAGAGCTGCCCTAAGCGAACATTTGCGATCCATGGCAGCTGCTGGCAGGGCCGTTTTAAGGTCATCGTAGGCCCTAGGCACTCTTTCATATACCTCAACTACTGCTTTGCACATTGAAGACATTAAACGTGTAAACCTAAACACACGCATTCACATTATTTTTTTCAAGTCATGAACGGTTTTTATGCAGAATGAATTTTCTTGTGGTTGATTAGTGTAGAAGTTTGTGAGAAGAACGTTTTATTACATTGCCTGCTTACATAATGTTTTTCTCCAGTGTGAATTGTTGAATGTTGCTTCACGTTCGACGGTTCGAAAAACAAAAGGTTCATACAGCTTTTCTCCCATTTGTACGCGCACGCATGTGTCTTTCTTTCTGCATGTGAATTTCTAGAAATTCCGAATGCCAAATTGTATTTACCAAAGATAATAAATCATAAAGGAATATTACTACCACTAATAGATCTGTATTTTAAAAATGTCTAAAAAAATTTTTTGCCCTGATAACTTTGTAGGGCCTAGGCACTGTGCCTACTGCACCTACTAGATAAGATGGCCCTGGCTGCTGGTTATCCCTTGACTGATGAGAGGGCTCTTCAGCATGAAAACACAAGCAACAGGATCTGCAGAGAGTATAACCACTCTGGATCCATGGTTTAACGACAGCTTATGACAATAGAGGCGACTGTTATGAGCACCTGAGTTATAGTAAATGCTCTCCTTAATTCTCACAAGGGACCATCTGCTAGGACTTTCTTCCATGGCTTTGCCATTCTTGGGTGATCTCCCAGGTACTTGAACTTAATGTCTTGATGCACAGAAGTCCTACAGTTTGCAAATACTAGAGACCAGCTGTTGCCCAACTGATTCTCAAAATTCCCTTCTACAGAAGGAATTATATGGATATTCATTAAGTCATCACTGGTTTCACATGATTTCCATATCTTGCAATTTGCTTAATAATGATGTTTTTTGTTCTTTGTTTATTTGGTAAAAATGATGTTCATAGGGAGTGACAAAAGAAGATGTTGATCGAGCAGAGGCGTCTCTTCAGGCCGCAAATCATCATCACCACTCAAAGGATGAGTTACATGAGACAAAGACTTTTTCAAAGGTCACTCAGTTTAAGAGTTCATGTGATTTAATGTACATTAGGCTTTATTTAACAATTTAACAGTCAAATTTACCACACCCTCACTTTAACACTGGATTTGGGATTCACATCAACTACCACATTATACTAAAATGGTAATTTGTGACAATGTGCATTTAAAATTTTTATGGCATTAATTATTTTTGGTAAATTAAGTACTTATTATATCTGTATGTGTAGCTGATTACAGGTTGCTGTGGACTAATGAGAGCAAGATTAAAATATGCAACATGGCGATACAACTGAATTTCATATACAGATTGGAAAGTTAATGACAGAGGAATTCTGGCAGCAGAAATGAGTTGGCTGTAGAAGATCGCAGGAGTTTCAAGACTACAGAAAATAAGAAATGATGATATAAGACTTGGTAAGATTAGACATCCAGACAACTCTGCCAGACTGTCATTCAATAAAGACTCTGATGGTTTGGATATATAGAGAGAGAAAATTCCTCGCAATGCACTACACAGGAGGCGATTCTAAGGCAAAAGATACAGAAGACGTTAACGAGAACTTTAACATCACCTAGGCAGACAGAAAGGAGTGCAATGGACTTGACAAATTGGCAGTGGATAATGGAGGTCATAACTTCATACCCATTGCTGCCAGGAGCTGATGATGATGATGATGATGACGACAACGATGATGCTGACGACGACGAGGATGATGATGAATGGCAGCAAGAATTTGCTTTGTTCGTGAGAAACTTAATTCTAAATTGCATTTTTGAATGGAAATGATTTTTAAAATAAATTCGGTTAAAAAGGAAATAATATTTAAAATGACAGACATGTGTAGCATCAGACTGGTTGTTTCAAATTTCGTATTTAAACCATCTGTTTTAATATTACTTAATCCAGATTAAATCAATCGCTTACCCTTTAACAACCTGTGTTATCGATTATGCCTTACATTTTAATACGTGTTGGTCATTAAAGGGTTAAAGAGACAATGGCAAAATTGTGAAGAACTATCTTTAGGTTGCATTTGTGTAAGTGTTGCACTTAATGTCACAGAGTTAACTGATTTTTTAATGAAGTAGAAGGTTAATTTTCTTCTGCCTCTGCTTTCCCTCTCTCTCTCTTTCCCTTTATTGTCATTATGCAGCATATTGTAGACAGGAAGCATTGCTTCATAGAAAGTCGACAACACGCATCCGAACTCAATAACAGTGATGATGACGACGACGAAAATCACAAATAGTTTTTCACTTTCTAATAATGACAGCAGGAAAAGATGTGAGAATGATTAACTTTCTGCATAACTCTGTACAAATAAAAGTGATGAGCCAACCACAACAGATGTCTATTCTGCATAAAATTATAGGAAGTCTAAAATTGGGGAACAACGATCGTGTACTTTAGTGCCGAGAGGCGATGATTCTGTGACATTTTTTATCATCTTTCAATGTGCGTCCACGCTCTTCTTTTCTTTGTCAGTTATCTTTGTTTTGTTTTTGTGTTTGCTTCTAAGAAATCAACAGAGGAAAACGACTCAGATCTTGTGGAAGATTCTAATTGCTCAACTGAAAAATCGAAGGAACCAAATGTTGCTAATAAGAAAGAGGTAATGTTTTCACAGTTCAACAGATTATTTTTTTTAAAGTCTCATTTTTAACAGAATCTTTACTGTTATTCAATTGATGTTCATTATGTAATTGGTTTTTGTTTTCTACGTGATGGCACTGCTTACTTTAAATATATGGATGTGGATGGAGAAAAAGACAAATAAGAGGGTGCGCGTGGAGATTGGAGTTGAGAATGATGAGACGCTACAACAGCGGTTGAGTAAGAAGCTGGGTTTCTTCGGACATGTCATGCGATCAGTTGGATTAGAAAAGGCAATGATGTTGGCGTGTGGAGAAGGAAGGAGAAAACGGGGCGACCAAGGAAAAAATGGATGGACGAGATACAGGAAAGAACCGAAATGATCCTGGAGGAATTAAGAGATGCGACTTCAAAAAGTAAGCAATGTAGAAGTTTTGTCGTTGGGATCGCTTAAAGGTCCAAGAACTGACAGCACAAGGTGACTTGATGGCACTGCTTACTTTAAATATATGCCTATATGCACCATCGGTTTGTACATCATTTAGCGGTGGCTGATCACAACACAGTGTACACACAGTTTCCTAAGGATAAATGAAAATTGATCTGAAGGCTGTAAAATAGGAAGAGGGGTAAGACAGCATGATGAGGCACTTACAAGAGAGGCAACAAGAAATGTAGAAGAAGGAATAAAGGTGGGAGGTCAAAATCTGTAAGATATGCTGATGACAAAACAATGGTGGCCAGCAATGAAAAAGGACTAAGGAGCTAATGGATAATTTGGACAGAGTAACCAGGAGATGTGGAATGAGAGTAAATGCCAAGAAAACAAAGTCATGTGTATAAAGTCAGAAAGAGAAAAAGATGAAGATAACGATTGAAGGACAAGTGCTTGAACAGGTCAGCCATTTTATATACTTGGGCAATATTCATCTGAGGATGGACATTGTGAAAAAAACAGCAGAAGCAGGATAGCAATGGGCAAATGTACGTACCTTAAATGGAAAAGAAAAGAATGTTAACCAGAGGTATGTGCATGAAGCTGAAGAAATTGTTAATTAAAACCCTGATATGACCATTGTCAGCATATGCTGCAGAGTGCTGCTGGACAATGAAGCTGGCGGATAGAAAGAGAGTAGAGGCGTTTGAAATGTGAACTTTGAGAAAAATGATGAAGAAAAAGTATCAAATGAGAAGGTCTTGGACAGAGTGGGGGGGGGGCACAGAGAGTTTTGCTACAATTGATTGAAAACAGGACAAACCACTGGCTTGGACAGATAATATTCCGAAAGGAGGTCTGCTGCTGACGGAGGGAAGGATGCTGGGAAAGACAACAAGAGAAAGGAAAAGATTGAACATGTTGAGTGATCTGGACAATGGAGAACCTTATATGATTACACAGAGGAAAGCGAATGACAGAGGGAGCTGGAGAGAAAGGAGGGGAGACAAGAATTGTCACAAATCTGCTCATCATCATCAGAGGACTGAAGAAGAAGACGAAGCATCGGTTGATGCTCTGTTCATTTGATACCAGCGCAACAGGAGTTATCATTATTTTATTTATTTATTTTCAGAGGATTTATGTAGCACTCCTTCAAGACATCTACTCAGAAGCGCTCGCGACCCAACCCCGGCATTAACAGTTACTGGCTGAAGTAAATCAATCTGCTTTGCTCTCATCTTTTAACCCTGATCCTATTAGATTCAATATTATGATATTTCATTTCGTTTCGAAGATGTAGAGCTGATAGTGGGTGTGATAGTTGTTGATGATGAGAGCTGAGATGGATGTCGATCTGGATATGTATTCTCTCTAGGTGTTTCATGATTTCACAGAGAACTGAGTTAAATATAACTTCATAAATATGTTACTCACCATCATGAGTAACACTTATGATTGACTGTGATGCCAAATCTTTTGTTTATTTCTAGGATGTTACTCTGATGCTTTACAGAAGAGGAACTCTTCAAGATTCTGGACTACTTTCAAGCAGCATTTTAGGTTTGTTTTGCTGCTTCAGTTTTGTAATCAAAAGCTATGATCCGGTGTTTTATGTTTCTTTTTCTCTGTGTGCACACTGTGTCTTACTAGCAGGTACAGCTGAACCTTCTTGCAAAATTTAAGTAGTTAAGGAAGTCGAATATCAGATTGCATCAGACATGTAAAGCTCTTGGCCAGAAGGATCTTTTTTCTGGCTATGTGAAATTTCTAAAAAAGACGTTCTTCTCCAAATTTTTGAAGCAACATGACTATTTTCGGCACACAATTTACTTTAAATTTTGATAAGTTGACATTCTTAGTTTTGAATGCCAAGATTTCATGCCGTTTACACAGCCATTTCCAACACATTTCCAACACAGATGCAGCAAAGACAAAAAAGGGAAAAGCAGCAGAGAGTTCACCTAAGTCAATCTTTGCCAGTTGTTGCCGAGTCCTAAGACAGATGTATTCAGTTGCAATTGTTCGATATCCAGGACTTAAGTGAGTCAATGACTATTTGCCTGGTTTGAGCGAGGGTGGTCGCTTGAGAGGCAGAACCATGCGTGTCTTCAGCGTAGATCTGAGTTGGGACCCAACGGATAGAGAGGAGCACTCCAATTATTGTAATAATAATAACAATAATTTCACAAAGTTTATCAAATATACAGTTATGGGCTTGTGGTGGTTTTTCAGCTGTTCAAGCATTATTTATGTAAATACGAACTTGTTCCTCATCAACATAATAATGTTCGTCATGTGACTGCCAATGAAGTAGTACACACGAAGTTTGGTCTAGTGAAGATTAACCTAAATTCGATATAAAATAACGGTTTAGCACTCCGTAATCGTTGTTCTTCTGTTAAAAGTTAGAGATTGTAACTTACGCGAGGATTACTACCGTTAAAATATGCCTAAAAAAGAGTTGAAGAAGACTGACAGAGACGAGTTGATTGAGGCTCTGACAGAGGGGAGTGTCATTGAAGCACAAGTTAAAAGCCTCATGGTATCGCTAAGACCTGTCGTGGAAGACACCGTACGCGCCCAAATGAAATCTATCGAGGTGACTCTTAACCACACTATGGAAATATGGTTAGAGAATTGGTGGAACCTCGGCTTAAAGCGATTGGAGAGGAGGTAGCACAGCTTAAAACTGAAAATGACCCACTCAAAGAAAGATTGAATCAACATGAAATTATCTCCAAGGCTGATAATCTCATAATCTACGGCCTACCTAAACAGCCTGCTACGCATCAAGGCCACGAGACAGGGAAACGAGAGCCAAGGATGGAGAATAACTCTACCACCTGCAATCTGGTCGTGGAACTTTGCAACAAGAGGCTTGGAATTGACGTCGATAAACGGGACAAATCAGCCGCACATCGCCTACGCCGTGGTAAGGCCGAGTCGGCGAGACCCATAGTGGTTCGCTTCATCTCTCGTCGCACTCGAGACGAAGTGTACAGAGCGCATCGTACACTTCGCCCGGGCACGGAACCATCGGATCATCTCAACCCCACCATCTACATAAATGAAGATCTGACTAAAGTCAATGCTGAGATCTACTTCCGATCGCGTCAACTTCTACGGAACAAACGATTATCGGGGACGTGGACCTATGGCGGGGAGGTCTACATCAAGAGGACCTTATCTCCTGATGAAAAGCCCACCAAAGTTAAGTCGCTATGTGACCTAGCAATGGATGACAAATAAGTTGGGAGCACTGTGCCATGGTTTCCTCTCCTCTTCACGTTGCAATGAATATGGTATGTTGCAGTCTTTGCCTTTTTCGCTAGACTAAAAAAAAACGATCGTCTATTTCGGCCTGAAACCGATCGTCTATTTTCGGTTTCGTCTGGACTGAGCTGCCTTGGGTATGGATAGCCCTAGGCGTACGTCTGTGGACAAAGACGATTTGACTGGTTCGTACGACTGCGGACCAAAGTTCGTCATGCACATTGCCAGTGAACTGTCACTGCTGACTACAATTGACCAAGCGGAAACAACCAATTCTCTCGACGACACTTTGAAGTGCATACCTCAAGACCTAACCTTTAACCTAACCGAAGACTACCAAGACAACTCTTTTATTGCAAATAGCCAAACTTATTCATTCTGATATATCCTTTAAACTGCTGCATATCAATTGCAGGAGTATGTTGAATAAAATTGCCGACATAAATATTTTACTGTCGATAGCTCAGCCAACGGTTTTGGCGCTAACAGAAACTTGGTTGCAAGAGGACGATTCTTGTTGTATAAATTTGCCTGGTTATACCTTCACACATAGATGTAGATCTGAGGGACGAGGAGGCGGCGTAGGGTTTCTAGTTAAGAATGATTGTATTTTTCATGCATTAGAAAGCAGTGTTGTGGAAAACAAAAGTGGGTCTTATGAAAGTTTATTTATAAAGCTAAAGCAAGCAACAGGAAAGGACTGTGTGGTTGGTGTTGTATATAGGCCACCAGGGAATGATCTCACGATATTTAACTATGAATTTGATTCAATGCTTTACAGTTTGTCTCGTATAAAGGCTGATATATTCTTAGCAGGAGATTACAATATTGATCTACTAAAAATCAACACAAATGCACTCACCCATTCATTCTACAACATCCTTTCCTCTCACCTTTTTATACCTACTATCCTAAAACCTACCAGGATTACACCAGACTCTGCTACTTTAATTGATAACATTTTTACGAAAGTTCTGTTGGACTCAATTGATTCTGCTATACTAATTAATCATATGTCGGACCATCTGCCAATTTTTGTGACCTCTGGAGCCAACACCATCACTAAAAAGATAATTACACCTTCTACGAAAAGAATGGTGAATGAACAGTCGCTAATTCTGTTTAATAACTTGTTATGGTCGACAGATTGGTCTGAAGTTTATGAGGCTTGTAACCAGAAGAATTCAAATTTGAATTATTTGAATATAAATTTGAATATTCGGCATATGAGTTTTTTCAGCTTCCCTAAAAAAACACATATGCCAAATAAAAAGGATGTCATTAAACAGCCGTGGATGACTATGGGCCTGCTGAAATCATGTAAAAAGAAATCTTGTCTGTATAAAATGTTTATAAAATCCCCATCAGAAGAAAATAGAGCAAAATTCGTTATCTATAGAAATAAATTTAAACGGATTAGGAAAGAAGCTGAAAGATTATATTACTCTATGAAAATTACGGAATGTGAGAATAATTTGCACAAAACATGGCGCATAATAAAAACACTGCTGCGTGGCGATGAGTCCAATTCGCTGTCTGACGGAATTTTTATTGATGATAAGGTCTGTAAAGATAAAATTCATATAGTTAACAAATTTAACAAGTTCTTTACTGAAATTGGTTCTAAATTAGCCACGAACATAAACCCAACGGAAGTTTCATTTACTGAATACCTAAAGAATCCATCCCTAAATTCTAAAGGTATTGAATCTACATCATCGTCAGAATTGGTTTTGATTGCCAAAGAACTCCACCCAACTCATAGCGAGGGTTTGGACAAGATTAGCCCAAAAATTGCTAGAAGCTCCCTTAATTCAGGAATAATCCCAAACGAATTAAAGATTGCTAAAATTGTTCCAATCTTCAAAACTGGCAACAAAAAGCACATTGAAATTACAGACCTATTTCTATTTTGCCATTTTTTTCAAAATTCTTTGAAAAAGTTATGCACAAACGAATAATGTCCTATATTGCCATGAACGGTACTTTATTTAATGGCCAATTTGGTTTTCGCAGGGGGCCTATCCACATACATGGCCGTTCTGGAAATGTGTGATAAGATCTCAGAGGCTAGGGATAGCAATATTTTCTCCATTGGAGTATTCTTCGACCTATCCAAGGCCTTTGATACAGTGGACCACGAAATCTTACTTAAAAACTAGAACATTATGGGATAAGGGGCTTATGTCTGGACTGGATTAAGGATTACTTAAAAGGCAGAAAGCAATGTGTACTTTATAATGGACATATTTCAAACTTACTAGGAATAAATTGCAGAGTCCCACAAGGTTCCATATTAGGCCCCCTGCTGTTTCTATTATATGTGAATGACATCCATTTTGCTTCGTCAATTCTGCAGTTTATCATGTTCGCAGATGACACAAATGTCTTCATGTCGGATAGCTCATTTTCTGAACTGATTAACAAGATTAATGTGGAACTTGGAAAGGTGGGGACCTGATTTAAAGCTAATAAACTGTCATTGAACTTAAAAAAGACAAACTACATACTTTTCAGTTCAAATAGGAAGATTGCTTCTGTTTTTGACTTTTCGTTTGCTATCAATATTGATAATCAACGCATAAATAGGGTGACATCTGCCAAGTTATTTCGGCTAAATTTTTCGGCTAAATTGGCCAAAAATATAGGCATAATATCCAGACTCTGACATATTCTGCCCAAAAATATATTTCTGAACTTATATAATTCATTAATCAATCCTTATCTCTCCTACTGCAGCCTAATTTAGGCAACGACGTATTGTACTCGATTGATCTCTCTGATAACTCTCCAGAAACGAATTGTCTGCATTATATGTAATGTACACCAAACAGCCCATACACCTGGTCTATTTACAAGTTTGGGAATATTTGTAAATTTGTAAAAATTAATAAGCTTCAGATAGGCATATTCATGTACAGAGCTAATATGCGCCTCTTGCCCAGCGGGTTCGACAAATGGTTTAGAAAAAACCTAGAGATCCATAGTCACGCCACTCGTTATTCAAACAAGATTCATCAAATTGGCGCTAGCATGACAATTAGAAAACACAGTGTCTGAATATGTGGCCCGCTCTTGTGGAATATGCTGCCAACTGCTTTAACTAACGCGTCTACGTTGTGTCAGTTTAAAAATAAGTATAAAGTATACCTACTGACTGATCAGGATCCTTAACAATCAGCTTTGGCCTACAAGCCTGCTGTTACTATTATTTTGTATATTGATTTGGTCTGATGATATGCACAGTGTTGTTATTATATAACTTTGTAATTGATTACGTCTGCACTATGCGAGGCGAACTTGTTGCTATGACGTTCACCTTTTGGTTAGTTGTTATTAATGTAATTGTAAAAGGTTTTTTTCCTGTGAATTGTTTCATTGGTTGTATAATTATTGAATGAAATTGGGTGACCTCTGTTAGCAAAGCGGTTCGTTCCTTTGGGGTTTCCCATTGTGCACTGTGTTACTCTATTGTTACCTCGATTGTATTCTGTACTATGTAATTTACTGGTGAACAATAAAGCATTTTTGATTTGATTTGAATAATGTCGACTGCAAATGCAAGTAGTACTTGAACAGCAGTATCCATAGTCTTGTATTATATTAATTATATGATTAATTGTTTAAAGAATTTTAATTGTCTGCTACTTTCTGTAGAGGAGGATGAAACTAAATTGTCTACTTTGGAGAGAGCACAGAGAAAGCGTGAAGAGCGCCGCCAATTATCGCATTCAGTTCGACAGGAGCAAGTAGAGCAGGTATACACATCCATCCATCTTCTGCTCTTGCATGGATTTATGCTCGTGATGATACTCTGCTCACTGCTAAATTCATTTCTTTCTTCCTTTCAATCATAGCTTAATCGAAACCATCTGAATTTCTGTATATTTGTCTGTCCCTCTAATTATTACTCGCAGATGCAATACTGTAACGCTATGAAACTTAACAGAAATGTTCTCCTGCGAATTTCTAGGTCAATGCAACTATTTTCTGCTCGATATGTCATCTAAAAGTCAAGATATGGACATATTTGAAATTTACATTTTTAATCCCATTAGAAATTACGCTCAGGGAATTTTACACAATATCATCCGAAGATTGGCTGACTATTATGGAAATGAAGCAAGAATGATATGTAGGGTAGCAATGATCTGTCTATCTGTATAGTTGGTATATTGAGGGTTAGCATGTTGAGGGTTAGCATGTTGAGGGTTAGCATGTTGAGGGTTAGCATGTTGAGGTGAGGGTTAGCATGTTGAGGGTTAGCATGTTGAGGGTTAGCATGTAGAGACAGATGAGTCAAAAGTCTAACTCTAAATGACATTAGACATGACTGAGCAATGAATTGCAGATGTTTGGACCAGCCAATGAGAATGCATGGGAGGGCAAATCTGTTGTGGTGCAAGGCAGAGCAAGGGTTAAACAATGACTCTGCACTCTGACAAGATTTCTCCCTTTGATCTCTACTCAAACCTCTTAACTCCAATCGATTGCCTGTCAACCTCGTGATTCCTGTGTAGAATGCACTGTTTGTGAACGTAATCAGTGTTTGTTGCTATAAATCGGGACAAGTGAGATGACTTACTCTGATAAAACTGTATTTTACTTGATGGCAATGATGTTATTATTGTTGAAGGCAGAAAGAAATAGTCAACTTCATTTGTCCCATGGCACTGGTTTATCTGCTAAGAATCTGTCATCACAACTGGGAACAGCGGTCTGTCGGACTTCTGCTGAGGAATACAAAATGGATTACAAAACGGTATATAGTGCAAGTCTGTTTGGTTTAATCGGTTTAACCCTGTAATGCTGAAAATAAATTTGATCACCTATGGCCTGATGATGAACGATTTTACCATATAACAGCTTGTAAAGTAAACAGTTGTGAACTTGTTATATCTCAGTCAGTTCTTCATCGACAGACATAATGTGAAGGCCATTATTTAGCATTTTAACTCCTCTTCCCATACATGTATTCCAACTTAGGTGGTCTAGAGATCACGGTCTTGGTCTTGAGATGGTCTCGAGACCGAAAAACTGCGGTCTTGGTCTTGATCTCTAATGCATCGTCGGTCTTGGTCTTGGACATTCGGTCTTGGTCTTGGTCTATAATGCGTCGGTCTTGGTCTTAAAGGAACGGTCTTGGGATTGCGTTCTTGGTCATTTGCCGTATCAGAGCAATTTCTTTGATATTTGTCGGTTATTTTCGATTATAAGAGACACTGGATGCTTAGGCCCTATGCGATTGTTATTGACGTGCTGACCATATATATATGCATGTTACTGTGGGCATAAAAAAGCATTTGCAATGGAACCAGTCATTTAAAAATTGGCTTTCACAAATTTCAAGGTTTTTGAACCATCTAATAATTATGTGGTCGGCCACATGTAGTCACTATTAACCTACAATTCCGAGTACAAGTATAGGCCACACCATTCAAACAGAACGTTAATTTACTTGTTCAGATGTCTTATTTAGAACCTATCGTATACTGTAAGTAAGTATAGTGTGATATTCTCCGGCCGAAGCCAAGGGCTGAACCCGCAAAAGTTCAGACTGGCCGGTACAACTGTTTCTGGACCATTTATAAGATTAGTGTATTCTTCAGTAATAAAATTAATGTTTTAGCGTGGTATTCCGTTTTAGCATCTAAATACATTGAATTGTGTATAAAAAAAGTATCGGTCTTAGTCTTGGTCTCGGACGCTCAGTCTTGGTCTCGGACCACTTGGTCTTGGTCTTGGACCTCGAGGTCTTGGTCTCGTGCCCAACACTGATTTAGAGAACACACATTTTGGGGTACCCAAAGCTGCAATAAACTCTGTCCTTCCAACATTTTTACTTTTTATGTGCAAGCCCTTATATAATAATATTTTTAATGAGCATACAAAACACAAAGGAAATTTTGAAAATGCTTTCATAAATGAAGTTATAATTTTCAGATAATTAAACCAAAGTCGAAAAAGCACATATCTGGCCAGAGTTATGGGTGAAAAATGAAACATTTTAATGACTGGGGCAAGGTATACAAGCATGGTACACCAAATTTATCTATTTCTGTGGAGATGTGCCAATAATGGCACCAATCCTGCTTTTATGGGTAACGAGCAAGTTAGTGACACTTGCAAATGCTGATTCTGAATCCACACATACCACATGTGTTCAAATCGGACCAATCCATCAAAGTTATAGCAGACTACACATTTTGCTTAGGCCAGAGGTGGTTTCGAGCTCCCCGTGCTTCATTTTTAGAGCTGCACCGATAATATCCGATATCGCTTTTGCTGATTATGCTGATACCGATTATTGCCGATTATTCGTTTGCCGATACCCGATTATTTACCCGATTATTTCACTGATTATTTCATTGTCCAGAAGTCCAGTTCTAAAAGATAGACCTACTGCTACTGCCTATTGTTGTGATACAAGCAAACACTTTCTCCGTAAGAGACGTATACATGTAGTTGGGGACTAATCCTAGGCAGCCAATACAGATTAGGCACACCGCCCGCTGTCGACCTTGCATGACGGAGGAGAGGAAAGATAATCTATGTAACTAGACACCTTCTTCTAACTTGCCAATGATGTCATTCCCTCCCCACAACGACTTGCCTATTTGGCCTAAATGTCATGATTGTGCCCAGGGTAATTAAGCAGGCACTATGACTCACTCTGCACAAGAGGCTACAGCTGTAGACACTTTCCAACGGTACTAGCAGTCTAGCACAATGGTTACTGGGTGGTCTGAAGTAGAAGTCAGAGTTCCCCACGCTATGGGAATGGACTGGAATGCTGTCCTTCACAGACCCAATGATGTTGCTGTCGTCATTTTGCTCTTAAAGACTGAAAATAATATTATGACATGGAAAAAATAATTTTTAATATCAGCGCCGATTATCTTGCCGATTTCCGATATTGCCAATATCTCTATATTCGGCCCGATTAATTGACCGGCCGATTAATCTGATGCAGCTCTATTCATTTTTTTTATCTGAATGCTTTCCTCTTGGACAAAATTTGATCTACAGACTTTTACAATACAATACAATTAGACATTTATAACACGCTTTGACTAGACAAGTCTTGCGCAAAAGCGCACTTTGCTGCATTCCTAGTCATAGATCAGGGAGAATAAGTAGGTCTTCTGTTTTGTCTTGAATTATGTAACGGATGTGGCTTGACGGACTGTAATTGGGAGACTATTCCATTCTGTGGGTTCTGCGACTGAGAAACTTCTTGTTGGTGCGAGGTATGATAAAGTCCCCCCCATGTAAACGAACGGAGTCTCTTGAGGTAGAGCATGACGCGACCATGGACGTCAGGTACGAGTTTGAGGTTCCGTTATGAATGTGGTACATGAGAAGGGAAATCTTGAAGACAATACGGGCATGGATGGGGAGCCAGTGTAGCTGTAGTAGGGATGGTGTGATGTGGTCGCGAGGAGCAAGACCTTTTATTAGGCGGGCAGCAGAGTGTAGGACTGATGATAGGGGCTGTAGTGTTGATGCTGGAAGCCCAGAGAGGATGGAGTTGCAATAGTCTAGGCGAGAAATGACGAGAGCCTGGATGAGGATACAGAGGCAGTTTTTGTTCAGGAGCGTTTCACTTGTCGAATTCGACGGAGGTGGAAGAAGCATGCTCTAGCGGTGATGGATATGTGGTGATTCATGTTCAGCTTGCTATCCAGAAATACACCGAGGTCGCGGACTATGTCAGAGGGTGTGATGGCGCAGCTTGAATCAATGTTGTTGACAGATAGATAGATACTCTTTGATGATTAAATGGATTTTTAACTGTTGACCTAAATCAATCTGCTGTATTGATCAATGGCAAATAGCAATTGATCTCCATTTGTATGTGAGAAGATTTAATAGTGACTTGTCTTTTCTGATCTTTTATATTGAAGCCAAGTTGTGTAGTGACATCTTTTGATGCTGTAAGAATTCATAATATTCAGTTGCTGGTGAGTTAGGTGGATATAAACATTTTAGACTTTTCCATTAAACACTGTATTCAGATAAATAGCACCATTCATATCCTTGTCAAATTGCTATCTGCAATAAAGCTATCTGTATATGAGTCAGGGAGAAGCATCGAAATTGACAGTGAGACAGCATCTACAATATATACTATGATCTGAAGGGAACCTTGGGACCAGCATCTAACGGCTGATCTGCCAACATATACCCATTTTTCCCAATGGCTCTTTGTATAGCATGGAGCACATGGTCATAATGAAGCAACCAGCACAATTGAGGCAGAGGTTTTAATGGGTTTACTATGCAGACAATGTCTCACTACTAGAGAATGTCAAAACTACTGCTCCTGACCTTGAGGGTGACGAGAGTGCGGCTGCCAATACCCTTGGTCTAGAATTCGAATGGAACCAGGACCAGATCCGGACCAGCATGGATTGATTGTCCATTGTGAATGGTCAACTGCTTTTAACAGCCGTGCTACAATGGACAATAATCACTAGAGGCCATTGATGTCGTCACATATCTTGGCTGTTGGCTAACAGATCTAACGAACTGGAAATGAATCATCGCCAAATTGCAGTGGCCATATCCTGCCTTACCTCCCATGACAAACACATCTGAAAACACTTTACCAATCAAGAGAACACTTGAGTTGCAGCTCTACAGACTGTTTATGTTGCCAACCCTCTTCAGCAGCTGTGAGATCTGAATAATGACCAAGACCTTGAACAAGAAGCCTTTGACATGTGGCATTTGAGAATGAACTTGTGGATGTCCTATTGGGTTAGCTGATAATGAGGAGGAAAGCAATAACACTCATCTCTAGATGTCATTGTCTGCAGATTGTGCTTCTTTGGTCATCTTGCACGATCAGCAGAAGTCAAGGATGACCAAAAAACCTGAGGACCGCTATAAACAATATTGCAATGATTTGACATTGTGTTCAATCTGAGACTACATGGACTAGAGTCACTGAGAACATTCTGAACACTGCTAGCTAGCATGGGTCTCAACCTGCCTGGAAGAAGGCTAAATGCTGAACATTGTGAACACAGACAAAACGCTCAACAACTAACTAAATCTGTTGTCACTAGAGAGAAAGAGCCAACTTACATTGATTTATCAGTTCGCAGTTTATGCAGTTTATGTTCGTGAAGAAATTCTTCAAAATATCAATTCTTAGGGACACTGTTAAATTTTTTCCCCTCACCAAGACTCACTCTCTTCATAATAGACAAGATTCTGTTTTTCATTAAATTGCTGTCTGTCCTTCTTCAGTTTTTGTTCTATAATTTGCAGCATTTGTATTGAATGATATGTTTTGACAGTGAAGCTTGTTAATGACAGAAGTCTTGTTGTATAAATTGTGTTATCTTATAACAGATTTCTTCAATAATGTAGAACTTTTAAGAGAAGCTATATGCCCAGCATATCATGGTGTTTGCAGCTGTTTGAGAAAGAAAGATTAGCCAATGAGTCAATAACAGAGCAAATGAAGCGCCTTCAACAGGAACTGGAAGATGCCAGATTAGAGGTCGAACGTTCCAAGGAAAGCAACAGAAATAGGTCGAAGTTGATGTCTGAAACAGGATCGAAGTTATTTGTAAGCTTTTACTTTGATATTTTGTTTATTAACTCTGTTGATGAATATTTTATGCCACATGTAGGCAGGATATTGAAAATATTCATCAGCCCTTTGTAAGCCAAATATTATTAGCCCTTATTCTGGCCTGGCCAGATATTTTTGTAATTTTTGGTTTGTTTCACCTCTTGAGGGT
Source organism: Bimastos eiseni (assembly GCA_959347315.1). Lineage (NCBI taxonomy): Eukaryota > Metazoa > Annelida > Clitellata > Crassiclitellata > Lumbricidae > Bimastos > Bimastos eiseni. Next base: position 2,802,663 of record OY365816.1, read on the forward strand.
GAAACTTTATGTATCACATCAACCACTAAAGATTGGGAATAGTTAAATTTTTAACTTGAAATCTTATTTTGATGTAAATGTTTTGAATTGTTCAATTATTTGTCATATACTCCCTTTGCATTACAGACATTGGCATATGTTTTTCCATTGTATATGACTTGTATATGACAAGTAGGATACAATTCTCACAGACTTCTTTTTCCCACAACCTTGATGACAATTTATAAGTTCTACCCAGTTCCCTCTGCTGTTTAAGCTGGCCTGGAAGGGATGGAAATGGCTGATGACCAGTTGTTTAGGCTACAACTCCCTTGTTCTCTCCCTCTTCCCAGCATAGCAAACATGACTTCCACCTGCCGACCGCTTTCATGCTTCCTAAGAACTGACTGTATACATTAAGGAATAATTTATAAAAATGCATATTGAAAGCTGTGTTAAAATATTACTCTGTTAAAATGTTGAATGAGACAAGACAATGTAACAGGTTGCACCTCTTGTCAACCTCTAGACTTCTGAATAAACGAATGTTTTATGATTTTGATTTAATGGTTTTTAATCATATTCAAGACATCAACGGAAGCTTAGGGGATGAGAGGCATTTGTCAAATACTTTGTTTATCAGTGAACATAAATGTTATGTCTATTTAAAGGAGAAAAGAGCTCTGGAAAGAAAAATTGCAGAATTAGAAGAAGAATTTAAGGTTATTCTTTTCTTCTTTCTGCTGTCCAATTACAACACATATCCTTTCATGTAAGACAAGATGCTATATAGTACTACTCATCCCAATCACCGACTTATTCCTATTACACGACTAGATCTAGGCTTCTCTAATGATGTACTTTTGCCATGCTATTTTGTTGCATTTGAAACTCACTTTGACTTTATCATAACATTGTGCAGTTAGTCACTTTAAAGGCAATTTAAAGATCTCAGTCCAACCGCTGAAGTCCAGACACAAGCAGTCTGTTTATTTGTAATGTAGCAGAATGAAACTGTGATACCAGTCTATTGTTGACTTTTCCTTTCCATGATTGGCTGGATTAGGTGGTACGTCAACAGCAACAATGTCATATGTAGGCATTTGTTGCATATGACATTGTTTGAGGCTTACTCCTATATTACTTTTGTTCCTTCAGTGTCAAAATTATTGTGATTGTTACTATACAATATGTTGTGCATAAAGCTATCCTGCGTGCAGTAATCGTTAGCCAGTTTTTCTGTAGATCTTCCACACACCTTACTGTACCGGGTGCGGTCAGTCTTTCAAACAAACAGAATATAAACAAAATGGCGGATTCGAGTTTCAAAAAACCTTTATTCACGTATTTGTCAGTATATTTGCAGTTATTAAAATTAAATACATCGTGTAATGTAAGTATATTTGCAGTTTATGGAATCTTAACGGGTAATGAGTATTTTTAGCATATTTTAGTAGGCTATGTTTAGGTGATGCACATTATTCGCCTTAACCGTTCCTTAACCACTACTCTAGCAAAGTTAAAATTAAGTATGACCCATAATTTATGATGATTTGTATGATATGATAATTAGGCAATTTGAATAAAACATCCTTGGATTTTTATATTTTATGTTTTTTATCTGATTTCATTCTAACTCGAGATTTGTGCAGTAAAAGTGGTTCATTGATTAAGATGCCTACGTGTTACATGTAGTTGTGTTATGAGATGATGCATGTTGATTTGTTCGCCTCAAATCTGATCCTGATCATTTGTTGAACATCTTTCATCTTGACGCTGGCCTTCAGATTATGTGAATATTTCTGCCTCTATAGCGATGTAGATGTAAAATTGTACATGTATTGAGTGAGATTTTTAAATTTTCAGAACTCTGAGGCCTTAAAGTCAGACAACCAACGATTGAAGGAGGAAAATGCTGCACTCATTAGAGTCATCAGTAAACTCTCCAAGTAACTGTGGTGGATGATAACCAGAATTCCTCCTAACAGCTTCAATTTCTGATTACTTCACTTGATCAGATGATTGATATTCCATTATTCCTGCATTCCGATTGGTTGCTTTTATCCATTGGTTGATGATTACTGTTATTTAAACATAGAATGCGTTCAGTAAATCAAGTCCATTAAATATATTCCTATCTGATAATTGTTATATTTCAATTGTATTAACAGCTTCTTCTATTTGTTGATTCAATAGAATTTCTCTGTAGGTTTAATTAGTCTATCAAAATAAAATCCTGCACTGGTTGAAGCATTTATGTATTTAGGGTTTTTATTACTTTGTCAGTTGTGATTATGACAGAATTTTACAACTGCAAACTAAGACTAAGACTGGTGATGGAACTTGGATGAGTGCCCTTCACTAATCAGATCAACGGAGTGTCCAGATCCGGCTTTTATCATCTGCGTCAACTTCATTCCATTCGCAGTTCTCTCTCACTTCATGCACTTTGGTCCAAGCCTTGATCTGCAATACATTGGCCTATCATCCTCCAGTTTTTTCAAACTTCAGTCTATTCTTAATGCCACAGCTTGTATAATAGGTGGCATGCCAAGGTTTGCCAATATTTCAAACCATTTATTCAACAGCGTATGCAGTTCAGAACCCTTCCATTATGCGTAACTGCTTGGTTTGGGTGGCTTGGTGTGGGTGGCCCGGATCTATCGTTTGCTGCACTCTGGTGTCCCCTTTACCTGCAAGGGCCTCCTTGCGATCTTCTGGTTGTTCCACACATGTGTTCTATTAATGGCCCAATCCAGGAGCTATGCCTGTGTTGGCCCCTCTGCAGCTTGGAACTCAAAATACCTTCCCAGTTTTGCAGATGCCTGAAGAGTCTGACCCAAGCACAGACACCTTTTGAGAGTGCTATACAGATTATTGATTACATTACATGTATCCTTTCATGTACGAGTTCAGTTGATGATTGCAAGACCTCTAACTACATCCATGAATGCATTCTATTTTTATATCCATGTGTGCCTTCTAGTGCCTTCTCTCACATTGCTTTACATACATAAGATTTTCTTAAGAAATACTGCAAAAATTACAAAGACTAGAATTTATTGAGATTTGCACAGTGCAGAAACGACAAGTAAATGGTTTGGAAATATGTTTCAATCTCATCAATACAGTGTGGCATATATACAAAGATGTTATAATTGTTAAAATATGGTTGTCTATTTTTTAAGAAGCTGTTGTGGTCTGATTGTCTAATAAGTTGTCTAATAAGAAGATAATAATAGACCATGATTGATTGATTGGTTATTGTTGGTGATTATATCTGAGTACAGAAATTTTATAGAGTTTTACTTTTTTCCGCTCAATGCAGTCTTAGTTTTGTTTCTTATCTATTGCTGCCTGTAACTAGAATCCGTAAAACATTGAAACAAGCTTTGTAAATAATTGAATGCATTTAACGACTTTACTGATTTTTAGATGTAATATGTTATAATGTATGTAATTTGTTTTAAAATTAATCATACAAGTTGAATACTTGTATGAAGACTGTGATCCAAAAACCCTCTCCCTTCTCCGCCAATCGCTCGCCGCCTATCAGTAACTTTCGGTCATTTTTAGTAGCTGCTCATCGTTGTTAAAGACTCTAAAGTAGGTTCTCATGTATGATATTATTTTCTGTTCAGTAAAACTGTCATTTATGTTTTTTTAAAGGCCATTTTCATTTTGGTTCTGCTGTGCAAGGAAATGATTTTAAAAGCGTTCTGTCAAAAACTCATATTTTTCTCTAGTGATACAGGCTTATAACTATTTGTATAACCTAAGGCAGTGTAGAAATAGTTGCAGGGAACATTGTTGCTTTAAAATAAATAATGAATTGGAAGAATAAATGAGATTGAAGACAGATGCAGTTATCTGAATGACTTCACTAAAGGTGTCTTGTACCATGGCCAAAAATTGTGCATGAAAGCACGAATGTGCTGTGAAAGTAGGGATGCACCGAGTCAATTTCGTGGCGAGTTCGAGTTTTACGAGTTGAATTATACAGAGTCCGAGTTTCAAATACTTAAAGAAAGTCTCATTCCCTTGAGTTTTAGTTTGGTTGTTTGCACAATTTTTTTGAATTTTGCCTAAGTTTACACTAGTAAATACTAATAGTTACAGTATTTGTGTTTTTAGTTAGGTCGATTGTCGTTTTGTGAATCAAATTTTTGTTTTCAATACATGTTTATAGTTAGGTCAATTGTCATTTTGTAAATAAAATAATCAAATTTTTTTTTAAACCAGAACATCGGAAAGCTGTTTTTTATTTAAATTTGGACCCATTGTTTATATAAGTCGCAAGTTTTTGCGGAGTACTATCAAACTCGGCCAAGTTCAGTTTCAGTTCATTCCTACTGGAAAGTGGAAATTCGTGCTTCTATTTGACTAACAACTTTTCTCGCTTGTCGACCGTAAGACATATATTTAAATTAATGGTGACTTTGCATCATATATCTATTGCATCTAATTTAAGAAACATTCTACATGTCTATGGTCAGGACATGGCGACCATTGATCTTCATGTTCACACAACATGCCTCTATTGACTGATTTTGATCCTCATCCAACGTTAAAATTTTGGATCAAGAAGTCTGACAAACGACGACGTGGAGACAGAGGAAGAGGAATCATTCAAAACAGTTCGTCAGAGAAGATGTTGTCATAGGTTGGCCATGAGAAATTTGAGACAATACTGCAACACTAGTGTTGAAACATTTGTAGATAAATTTAATGCCTTACCCATGACATCTGTTGCATTAAATGAAGACATTATTTATCTCAGGACACTTGCATGTGCTTTGAAATTTTAGAGCTTTTAGACTTGTTCTGTAAATGGTTTAATAGAGATTGTAAGTTATTTGCATTTTGTGATTAAAGTTTGATATTGTTTTATTCAGGACACTTGCATGTGATTTGAAATTTGCACATCTGAGAACACTTTTGCCTTATTTATAAGTACCAGAGGCGACGATCCCCACCTTTTGCAAAAAGGGGACACATTATACGTGTGTCCCCCACATTTTCTACCCCCCTCAGTGGGTGCCCCCCCCCACCTGTCAAACGAGATCGCCGCCTCTGCATAGTACATACGGCACCTAAAAGTTTTTTAATTGACAGAAGCTTTTCCATTAACCCTTTACCGACGGTCCAGATTATAATCGTCTTTGAAAATTTACATTTAAACGGCAGTCCCAATTATAATCGGATAATTGATATTGTGAATTACAGTATACGGCAGAGCTGATTTCTCCCGTCCAAAATGCTTAGACATCATTATGGTAGATATTTATGACTTTTTGGCTGACCATACTTTTGTTTGCAATCCGGTGACATCATCAATAATTTTGTATCAATTGTTATGTAGGTAACCACGCTACCTGTTTTCGGACGGTTGCAGACTTTTATGAAACCGGCTTGTATATATACATACATATATATATATATACGTTCATACATAATATACATGTATATATATATATATATATGCATACATAAAATTTACTCACCAAATAAGGGTAGGTTTTAAAAAAATGTGAAGGCCAGTAAAGGGGTCAATCTTGTGTTGTTAAGTAAATTGACTCAAAATGTGTAGTCTTGTTTCTTGGTTAGCCTCATATTCTTAACGTCAGCAGAGGCATCAGTCCTTTCTGGACAGCTGTGACAATTTTCACTCAATGTCTAGGAGGTAGAGAGGGACCATTCACATTTTGTCACGTACATCAAACATGTAATTAACTTATATAACTTGCCATAATTGATTTTACATAGATTTAAAGCTACGCAGTTGTATGTGAACACATATATAACACATGTGGCATAAATGGTAACAGCTAAACTAATATGTGTCGAGGACAGATCACACCAGATCTCCTCTTCAGATTGTCTGCTCAGTCTACTTTGTCAAAGTAAATCTTATGCAATGCAATGCGATTTTGCTATTGGTTTTTCTCTACCTCATCCACTGCACATTAATTAACCAGCTGAAATATTTATTAACTGATTTACTGTGGTTATAGATATCCTCATTCAAACCCCTTTTAATATCTGTATTTTTAATTCTTCACAACTAACAATTGATAGTGGATCATCACTGCTGTAGAATAGTTAGCACCAATGCTATGAGTCCATTTAGTAGCAACACAATGGACCCTAACCTTAACCCGGTTACACCCCTCCAAACCACTGAAAAATACAATCTAGATTTCTGAACTCTTCTTGATTATAACTTGATTTTGGTACATCATAACCTAATGCCTTGTGCATTAGACACCGCTGGTGCAGCAGAAGTTACTAGACTTTACAATGTACAGCACAAACTTATATCTTCTCATGCACTTACAAAAATAGCTAAAATTAGACAAAAAATCGTTTCTACTGGTAACTAAACAGTAAAAACCCCATACACAGTTTTATATGTCAAAATCTGATAAAGAAAATTTAATATTGATGGGGAAGTTATTTGTCCTCTTGCTGCACAGTGCTTTTAAGCAACAACTTCTCAAATCGTTCAGCCTTTATCTTCAGGTGGTCCACAATGTCGTTTGGTTCAACAATTACTGAATACGGAACCTAAAAACACAACCAAATCCTTTTCAGTTGGGCTATAAAAGACAGAATGCACAATCTCTGGTTTTCTGTCTTAATTTCAAACGTCTCGATGAAATCGCTTCTTTTAACCTTTCACCTGGTTCTGATTTACTAGGTTTTCATGTATATTTTTTTCAGACCAAGCCAAGAGAACATAGAATAACTGCTGTATATTAACCTCCTGAGACCCCTTGTCCATTATAATGGACACGGCGTTTTGCGACTAAATTCACATTCACATACTTATTTACTGAAAATTAATGTCCATTCAGTTGCACACAGTCCATACTCACTTTACTTTGTGAGAATTTTGCTTAATTTAGCATCATTGACAACAATGGCGGCACTGAACAAGCGAATGTTTACAGAAAATTTAAAGGTAAAACTTTTAATTATTTTAACATGGAAAGTCTTATTTATGTAATTCTTGTACCATAAATTCATGAATTTAAGGCATTAAATTTTGTTGGTGTTCTGAAGGCAATTTTGGTAGCATTAATCGCAATGCATGGTTGTAGTGGGTGTTGACAGCATTGTCCATTATAATGGACATTGGTTCTCAGCAATGTCATGTCCATTTGAATGGACATTACTTACATATCAGCTGTTCCAGTGTGGGATTCTTTGCAAGGTACTAGAAGGAGTGTTGAATTATAGGCAGCATAATCGATTTCTTGTAAACAAATTATTAATACTTTTATTTCAATACTTTAATTATTAATTATAAAAAAAACACATTTTCAATTTTAATTGATTTATGAGCAAGAGAAGACAACTCTGAAATGTCGGAAATATCAGGTACTCCAAGGATGGGCCTACTCCAACATGTCAATGAAGACAACTCTGAAATGCCTGAAATATCAGGTGATGAGAATGAACAAAATACATATTAAGCTGATGATTGCAATGACAACGATGATGAACCATTGCGCAATATTGTCAGCAGCAGAAAGTTACAGTGAAAACTTCCATCCGGACGTGACCCAATTTCAGAATTATGCTGATGATACTGAAGTTCCTGCTGAATTGTAGGCAATGGATTACATGAGGCAGTACTTTGACAGCAAGTTGTTTATACTGATGTCAACTTGCACTAATGTGACTTCTGTTGCAGTGCTCGGGAAAGCATCAACACAGCAGCTGCCGAAATTGAACAGTTCGTTGGTTCTTGTCTATTTATGTCTTGTGTTGTCTACCCTTGCATCAAGTTATTGTGGTAGAAGGGATTTGCAATACCACTGCTGAGTGAAACAATGACATGAGATCACTGTTTTAGGATCAGAAGTACCCAGAAGACCATTGTTGACACAGATGTTACTGATGAAGAAAGGAAAGATGATCGGCTTTGTAAAGTCAGGCCTTTGGACAGATTGCCTTCAGCTGGAACTCACCTCATGAACAAATGATCCCATTTACTGGGGCATGTAAACTATGCTAGTATGTTCCAAATAAGCCAAATCCCATTGAGCGTAAGAACTCTGTTGTGCACATGCACAGCAAATCCAGAAGTTAATCCAAATGGGTTAGTTCTTGACTTTGTTCTCTACTATGGAGCAACAACATTCAAAGCCTGTCTTTCAAAATTCTGGGCATCATAGAGGGATGTTAAAGCTCATTTAAGTCATAGTTTGCTGAGTGGGACATATTTACTGTGACTGATACTTCATGCTTTTGTGTGACGGGAACTGTCGTGAAGATTCGAATGATTGCCTGTACTGCATGAAGACACAGACAAAATTTGTGCTATGGACTTTTATATTGTGGATATTCAGTATTGTCTTTTAATTCAACCTAATATTATTCATTACAATTGAGGTGTCTTCTGTCGGTTCTTGGCAATACATGATTGTCCATTATAATGGAAAGACGGTACAGAGAACCGGTGTCCATTTTAATGGATCAAATATTTTTATTCAAAAAACAAATTTTTCCCAAAATAGCACATAGTTGGTCTGTTTTGATGTACAGTAGTTAGAAAAATGCAAAAAACTTGAAAAACTTCCCGGCACCGAGGTCAGTTCTCAGGAGGCTATGCTATATATACTGTATACCATGGAGGCAGTTTAAATGGGAAGTCAAGTTGAAAGATGGCAAATGAGTCAAAAGAATTGGCTCAACAGGAGAGAAGCAGATTTACATGATTTTGAATTGCAGTGCCAAGTAATCGAGAAATCCAACATATGTGGACTTACGTAGATAATAGTCAAACCATTCCTACACATTCAATGATAGGTTGAGGAGTAATGATGAACAGATTTACATCAAGTATCATTGTAATACTAAAATCGACCTTATTGATTTTTTAAGAAGGGAATGAAAACTAGTATTGAAGTACTGACTGAAATTCACTCAAGAATACTTTACACAGCAACATAAAAAAATATGTAAATCTCAATGAAAGTTGCAACAGAATCTGGCTTACTGTTAAGTCAGAGATGGTACTCTCTTTTGATGTGAATTCTCGCAGGATGTAGTCTGTGCCTACCTGGAACCAGTCCAATTAACAACAGCTTCATCAGAACAAATACTACACATAATACAATAATAATTATAATGTTATTTATCTGCTTCTGAAGGGTAGTGGATTATGTTTAGCAGAGACTCAACACCTTGCCCTGACATATGGAAATTGCCAGTCATGAAAGGCAATTTAACTGTATAGACGATAAAATTTACTTAATTTATTTAGAAACTATGTAAGAACTGTAAGTCAATACACTCTCCTGGTGTATGCATTCTTCTTGACCAATGACAAGTGCAACATGCTTCATACACTTTTAACTGTTATCCATATACAACGGCCGCAGAAGGACGCTCAGTTTCTTATCCATCTTTTCAGCAATGTGGTACCAAAAAGATTTTACAATTCACAAGGTATGAGATTATACTAAACAGTTATCTCTGCTTACTCATATTATTAAATATTTCTGGTTTCTTTACCTCAATAGTCAGAACTGATGTTTGCTTCATTACTTCATAGCAAGAAATGGAAAATCAGGTCATTACAGCAACAGAATGCAATGCACTCAAGATAACAATATTTCAACCAGTAATTATAACTCATCGATCTGAAAGCGTTTTACCTCATGAAAAAGACGAGTGTCATTTACTCGAACAATTACATTGTCAACCCTCATGTAGAATCGCATCAGTACAAAAAAGTATTCAGGCATGACTCGCTAAAATACAAGAATAGAAATATTAGTATCTCAATAAACACTTAGATATTTACTCATGCCACAAAAGTTCTACATGAAAGCAAGCTGAAGGAAAAATGCAGAATATTTAGCCCTATGAGCGTAGTTTCACCGGACACTTGTGAAGTGATTTCCAAATGTATATCATTTAACACTTTAGTATATAATAGTACAGTAGTAAGTACATCAGTCAAGAACATATTGAAGGTTAACCTTGGTGACTTAAATGACTAAGAGAATAACACAATATAACAAAAGCACAATTATACATGAATACACATAAGAATGCAGCTAGCCTGAAGATTCTTTATCTGCACTCTATGGAGCGATCGGATCCCTTTGTCCCACTCTAGACCAAACGTCGTGGTTAGCTGTCATGGGTCCTTCTGCTTGGAATGACCTTCAATTCCTCTTCAGACAAAGCCAATGTCTGTCATCTCCTCTTTCTCTGCTCAGTCTCTGAAGACGTTTCTTTCTATCTGGGATTCTGCACTGATGCGAGAAACGCTCTAGAAATGCTCGGATTATGATGTGAAAGGAGCCTGATTAAAGCCTGATTGGAGCAGAAGTGAAGAGCAAATGCAAGAGGAAGTCTGCCATATCTGTCACATGATGAGCTGTCACATGAATGGCCACTATAGCTAGGGAAATAAGCAGTAAATTGACCAAATCTCCAACTAGGAAGATTGGGCTATTAAGCATGTTCCTGGTCAAGTGGAAACTGGTTTTAACACAGACTAAAAGTCTTCTGTTATGTTTTGCTAAACCTTTAAATAAGCCCTCCTTTATAAGCATATGATTTCTATATCTACCTTTAATTAATGACTTATTTTCCATTCATTCAAGTAGTTTTTCCAACCTGACACTAGCAAGTGGCTCATATGTTGTGAAATTCATAATTATGTCACCTGTACAAATTTATATAATGCACTGATGCATTTAAGAGCAAAATTCTATCACATGAAAGTTTAACATCTTTAACAGCAAAAATAAGACTGCAGTATATTTTTTAGCAGTGGGCGAACAACAAGACGGACTAATCGTAGAACCTCTTAAACACTTTTTGGACGTCTAAGACGTCGTCAAATGCAACGAATCACAAGGTCTTCTGTGACCTTGTGATTCTTTGTGTAAATTTCCACAGAGCAGAATCGGAGTAGGTATACTCCCAGCGTAGAGTGCTATGTGCTACATAATCTGTGTTGTACAATATTTGTTCTTGGCAAAAGCCACAAGATGTCACAGAAGCTGTTCAGACTGCAACTTGCTTACAGTCTAACAGCACTTTTATTTTCAAATGTAATGAGTTACACTGCATGCAAATCCACCAGATGATGTAATAATGTAATAGTGCAATATCCCGGTAGACGCCCTCCTCCCATACGAAGACCGCTTGGCAAACACTTTCCATCCAAGGCACTTGCAATGAGGAAAAGGTGTAAAGTGAGATTGCCAAGCAGAAAATTCAAAGACCAGGAAAAACAAGGACACCAAGGACATACAAACTGGAAATTTACAAGTTGTGAAGAATGCAGTGTACACTTGTGCATTTGGAGACTGTATTCCCTTTGGCATTCTAGAGCCAATCTAGAAAAAATTTGACACTGAATAAATTCTTTTTTGTGCCATTATTACAAATCAACTTTTGATAACAATGAAATATGCTGTACAAGTAGTATCCTCAATTCCCTACTTTTCCCAAAAACAATTCAGGTGGGAAACCGCTAACGTAACTTCATATAAGAAAAATGAAGAGGAGGTAGGAGTTCTTTTGCCCTTATAAAATCCTTTGAGATTTGTTCAGAGAAGCAGAAAAACAGCAAAGACAACTTTCATTTCAAAAAACAAACCGACATCTTCATAAAATTAGACCATTTAACTCACAATTTTAACGCTGAGAATGGAACAGCCGCAGTCATGAAGTTCATCTTCATAGAGACCAACATCGGCATAGAATAAGATCTTGTCTCGCACTTTCAGCCGCTCAATATCTATTCGTTCCTGAGACAGTTGAACCTGCAACAAACAAGTAACACTTCAGAAGACAAAATTTAAGCAAGTTTATGTCTAAGGTTGTGCAAAAGTCTCTACAGCTAAGAGCTAGATTTGATTTTGCAACATTCAGTTTACAACACATCACAAAGAAAATCTGAATTAGTTTGCATTTATTAAAAAACAGAATGTTGCTGCATTCTTAATAACTTAAATGACCTTAAAGGCCAGATAAAACAATTTCTTGCATTAGCATCACAACCAAAAGACTTGTGAGTATCCACTTCCTTGTAATCCAGTTGACGTGTATCATTGTTCCTCAGAGTAATCCTTAGACAGTTGACGTATCATTGTTCCTCTGTCTCTCACATAGGATTTCACCTGACATCACTTGCAAGGTTTAGGTTTGAGTTGAATCGATTACTACAATTTCACCTTTGCTAGCTTGCCACAGAGTCAATGGTCGAATTGCTGGAGGAGGGGAGTAAGGATACAGCCCCCAACTCATACCTTAACCCATCCAGTTAATCCCAAAAAATTACCTTGGGGTAAATGAAAAAACCTCACTGCAACTTTAAGTTCTATATCCACACATCTATGCAACTCTTGCTGCAGCTTCTGTTGTGCTCTTATCAATTGTAAAATGAGTTTATCACAAAATGACTGAAATTGGCTCTCTAAATATGTGTGAATGAAAAGCTCAGAGGAATTTACTAGATATCATCTATTTTAAAAATGGCTGAGACACACAGATCAACCAACCAATACTATGCAAGTATGAAACCATGAGATTGAGAAAGAATGTCAGCAGCTGTTATCACAATTAATTAGAAGTTGACATGCATCGATTGTAGCTTGAAAGAGTTATTGTATTCTTCTGATATAAACTATTCAGTAGAGTAAAGTAAAACAAAACAGTTCTGTGGACTGTCAAGAGGAGTACGATGTACCCTCAATAGTTATATTTGGTGTGATAAATCTCCAACCAAGGTTCCACACAAAGTGGAACATCACAATCTGCACACATAAAGCTGGTCTCCTTCCGGATCTTCTTTCCGTCTTGTCCAAGGTGTGAGCAGCACACCTTACAGCAGCGTGTTGGTGCTTTCTTCCCAGGGTTTGATGGGATTCTCTTAGGGAAATGACGCCCAGTCAGTCGCAGTGGATTGGACTCGTTTGTCGAAGGCCGACCCCGTTTGACCTGAACATGGAGTGGATCATGGTAGGATTCTCACTAGCGCTCGATGAGCTTGATTCTGAACTGTAGGTGGTTCATTTTCACAGAAGGACTGTCCTTGTGAAACAATATGTAGCAGTTCAGTGTGGTCTGGTTCAACATGTGACGAAACATTTTCTTATACCAGACCTTGTTTCTCTTGCGTTCTGTAGGATATGCAACCAGCATCTGGTCGGCAACATCTACTGCTCCCATGTTCTTGTTGTATGTGACAATTGCAGCGGGTTTGTCTTTCTTTCCACGATGCGTTTGGACAGTTTGCATTTCACTGCGGTGGTAAGTCGATAGCATTGAAACCTCCTTCTTGTCCATCCACTTCAGTGCCATCATGTCGTTGGTGAAATGCACGATCGTTTTACCACAAGTAACTTTCGGTTTCAGCTGTGTGGGCATGTGTTTTCTGTTCAGCCTCACAGTTCCTACAGCATCAGTCTGTCTTGAATGAAGCTGGCGAAACAAAGTCGGAGATGAGTACCAGTTGTCTGTAAATATGCAGAATCCCTTGTCCAGAAGATCTTTGGCAAGTGTCATGACAATGCGTGAAGACGTCAGACCGTCCGTCGAATCGTCTAACTCCATTGCCGTACCTATGTGAACTAATGACTTCCAAATGTACCCCGAACCAGACTCACATAGCTCATACGACTTCAGACCAAATCGTGCACGTTTCATCAGAATATACTGCTTCTTAGCAAGCCGTCCCTTCCACAACATTAGAGACTCATCGATAGCAATGTTTTCACCAGGTAAGTACACTGTTGAAAATCGTTCAACCAGTTTGTCATAAAACCATTTGATTTTCAAGTATGATTTGTGGGCTGGAGTGGTACCAGTAAGCAATGTAGTGTTGTCGACAAAGTGAAGGCATTTCCATAGTAGAGAAAATCGTTTCTGTGACATGATCTGTCTGACATAAGGTGTCTCAAGCAATGGCTTGGTAGACCAGAACATTGAGACTTCCGGTTTCTGAATAATGCCTTGATAAAGAAACAATGCAAACAACACTCTCACCTCATCTTGTGTTGTATCAGACCAGTTATTCATTCTAGATCTGCGTCTAAGACCAGGAGCCTCCATAAGTTGTTGTGCATGCCTGTTGGTCTCAATTACAATCTTATCCAAAATCTCATCGGTGAAATACAGATTGAAATATTCCAAAGGGTCCAGAGTGTCGGCCACGGGTATCTGGCGGCCGGGTTTACCAGTAAATGTAAAACGCTCACGGTGAACCACATCCTCCTCCGACCAACCAAACACTGAAGTAGCATCGTAGTCTACAGTTTGTTGGCTATCATCACTATCAGCACCATCCTCATCATCATCGCTACTTGAATCTGCATCTACATCACTATCAAAGTCAGATGAACTATTGTCACTTTCTGCTATCAAACGCTGTATTTCCGCATCAGATAAACCACGTTTACGCGACATTTTTTCTACGACTACCGTAGTTTCACTCTTTGTCTCAAGGTTATAGACAATTGCTGACCTGTTTTTCAGCCATTGGCCTGGATCGAGGTCGTCTGCTGGTAGGCTGTTCTGCTGTTCTAACATCAACCCTCCGAATGTTTGCAGCTATAACCATTAGCCCGAGATATCTCGGGCACCACAGTGAGCGAAAGGCAGCTATATTATGCAGTTGGGAGTAGGTCAAGGTGCAACCCGAGATATCTTGGGCTGCACCGTTGGGGAGAGTTAACGGCACCCGAGTTATCTCGGGGTCCACTGTTAAAGGGGTTAAGGCAAAACAGACGAAACACAAAATGTGCAATAAATGCCAGAAGCACAATCTTTCTTAGAACTCACACAAATACATATGCACAGAGAACAAAGAAAAACACAAAACCACAGAAACTAAACTTTATTAAGAGAACAACACATGCATACATGAGTAGTAGGATATGATTGGCTGCCGTAAAGTTTAAATTTTAAATTCAACTCCTGCAATAATAACTTGTATATAACTTTAATAAAGGATGATCATCCTTTCATATTGAGACTTGTAATCGAACTGCTATGTGTCAGTTTGAATTATTAAACGAAGATCATTATTATTACATCAACACAAATTACATTTAGAGAACAAAGAAATATGAATATTCAGAGATTAGACCTAATGAAAATTATGTATACATCTGGAACAGAAAGCTAGAGAAGACAGTTAATAACCTCGACGTCACCCAGCAATGTGCCAGCGTAGTCTGTTGTGAAGGTCCAGTCAAATGGATGAACAACCTTATCAATAAATTCACAGCCAGCTCTGAACAGATAAACAAGCAAATAAGAAAAAATCTTGTATTAAAAAATACAGTTGTACGTAATTTTAAAATAATACATCTAGACATCAAAACTTAACTAATTAAATAGGAAACGATCAGTAAACAAAAATATGTCATTCAAGCAAAATTGCTACCAGATGATTTTTCAATTTTTATTAAAGATACGAATACTAGTTCTATATGTTGGAAGTGATAAACAGTTTGTTAACCAAGGTTCAAACACTTTGCTGACATATCACTTAAATCAATTTCAGCATATGGAAAGACTGAAGCTATTTTGTAGAAAGAACGTACGGTAGAAAGCAACTCAGTGACTACATTAGTAACAGCTTTTTTACTCTACATAACAGATACCAAACTAATTGAATTTAATTGATTAGTAAAAGTTAATTTTTGGAGATTAATCAAATAAATTTTTTTAATCAGTACCAGCCATAATTAAAACAAATTCCGATTTTCCTAGCCACAATATAGAAATGAATAAACTTTCTTAACATGATGGCCTTAAAACTAATTCTGATTCAATTGCTACTGATAACAAACAGATGATCATCAAAACGAATGAGAAGAAGAAGAAGAAAAGAGAGAGAGAGAGAGAGAGAGAGAGAGAGAGGGAGAGACAGAGAGAGAGAGACAGAGAGAGACCTTGCTTCTTTCCATTGCCTAGCATTAGCCACTTGAACCGTGTCGTTCTGAGTGTCAACCCTCTTCAGAGCGTCCAATGCACTGAATTCAATACCACTTCCACTGATCCCATTCAACAGACGAAGGCTGTTTTGGGCAAAGATCATGTCCGGAACGTGAGGAAGTTGTAGCTGCGATTCAAAACTACACAACAAAGACAGCAAAGCAAGTCAGCTGAAAAGCAACACTCAGTTTGCACCTCCCATATGTACAATTGATGCTGCATAATTATCAATTTGAATTAATAACCAAATTTTTTTGCACCCAGGGACTTACAAGATTATCATCATCATTACTACTATGAGATAAATGCATGGAGGGTACACCATACATAACATGGTAGCAACGGATGATAGCAAGTTCAACAGGATTCAAAATTTCTCTGTACAGATGGGTGCCTATAACTGTTCATTCACCTGTGCACATGATTGGCAATGTTGGTCGATTGATTGACTGCTGTGTCGTTTTGACTCATATTGTCTAAATGCAGAATTTGCTCAGTAAACTTCCAACATGTTGGAGTTCTCTAGTGCTAGCTTTGCACACCCAATCTATTCATCAGCTTTGCCAAGGATTTTGTGCATTCAAGAGGCATTTTGGTTGCAAGTTGCCTAAGCCATGTGACTGGATGAGATCCATCCAGGTATACGTTCGAGTACCAGCCACGTTGACCGTGTACGCCCCCTGTAGCTAAGTGTTTTCGTCTCAGTTGCGGTGTCAAGGACTTGCCACCTTGTTTGGATTATCAAGGACAGGCCTTTCCAGACGATTCCCTTAAAACTGGTGTTAATGTAAGAAAACTTTAATAGTTACAAGTTAAAATCATATGGACAACTGAAATATCGTTGATTATAAGCGTTGGCAGAATTGACAGAAAATGTTGACCATGTCTGCAGTTCTACACCGGCTCAAAGATCCATACTGCACAGCCCGCCTGCATCAATTCACTAGGTGGCTGGCCTGGGTGGTCGCAGATATTTGCGGCCGCTCAGTATCAGTTTTTGGCGCTTGAATGCGGATGGCGAAGATGTCTGTTCCTGAAAAGTGACGCTGAACTTTTCTACCACCTGTACACATCTTTCGGTGAGATAACATCTTTCATTCGACCTTCCCATTTCCCCAACGCCATCTCGGAAGATTGGTGCCACCTGTCGGTCGCTGGACAGTGTTCACGTGCGCAGATCGTCTAATTTACATCATCAACCAAAACCGACGCTTACCCTTTTACCAACGCTGCCTAACCAGATGATATCGATGTCTGCCCTCGGCTGGTCGTCAACTTTGCACCGTTCAATTCTGACTCCATGACATTAACATCTCAGAGTCAGCACCTACACCCGATGGCTCTATCGACCCCATTGGGTCCGGCGCCAATACCATCTCTCGGGTTGCGTTCTTGTCACTACAGATGATGTTTCTGGAGTGACTTGCATCGTTCATGGCTGCAGTTTTCATATAAATCGCCTGTCGTCTTAAGGTCACCCTTTTTGGATATGTTCATTTCTCATCCCGACCCCGCTCGTGTTATTTTCGTGTCCTCATTATTGCCCACCTGAGTGTGGATTCGATATGAATGACTTAAATGAACACTCTCTTTTATAAATTTATATAACTATTATATAAATACCATTCCTTTTATGTTTTTGTCATGTACCCATAGCACATTTTCAGGCAGTAATAAAGAATATACTTACCTACTTACTTACTTATATACTCGTGCTTAAGATCCCTAGCGTCATTAAGGGGCCTTTGAAGTCTCGCATCAAAGGGCTGTTGTATTGTCTCATTCGCTCGATCCTAGCGATCGTGTCTATTCATAAATCACGCCAGCATCTCTTCATAGGTCACACATCTATTCACAACTGTTCGGCTTGTCTCGTATTGACGACAGGACAACCAGTCAAGTCCGGTTCTGACAGGATTTCTGGCCCATCACCTCTTTTGGTATCATGCCCTGTCTCCGTACACGTGTATCGCCCAATTGAGTCAAGCTGTTGATTTGACTCAGGTCCTTGTTTGATGCGTTGGTGGGATTCTGCTCCAAATCTATGTCTTTTGATATCCCCTGTTGTCCCCCCATCGTGACATGAGGGTGGCAGACGTGGCAATTGGATTGACCTCGAGCGATGGTTACAGGTGGTTATTTAATCTGCCGACCAACACACGATGAATGCCAGGTTGAGAAGATGGATGCAACAAAATTTTGCGCGTAAAAATCGTATTTTTTTATTTTATATTTTCAAGATTATTGTATATTTTGTGTGTCGTATTATCAATTTATATATTACTAACTTGATCTCAGTTCATCGATTGGTAAATGAAACATTTTTTCTCATGGCCAAGTGTGGGAATCAAAACTTTAGAAAGCATTCAATCATCCGCAGCCGTTAGGTTGCACTGGGAGAGGCGCTATATAAATACATAAATACATAAATACAATACAGTACAATAGGCGCTCGTTGCACAGCGAGTCAGAACGTAACTCTTTATGTTGACATTGCCATCTTAATAACTTTTCTCAATCAACAACTGTCCAACTGTTGAGTTGAGATATGTCACCTCTTCTCATCTTATCCTGTTTCAAACATACAGTGTCTGTGGATGTTGGAAAGTCATGCAAGCGTTCATTGACGAATAAACCTCGCGCTGCATCCCAGGGACCTTGTTATGGTCACTAGGTCTACAGGTCGGTCTTTTCGTCCCCAGTGCTGTTGTTCTTTATCATGCATAGTTGTTGTATTTCATCGGAACAGAACCTCAGGTCTTTCATTGTCTGGCGGGGTCTTGCTCTTATATACAGGTTCACATTAGAGGTCAGTGTACACCCTTAATCCGCAAGGCTCTGCACTTCCTCGTGTGAGCTTCAACTAGTACAATTGGGCAGGTCATCCTCATCGATAACCATTCGAAACATCTCCCAGCGTCTTCTACATTCAAAGGATAGAATCAACTGAGAATCAAACTCTGTGTTCTAACTCAGCTACAGTTTTTTAAACAAGATTATGATCTTAAATGTAAAATTGTTGATGTACTGCTAATTAATATGGAATGACCTGCTGTCAACTCTCCCATCTATGAAATAATTTTTTTTCATTCAACCAAACTAAACAGATAGATAACTTACCCAGATGTTGAAAGCACCAGATGAAGTATCTGTTAACAGATATTGTCATATCTAACAGTTATAATTAACTAACCTGTGTCTATCTGGGCCATCAGAGCCCAGTATTCGGCTCTTATCAACTGTAATTGACCACAACCCAAACTGGAAGTGCTCTCTCTGAGGAGCATGAGGCTGTGCCATTGCCATCTATAAGGAAGGACACGCTTTAGCAACAGATGGATGACGACGCTTCTGCTAAATTCAAAACACCACACAAAAGAATTCTAATATATTGAAAGTGCAATTACAGCATACAAGAGGCTCACAGGAGGAAGTGCAGAGAATTGCGGCATATAAACATCGCAATGCATACAATACATAAATGTCATACAAGAGATGCATAATATAATGGATGGCTGTTAGGCAGTGAAGCTAATGCATTCAAAACCGCTAGACTTGAATTCTAACAATATTCGAGTCTTTGAGACTTTCAAGTCCTTAATCGAAAGTCAATTAATCTAAACACTTTTGAATGAATTATGATCATGAACATTGAGAATTAGGATCTTGTATTACAGCATTGCTCATGTTTCTTGGATTTGAATGATGTCATTGAATCTCTTAATTACTTACCTATACCTGGATTCCGGGACCAAATAAGCATTGCCCGGGACACGACACAACCAGGGTAAATTCCGGAATTGTCCAGGCCATACTAAGGACAGCACAGAAGAGGGTCTGAACTGATATTAAACTTAAGGTTAATCCACTTAAAAACTGATAGTAAGCATTCTAAGTCGAATAAACTTTTGCACTATTATGTGCGATGGGCCCAAATTTGGGTGCGTAGCGAATCGCCGAAACCCGAATCCCCGAAACTGATTTCGGCCGTCTCCCCGAAAACGAAGTTAGATTGATGAAAAGGGATTCTGCTTAAACGGAAGCCGGATCGACGAAAATAATTCATGCAGAAGCTGGATTGATGAATGAATCGCGCTGTTTTTGAGACAGTTCAGCGTTTTTCAATAGTACATTGCTGTTTTCGGGGAATCGGGCCTTTTCAGCATTTTCGGGGATTCGGGTTTCGACGATTCGGGTTGATCCCCCAAATTTTGTCAACATTTTGAGGAGAAATGAAAATATCAAACATTTTAAAATAGGCATCAGGCTATTCAATATCTAAAGATAATATCGAACTAACTCGACGCAGGTCAAAAACGTAACCCACGATTCTCAACATTTAAAGAAGATTGCGCCTCTTCATTAGAAATTTGGAGATTACGATTACTTAATTTCTTCAATTATCGCTTTGGTAACCTAAATCACATGCTTGAACGATTTCATCGTAAACACCTACCTCACAGTATTTGGTGTAAGTTAAGGTTTATTTAATTGCTGTTGTCGTTCTTGTTAAAGAGGATTGCTAATACAAAGTAACAAAAAAATAACTGTACGGACGATATTCAAAGACCATAATATTACATCACATAAATCTTTTAGTCCGAGCAAGGACTAATATGCGGAGAACTGTTACCTATGAAACTTCCAGTATAATAGGACCAATAAGTAAAAATAATGATGTTCGCGTCCTTGCTCATTTTTTTCAAATAAACTGATCCTTCACGATCCCTTGTTAAAATGCACGTCTCGCCATTAAGGGTCTTCCGTGCTATAGCCCGAAATTGTAAATAACTTAAATAAGTCGACATCGGGAAGCGATTCCGTTTGAATGGACCGTTTGGAATGAAGTGCGCCATTTCGTAATCGTGCTCCGTGGTATCGCGCTGTTGTGCAGGTCACAGAGCTGTATACAGTACGACCTCTGTTTAGATTTTTAAATTCGATATTTAAAAAGCTAATGAGGGCGTCGAACAGTATCTTTAGGCATGCACAGGCGGCATCGCAGAAACTTAACTACCATGTTTTCTAATGACTAATTTTCACCTAGAAGATGCCTGCCTTCTTTCAGCCATTTCCAGGAACTTTTGGCTGAGTTCGGTTTATGCTAGCATACTGTTACCAGATCTAGCCTACACATAAACTTCTGATGATGCTACAATACGGAACCTAAAAGTTCATCCTCTTCTCAGCTATCACCGGTCGAACCCCACGGCAAACTTAAAAATCAAAATCACAACTTAACACTAAAAACCAGAACTCAACACCATAAACTGTAGGGCATGGTGTGACAAGCCGATTAGATCGGACCGAGCCCATCCAACCTCCAAGGTTAATGACCATGAATCCAAGGCAAAAGTAAGCTAGAGTTGGTGGGTTGGGTCCAGATCCTGATGGGTCGGATTGGGTCGTGTCCACCGCCTCGAGTCCTCGACTCATTTCGACCCATTTTCCAGAGCCCCTGTTCTTTTCATAAATGATTAGTTAACATCCTGAATTCTTTTGCATTAATTTGTAGGGAAAGACTAGGTAGATATAGAAAGAGACACAGAGAGACATACAGAACGTTCGAAAGACTAACATGAGGTCGAGCTCTTGACTTTATTGCTCCAAGTTTAACTCACAGAAATCTCATGACTCATGTGTCAAATTAATTAAACAACTCTCTCCTTGTAAACACTAAACAGCATTATTCCATTCAAATAAATTTTCTTAAAATCAAACACCACTGTTCTACAACAGGCAAAATTTATATTAGTTTTATAATTTAATTCAAATTAAATAAATTATTCAATTAGAACATCAAAGCATCCCTTCACATGAAAATCAGACAAATATGCATAAATCACAGAAATGACATTTAAAGTAAGCATAATATATGAAATTCTGCATTCATCGTCTGTTGAATACTACATTCTACAGAGAAGTTTTCCTAAACATGTTGGCAGTCTTCTCTCATCAGCATCACTCGATCTGTTTGACAACAGCGATGTTTGGATCCTGTTCTATAAGATTTCTCCTAGAACCAAACGACTGCTCCCAACGGAACAGCTGCATCATGAATCCCTGGTTTGGACAGATCTTTTGGCAGCAATGCTTCACATGTGAATAGGCTTCCTACAAGCAGTTCAAAACAACTGTATGAGACCACATGGTAATTCTGGTCCAAAAAGATGGTAACTAACTTTGCTTGTTTCAATATTAAACATTGCTCGAAATGTCAATTTAGTGTTGAAACGGTGAAATTTTAACAATCTAAAAATTCATATATGAAGTCGAGCTTTGTGCTTGATGGATTATGTAATTGTAAAAAAATCTGAGTAACACAGCCCAGCACATGCTTGGAAGAAGCAGAGAGCAGATAAAGTGGGTGGCATAAAATGACATTCTCTCTTCAACTGTACTCTGGACTCAAGGAAAGTCAAGTGTAGGCGTTTCTTCAATTCAATTAAATTAAATCAAAACCATTGGAATGAGTTTGTGTTTGGCACAGCATGAAAGTACATTTCAGAAACACTTCAGTACTTTGCTGGTCAAACCCAAGACTAGAAAGATTCTGCTTAAACTACTTTAAGTGGTCCAAGTGAGCAGTCAGCTTATCATTACAGTTGCTGAAGCTGCTGCCCATACAAATCAGGATGGGATGGTTTGTATCTTAGGGAATGGGTGTGCAGCAGGACATTAATTACAAGAGATAACAAACAGAACAATTGCCAGCCATGTTCTTCATATTTTCAGTGTGATTTTTAGACAGACTCTGATGTAGCACTAGAGATATTGGTACCAACAGTCCAACACACTACCACATCATAGATGAGTCAAGCAATGAGGCAGATGTCTCCAACACTTGCTCTGAAGAGGTCAACTTTATGGCTATCATTGAGCAGGGAATGGCTGTGCAGTAGGACACAAACAGCACCATTGCCAGTCACGCTCTTCATATTTTCAGTAATTTTTAGACATTTTGAGCCATGCAATGATGTTGACCTCTCTCTCCACCGCTTGCTCTGATGAGGTCAACATTATGGCTTCCATTAAGCAGAACTGCATGCAAATTGCCTGTAACTTGTAATTACCTTCATCACATTTCAGCTCCTCTTTAGTTCCTACAACAGGATCATCACCACTAACCTCAAACTCAACTGCCATCTTCAATATTTCTGTATAGTTAACTGGACAGGAGACCAAAACATCTAAATGGACAATTGGAGATGTTTTGGGAGGAGCAGCTGAGACACTGCAATGCCAACCTTGGTAATAAAAGCATATATCAATGGACTTATGCATACACAAGCAGACGGACCATTTAATCAACAACCAAAACTGTAAGAAGAAGTTATTGAATATCGAGGGGAACATGGGGCATTGGGGGGGAAACGGGGGAGGGGGTTAGGGTAAGTCAGAGGAGTAAAAGTGAATAGCTCAGATCTCAGGAATCCTTGGTTATTAGTATAACATCCTAGCAAGGATGTTATACAATCTGAGACAAGTTATTATTTAAAAAAGAGAAGAGAGCTGAAAAGACTTGCCTTTAGTTTGCATTTCCTGTCATGCATTAGATACGCAATAACAACAGCAGCGCTTCTACTGATGCCGAGTTTCGAATAGACTAACACGATACTCTTCGACTCTTTGTAGGCATCTGTGAGAATTACACAACAACACAACATTTTATTGGTCTCCAAAATCAGGACACAAACTTGTTTTAAGACGTAGTTTTTCACAGTGGATAAGAGGCATATTTTGTGTAGTGCAGTGCCTTGAATTGGACTAAGTGCAGTAAGCTTGCCACACGGGGGACATCTGCCCTCTGTACATTCATAACAGGATGGGACCAGAGACATAGCCAGGGTTAAACACCAAAGGGAGCTAGATCATATGATGAAAGAGTATCCTTTTCCCAGATATCAAAACAAATCAAGGCAGCAATCGACATGTTACAATTGTCGTGTTACAGTAAAACAACAATTAAAATAATAAAATTAAGATACTGAATGCAAAAATCATTTAGATTTAGATAGAAATATATGCAAAATAATATTCATTCATTCAATGTTCACCACAGAAATTTATATAGCGCCCCTTCAAGGCTACTACTCAGGAGTGCTCCCGACTCCAGCACATTTAAAATGAACAGTTTTAAGGCATGTATAAAATGAGTCTCAGTGGACCCTTGGCGACAACCACAACACCAACGGGAGCACGTCGCAGAGTGAGGGGCCTACCACTGAGAAGGCACGATTCTGTTTGGTAGCTGTACGGGCAAATGGGACAATGAGCTTGCCTCGCTCAGTAGGGCATAGAGAGCAGCGACCCAGTACACTAAAAGTAGAGTAACGTGAAGATAAGCAGGGGCGAGACCTAGCAAGGACTGCCATACCAAAGAGATGATACAGTGCGAGATTCGCCGTTTGGAGGGGAGCCAATGGAGCACATCCAGCATATAGCCGGATACATGACCAAATTTAAGAATGCGTCCAACAAGACATGCTGCAGAACGCAGGACCTGCTCCAGGCACCTCAAACGCCCAGATGGAAGGCCTGCATAGAGTGAACAACAGTAATCCAGTCGGGCAGTAATGAAAGCGTGAACAAGGGTAGCTGTGGAGTTAGCGAGCGGGAAACAGTTTGAAGCTGACGCAACTGGTAGTATGAATCATGGCAAAGACGGTGAATATGAGAGGCAAATGTGAGCTCTTGGTCCAACACGACACCAAGGTCTCGGACAACAGAGCAAAATAATAGTTGAAACAGAGTAGGAATTTAGGCCGACTAGTAATATTAATTAAATAATTATAATTTTATAAACTAAACAAAGTACTGTTTCTTTTTCCTAAAATGCATTTGTATTGCATTGTATTGTAAGGAGAATATTATGAAAGTCAGTTTTATCGCATTGAAGATGCAAATAACCCTATTTTTGCAAAAGATATATTTAACCAGAATGATGAGATCAGCTGTTCAATACTATCAATTCCTGATTAAAATTGCAACATATATGGTAACAAACAATTTGCATCAAGTTACACTAACATTGAAATAATTGCAGTTTTCTTCTGCCTAGAAGCAACCTAGAAGGTTGAAATGACCTTCATAACACTTTCATAATGTATAGGATAGCCACACCACCCTCCCCTCCCACTCTCCAATCCATCTAACACTCTTGGGTCCAAATCCTAAGTTTCAGCAGCATGACCTAGAGAAAGGAAATGAGTATTTAGCATAAAATGAGAAGTTAACTGACCTAATGACAGTGCGTTTTCTATATTTATAAGACCATTAAGACCAAAAGCCCACCGATGAAAGCACAAGCTGTCCGGAAATGTGAAAACAATTCTGACTCCACAGAATCACTGATTGAAACGGTCTGAAGATTTGGACCTTCAGTAAAACTAAAACAAAACAAAATCAAGTAAATGACGTAAATAAATTAGCCAACTTCAAGACACAGCTGAGTCTAAGATGTTAAATGACTGTGAGATAGTCTGTTCCTGCTCTGGACGATCCATGTAGAAGATAGTGGAGTGTTAGCAGTATTTCTCAGTGGTTCAGCAGATCTGATGCATTGGCGCTCTTGTTGAAGCCAGTGATAGCTGTGGATCTGAGGTCAGTGCATGGTCAATGGTCATAAGCAGTTGACAACATGGAATATGGAGAACCCATATCTGGCTGAACACAACACTTTTCCTCACATACGTACAAGTGACATACAAGATATTTGCTAGTGGCACATCCGGTCACTGTTAAATTTCAGTAGAAAAGAATTCCACCTTTCTTGTGCTTAATTACGCTGTTTGTTAGCAAATGCCTTGTAATTTGTGGCTATATAATATCGTTCAATTCAATTCTGCGTCACTTACCAAAAAGTTAACCACATGGAATTATCTCGTTTCTGGATGATTATTATCTCATTTCTGGATGATTTTATTACTGTCTAATAGCATCACCTCATAACAAGCAGTCACCATTTTGTAAAATGTTACCATTTGTCTTGCATTAATAAAAGGCTACTTACTTACTTATATTGATCATCCTCTCATATGGAGTGGTGACCTGGATGCTCATCAAGGGCTTGGAGGTGATCTGTAGGTGTTTAAAAGTGGAAAACTGTGCAGTTTCTATAAGTTTCACTGCCAATGCAGAGACGTATCAATGCACGGCTTACATTGTAGCCACAGATGATTGCAATAAGAAGGCTCTGTCTGTTTCATCAACTGGTGTAAGACACCACTACCACACATGGACATGAATAGTAAAGGTCGAAAGGTCGAATCTGCTTGGCAGATTTAGGATTCTCTTTGCAACAAAGGTAGTCCACCATACAAGAAATATTTGAATATGAATATTTATTTAATTAAAGGCTGGACTAATTAAGATCTTCAATGAAACAACCTACAACGTGTCTGGTTCTTGGCAACAGTTGATGTGGCCTTTGACCTTGAGATCTTTCTGAATGTAAGGTATATTTCCATGATTCCAGTTGCCCAAGTATAACAATCCAGGAATGATTTCAATTGGATAAGTCTGAAGATCATCCAGTTCCTAAACATTTAAGAGAACAAATGAGTATGCACAAAAGCAAAAGTAGAACTTCAAATCTAGGTTATGGTCTATCCTGTGTTTGCATCTATCAATACAACCCTATTAGGTCTAAATCCATGCAAAAGAAAGAGAAGGAGACTGTTGCAAATACTAATTATTAACTCCACGATTAACTCCATTAACTCCAGCTAGGACTAAGACCTCAACTTAACCTTTCACATGCCAGATAGTTTAAGCCCTTGTTCCCTCGTTCTTGCTCTTGCATTGGTCCTTTTAAGCCAATAAGAGTAAAAACACAATCTTAATCATCACTAAAGATAGAGATAACATATAAAACAAAGTTTCAGTAGTATTTTATTTCTCTCCAATATTATTGCCCTTCTTACTATTAGTTCACGCACACCTTGACAGTGCAAGTCGATTTTTTCCAGCTGCTGTTTTTTATCAAGCCAGATAAATTGTGTATTTGAAGTGTTTCAGTGGACCCAACTTTCACGATATATCGACGGCATGTCACACAGAGCGAGCCACTGTGATCGCATTTTCCACAGGATATTGAATCTAGGCTTAGGCTTAGGAGTAGACTGCATAGATCTTATTCAAGATTACACGAGATGACAAGAGTGGCTCATTTTGGAAATGCACATAATGAATAATAGTAGAGAGTCAGAGGCAATCCAAATGGGGTTGGGGCCAGTGGAACCTAGTCGGCCCAGATACAACACAGGAAGTGCGATCATATAGGATTGAGTGAAGCAAATCGGGAGGTTTGCCAGCGAGGCCAAAAGAAGTAGAAAGACAGAGTAAAAGGAAGTCATGATCAACTGAACTGAGGGCGTTCTATACATCCATTCAACCATGGAGAGCACCTCCAAATGGAGCAACTGGAGATGGAAAATATCACCAACCCTTGGCACATAAATATTAGGTTGATTCCAATGACTGATTGAACTGAGCTGCATTGGTTTTCCAATCACTTTCCATACACTTAACATCGTTAAAGTGTCAACTGAGTCTAGGACAAGAATTGAAGCGCATGAATCAGACAGTTCAGTCATTAATTTCATCGAATGAAAACATCAATATATCACCAACCCTTGGCATGTAAATTATCTTTTTTGTTCGAAGAAAAGGATATAATGCAGAAAACTCTTCATATCCACCTGGATAAAACAACCAAAGAAAAATATGTATCAGATCATATAAAAGCTACATCAGGAAAACCCGAAGAGTATCAAGCAGTTAAAAAAGATCACAGTGTTTGAATCAACAATGGCTAAATGAAGATGTCCTCAATAAGTTGAGCAGTGGTTGGATTTTATGCAAGTTTGACTTATTATATACTGTTTAGGAAGGAACCATGCTTGAGAAGTCCAAGGATTTCACCAACTTTTGATACTCTGGAAGATGCTAATAATCTGGAGGCTTTTGAATGTGATGTCATCGTGTCAATGAAAGGAAGGAAGGAAGGAACACGTATAAGCCTAACACTGAGAGAGTTCTTAACTAGGGTCAGAAGAACTCATTTGATGTGAATGCCTAAGAAAATTCACAAAGATATCAAAATCAATCAAATCAAAGTTTATTTGGCAATCCATTAAGCATAACAGAACAAAACATGACAATTATTACACATTTTAATATTGCTATCCGTTTAAGCCCAGTCTGTCTTGCATGTAAATCCAGTTCAATCTTAGATACAGTGTTTCTATAATTGATGTATGATTAGAATTCAAAACTGAGGAGGTACCAACCGTGAAGAACTCTCACAGGATTTCTACTTCCCATTTCCCACATCTTATAAGCACAAGCAATGGCAGCGCCTGAAATTTACCATAAAAAACGTCAGTTTAACACCCAGAAACGACAGAGATGGCAATAGACTGATACATTAGCAATGTAATCAACCACATTATAAATGAGTATAGTATTAGAACAAAACAATATAAATAGAATTTTTGAAGATAAACTATTTTTGACTAAGCAGTGATTCAATGAGCAACCAACATGTTATATATATATAGCAGACATTTGATAATTGATGAATGATAGAGATGATGCTGATGCTGATGAGAGCAGGAAAACAATGAGGAAAATGGTTAATTTCATTATAAGACCAAATACCAGTTAAACATTAGAGTGAAAAATATAGCAAAGAATTCTAATAAAACCACAAACAGAGGAATGAACAACAAGAGGCACTCAGGCCAAAATAGATAGATGCCATTTACAAAAATCGATTCTCATGGAAATGAAAGAGAAACATTTATTAGTATAGAAGCAGCCTTTCTAGATATGGCAGAGATCATGGTACGACATACATTATATTTACATGGTAAAGTACATACATACATTATACATACACACATATATACATACAATACATACATAGAGCTACATGTATGCATACATTCATACATAAATAAATGCAGTACTAGTACTCAAAAAGTTTGATTCATTCAAAGAAGTTGAATTCATTTGAGTAATTTTAAGTAAACCAAAGTAAATAATAATTAAGAATGGTAAGATGTATTGCATTGCTACTGACTGTGTTCTCTGAGAGATGTTGTGTTGCTGTCATAGATTATGACGTAAGTCTTGCATTCCAAGTCTGCATCATAAGGAACAACATAACTGTTGTCATCATTCTGAAATGGCAAAACAATGCAGACTATAATATACTATATATATATATATATATATAATGAATTCTTTATTTCACCAATTACCTAGAATGCCCAATCAACTACAGCACATTCTGACTCCATAACAATACCCATATCTCCTCCAACCAGATTAAATTCTACATTCTTCACTACGGTTCCAGAGTTTCCAGATTTGTGTGAGACTTTGGACATTCAGCATTCAGTGGCCCTGTACTGATTGGTTGCCTTGTAGACATCGCATTGGCCAGATAAGCAACACAGTTTACATCAACTAGTTCTAGAAACTTGTTCTTTTAATGTTCATATTTTATAAAAAGCTCTGTCCAGATGCACCTGCAGACATTACAGATTGATATTTACTAATTCTCATCATTTGAGATTTCAATTCTGTTCACACCTGAAGTTATTTCTCAATCCTGCTAAGTATTTTCTTATATGCACTTTCAATGATTCAATGATAGTCTCATAAAGATACACTTTTTCATGCATTGAGCACTTCTGATAGGATCTCAACTGAGGATGGAAGAGACTGAAACAGGATGATGATGATGATCAGTGAGAATGGGGAGGGGGGAAGGGCTGAGTGGGGAAGAACTCATGACATCATTTCAGGGATTCTCAGATACTCCAGTGATTTAAGGATGTAATGGATCACTTAATGTAATGTAAAGGATGGAAGTGATAGCAATGATTGGGTGTCATGGTGACCGTTTGGGACAGTAAATTCTGAATGTATTCTAAGGACGGTGTAGACATAGGGTGCATAGAAGGCTCGTGGATTTTCTAGATCTGATAGGTCAATAAGAAGAAATTCTGCTATGACAGGGATTATGTATATGCTAAAGAGGTTGGAGGACATCCATTTTGAAAAGAACTCTTAAACCACATCCTTAAAATTACATCATGTAATTGAGCACTGCTGAGCAGACTCCAGCTTCTAATAGCTCAACCCAAGATATAAATGGTGTTTGTGACCTGGACACATAGGGTCCATTAAGCAACAGAATAAGCAATGGTCCTGAAGTAACACTAAATGTCAGTCATTCGATTTTATGACTTATTAACCTCAAAGACTTCACAAATAGGTTTTAAGTTTAATGAAACGTGT